>JAUMHI010000030.1:399268-423679 GCA_032359435.1 Enteromius unitaeniatus
AAATACTGAGCAAAGGGTCTGAATACTTAGGACCATGTGATATTTCAGTGTTTCTTTTTTAATAAATCTGCAAAAATGTCAACAATTCTGTGTTTTTCTGTCTAAATGGGGTGCTGTGTGTACATTGAGGGGAAAAAATGAACTCAAATGATTTAAGCAAATGGCTGCAATATAACAAAGTGAAAAATCTGAACACTTTCCTTACCCACTGTACATTTCAAGTTTGAGTAATTTTTAAGTTTTTGTATTTTTTACGTTATATTTCAATATAAAGTTTATATGATTTAATACTTTTTTTCAGTTTTTCCTACAGCGATATTTAACAAGTGATTTTTAATTGTTTTAGTAGTTAAAGTGATAGTTCACCCTAAACATTGGAAGAGCATTAGTGATTAGACATTACTGTTTTGGATCCCCCTGTCTTCCATTGCATAGACAAAAACATATAAAGGAAGTCAGGAAACAAAACTTATCACTATTATAACAACATACCAATATATCTTCTATGTTCACAGAGGAAAGTCATATAGGATTAAAAAGACATGGTGGCGAGTAAATGACACCAGATTTTTTATTTGTGGGTGAACTACCATTTTAACATGAATGGACTTTTATGTGTGTAAACTATTCATCTGCAGATCAACACCACCATTTAACTTTTCTATCAGTCATATCTGTGCAGAAGGATTGGTTCTGCAGAATCTGTAATAACCGGTGAGCAGCAGAGCACAGGAACAGCAGACATGGACAAGAAGCCAGAGGGACGATTGGAGGGTCTTACTCTTTGGGGCGGCCGATGTCTCCATGGAAGAGAGAGGGAATGCCTCTGTCTCTGCAGAGAGAAAACCAACTTCTGTTCAATTGCTATTTTTTTACTTAAAGGGAGAACAAAGTTTGACCCTTGACAATAGCACAGTTGAAAAACCCTTTGATACATTTAATGGGAACTAAATATAAACGTGACCTCCAGGTTGCTTTGACACCTAAGTGACCGTGTTTCCAGGAATAAACCCTTTGAAGACACACAAACACTTGAATGGCTGTCAAAAAAAAAAAAAAGAATAGTCTGGGAACGAGGAAAGTGCTTTGATCCCAGCGCTCTGGCTCCATCTACAACAGGAGAGTATTTTTGATTTAAGGATAAGCTGTGCAAAGTTTTCTCATTCCGGACTCATCCAGAATCCATCAGAAAGCAGACGAGTCATCGGTTATGTCTGACATCTCTCTGTCCCACAGCACCGTTTTCTCATTTTCAATATAATGTGCGTCTGCTAGAGCGCTCACCGCACATAAACGGATATTCACTTCCTGTCTTTTACAAATTTTCACACCGTTATAGCTGCTGATCAAACCAAACGAGGTTACCAAAGATGACTAAAATAATGCTAAACGAAATATATGGTCAACTGTATGAACTGATTTCACCTTGACTGATAAAGGTTAATTCAATGACTTAAAATATGGTCATTTATGAACTATGAATATGTCATTTAGTGACACAGGAAACTTTTTGTCTATTTTTGTATTTTCCTGTCTTGAATAATGCAAAATTCGGCATTCTACAGCATGTTCAATCAAGCCACCTTTCTGGTGGCGGAAAACATCAAAATATGAAATAAACAAGCATATACGCAACAGGAAAGTGCAGAAGCTGTGAAAGATGACTATATTTAAATAAAGCTCTGACTTTTCAGCGGCAAACCCCAACCCAAACTCCTCAGTGCCACAAATGCTTTGCCTCTTTTATGAAAATGCAAAGTCTCTCATATTTACCTACATCCAAATTCTTCAATATAATCATTGTGTCTGCTGACCTTATCACACAATTGGAAAAGAAATCAAGATGAATAACGAACTGTTGTCTATGTCAGCTAGTGATATATTTAAAGTATAATTAGCCATTTTAAAATATATATATATTTTTTTTAATCTTGACTGACAAATAAGCATATTTAACCTATGAGTTTTTCCTGTATGGATTTATTAAATAAGTGTTTCGTTTCTGTTTCACCAAACATAAGTCATAATATAAGTTGTGATTAAGCAAGCAAAAGAAGAAAACTGATCATTACATGGAGCCATATAGAAACAATTAAACCCCAGTGCCAGTAAAAAAAAATGTATTCTCTCTCAAGTGTAGCTAACTTGAGCATCTCTTCCTGTCATTATCTCTGACTCTCTAACCAGAGCCAGAGATCTCCAGAGGATGACTCCACAGGCTGACAGGTTTCAACTTAGTCCAGATGATCTGTGCTGCATGCAAATAAGGCAAGGCGTGTTATAATCACACACGCATTATGCACAGCTCAATCAATGAAAAAAACAACAACTGAGAAATATTGCACGCAAAGGAAATAAATGCTAAATAATTAAATAGGTTCTGCATCGGCCTGAGACCTTGCATCATACAGTATACTGCTTGTGTTTGCAAAACAGATCACCCCTCCAACACACACACACACTTCTAAAAATAACAAAATACTAGCTTTAAAAGGAATATAACAATAGAAGTGCACTGCTTGTAAAACACTTTGGGTCAGGGAGGGTGAAAAAAAAATAAAAAATCTGCTCAATTCTCTGCAATAGAATTTAATACGATAAAACATGCTCAATCAAGCTGAGCAATAACTTTCTAGTGGCAGAAAGCTTTATCAAATTAGGAAAAATATTAAATAAACATGCAAATAACAGTGTAGATAACTGCACGTGGAAACACACAGTACCCAAATAAATCAATTTGATGTCTGTAACCAGTTGTGCCTTTTTGCCATATTTATTCATAGGAATTGTAATAACGGTAGGAATAGGGTGACCATCCATCCCACATTTTGTCTTACAAGGCAAAATGCAGTGACCTACATTTTAATCTTAACTATATAATACATTTCCCCAAAAATGTAGTAATTTTATATATATATATATATATATATATACACATACATTAAAAAAAAAGTCATTATAGTTTAATTAGAATAGGAAAATAACCAACCTACACATTCATAAAGATGGTATTCTCTCTATGACTTCAACATTTTGTTAACAGTTATTTACTTTTTGCTGTGAACATTTCATATTATATTTCATAGGATTTTGGACCAATGAGATTTCCCTTTGGGCGGAGCATAAGAATTATGTCAATCATATTATACTGTTCCAGGTTAAAACATAAAATACATTCTTAGAAACATGGTATTAAACACTAATGGTATTAATAACTTAGTAAATAACGAGTTTGTTGGTAAATCTGCCTGTAGCAGTCAAGAGTGCAGTTCAGAGAAGCAGAGCTGACAGACACTAGTTGGGGGGTTATTAGTTTAGTCAAGTGCTCCGTAGCCAATGAAATGTTAATGAAATGCTCTGTTTGATCTTCGGTCTGACAAATTAGATGTGACTAATTGACATGCATGAAGAATATGGCTCACGTGGTTATCCTATAAAATAACTCCATCCCATGATCCACATCAAACCCACAAGGAGTAAAGGAAAATACATAATTGAACACAATCAGCCTCTGAGCAGACAGTGTTTAAACACACACAACCTTGAGCTGCAGGCCACTCTCAGCCAACATAAAAATTGTACTGAAAACAATTCAGATTCTCATCAGCAGCCGAGCAGGCAGCATTAATGCATCTCGGTAAAGAAGAGAAAAACAAACCTGGGAGTCCGGCCTGTGATCCCCACTGGTTCACAACACACACACACACCCAAACAATGTTATTGATTCTCAGGGCCTGTAGTCAGTTTCTTGAGATAATGCAGAGAGCGATTCATTGTGAAGGGCCGGTAAGGGCCTCTTCATGGTAAACAGCTCAAACAATAGCCGAGTCAAAGGCCGTGGTGGAGTCACAGGTCGACAGCTGAAGTATAGCAGAGCCGTGGGGAGCATACGGGGAGGACTGTGTGTTTGTGGCCCTCTTCAGAATAAATAAACGCTGTACCACTACAAAGACCCCAGGCATCTGGCAAGGATGGCATGGTTGAACAAAAGGGCAAAAGGACTAAGACCGAGTGGCAAGAACCGGTCACAAAAGAACCAAGCTGCCATCCATTCAAGTCCGGACTCCTGCCAAGACAGGTGCCAGTCGACCCAGACACATTCAGATCGCTTCAGTGCAGAACAGCCTTTCTCGTTTCACTGCAAAAAGCGTTCGGGCACAACAAAGCAGAAATCTTGTTTACGGAAGGCTGTTTCATGTGCTAATCACTTAAATGTGCTTAATTGCTCAAAACAAATGTAGCAAGCACTGGTAAATCTTACAGAAGTTGTATTCTGAGCTGATGAATGTTAAATGTTTCTAAGAAATATATTGAAATCAAACACTAGGAAAAGAAAAGTTGAAACAAATGAAAATATATTTTGTCTCTTTGAAGCATGTTAAATTCTTGCAAAAAAACACTTGGTGTTAAAGTGTTGTCAAAAATCAAAAGGAAGCACTAAATATTCAAAGTGTGTGACAAACTCATGAGATTCAGAAAGTTTCAAACCGGTAGCAGACATTGTAAAAACATTTAGGGACAAAAAAGAGAAAATATAATTTCCACAAATGGTTTTGTGTGCTAAATGAAGCAGCATGTGAAACTGGTCTTGCAATTCAGATTTGTAGTTCACAAATACGAAAAGTATAGCAAACCTAAAAAGTGTTTTGTCCAAAATATGCAATATTTGTCACACAATTTGTTTAAATGTTTAAGGATCTAAATATATACATACACATTGGGGGGAAACGGTACAACAAACAGAAAATCTAATTCACAGGTTTTTTTAATAGTAATGAAGTTACATTGGTTTATCAGCTTTTTAAGTTTGGGGATTTAAATTATGACAGACAAAAAAAAATTATTACAACAACAAAAATAATCTGCTTTGTTTAGCAACAGTAATCATGTTGAAATATGCAATTGCAGTCTGTAAATATTTAAACAGAAATAAATCAAATGACCAAACATTATTATCAAAATATAAATTTAATAAAAGAATATTTTGCACACTTACTGATGTTAGCCTTAAAAATGTTCAGGGAAAAAAATATAAATGATAGAAAACAGATTTTTATATACAAAAAAAAATTATTATCATGCAATTTTAATGTAAAATTACATTTAAATAAATACATCACAAAAAAAATGAATTAGCGTAAACTTTCTCAGTAAAAAACAAATTGATCAAAAGCGACTGCTAGCAGAAAAAAGATCCATGAAGATGCCCATGACATCAGTCTTGCTAAGTTTTTGAATACATCCATCTCTCCAGAGCCTAATATACTCTTGGATCCTCCCAAGACATTCACTGCTGAGAATTTGTGGACGTCAGCATTAAATCCCATGTACACGATAACCGTTTTAATAAACAACGTCATCATGCGGCCGAAGCAGCTGATAGGTAGAAAACAAATCGCACTCACAAACGCTGGTCGGGTGGCAGCCATTGGGCCGGAACGGGAGAGCAGAGGAACGGACACATAGACGTATGTACAGGGACGGAGCAGACACGACTCGCTCGTTTAACTCCCTCGGGCTGACTGCATCTCTATATCCAGACCAGACCTCCCCTTCCTAAACTTGCTGGTCCATACAGAAAGCTTCCCACACGGTCTAATCCTGGGCCGGCCCAACCCCCTGCCACACACACCCTCATGCAAGTCAAAATCTCCTTTGTATGAAAAATGAGACTGCGTGAGACTCTGTGTGTGAGGGTGCAAGAGGAAGAGCACACACACACAGAGGGAAAGTGATGGGTGTTGTGCGTTCCTGCACCCACACGCTGTCACTCAGGGCAGTGAAGTGTCCCGGACCAGCCAGCCGTGACCGCTGGGGAAGAAGAAAGAGAGAAACAGACAGAAAACAGACAAGAGAAATGATGACAGACTGCCGTTTGGACATTAGGGACTGCAGGACTGACTGTCCAAACACAGAGACAACATATGGACAGAAATTCTGTTGCGACAGGCAGACGACAGAGAAGATGCTCATCACGTATCAGTCGGGGACTGAATGACACTGAAAGGAGAGAGATTCATTTTTTTGCCATCGGGAATTGTTTGGAGAATAAAAAATGTTTCCTTGAAAGTCAAATCTTTTGGATTTAATAAGGGGGGGGAAAAAAATCCTGAGGGTGGCTAAAAAATCCTGTACCATTTTTTTGTTAAACAAAATTTTACCCCCATTTAATTTTTTTATTGCAATTTAATGATTGAATTAAATTTTTGCATTTTGTTTTTTTGCGGGGGCAATTGTAATTAATTAGACATGAAATGTACATAATTTAACAAATACGTAATACGAGTTTATTTTACATAAATTTTTCCTCAAATTCTGTGTTTTCCGTTTATTTTTTTCATTCCTTAATTGTTCATTTAAACGCAATAATCCAGAATCATGTAAATGAATTGAATTCTATGAAATGTCAAATTTCTGTTAGTTTTAACTAATTAATTTATTCATTTTTGGATTTATCATTTAATACAAATGTATGAAATAGACATTAACAGTTTATCCTCTGAATTTTGAGCAAACACAAGTACATGTGATGCACAAAAGTGTATCATTAAAATTAACACAGGGAAAGAAAAAAAAATAATGTATATGCATATGATAACAAAGCATAATTTGCTTTCAGTTTAAATTGAACTTAAACATTTTTAAATGTGAAAATTGGATCCCCAATGTACTAGAAAGTGAATTTCATGATCTCATGATGACTCCATGAGCTGATTCTATCATTTGCCATAAATCAAGCAAATCGCTGAGGCTCGTCAATAAAAGTGTGTTCATTAAGAGCACAAATTCAATGAGAGTAAATTAAGCTTCATGATTCACTCTGGGTTCTTCGTTCACTGCTGCAACTCACTGAAGCAGCAAACAAACACCTCTGCTGCGACACACCAGACTCATCCTGAGGCTTTCAAACACAGCTGCTCGAGTTTACCTTCACCAGAAAATACCTGATTATTATCATCACTAAACACTACCTCTGTTCCTTTACAAGCTCCCGCTTCTCAATAATATGCTGCAATCGCATGTTAATCAAGCAGACAGATAGATAGACAGATTCCAGCAGAGGGCAGGAGAGAGTAACAAACATGTACTGGGTACGAAGGGAACTGAGACCATGTGTGTTTTATAATGATTCTTCACACTAGAAAAATTCCTCACAAATCTCAAATGTTTGGCTCTAAGCAACAGAAACATACTGAACCTTGTGAGAGACCAAAACAGAGCGGAGGAGAAAGAAAAAAGAAAAAACAGACACAGAACAGGCTGACAATTGAAGAAAACAAAACTATTATCAGCAGGTGAGCCTTCTCCGCTCACTGACCTCTTGTCATTTCACATCCAATGTCTCCGAGCATCACAGAAACACCACAGGTGCTGCTAGAACATACTATTTCCAGACTAAATGGTTATTGTTGGAGGACATGTCTCCTGACCCACTGAGTAAGGTTATCCACATGGTCAGAAGGTCAGGAAAAAGACTAAATGGAGAATAAAAGAGAAACATGGACCCAGCATTGACCTTTAGGAAAGCCTGCATTCTGGCAGATTCAAAAAAAGTTTAAAAGTTAGAACACAGCTTCACTTTCACGCATGACAAAAGACTGTCTACAAAAACAGTCTTTGTTCAATGAGTGGTTAGTAAGGAGGTCAATTCATGTTATCAATCCTATGCTCAGTCAATAATTAAAACACTTCTTACTGCTTCTAATCAAGTGAATATCAATGGAATTGAATCATTTCAACATATTACGCCAAATAGTGCCATTTGAGGGGTTTGAACTAGGGTAATACATCTGGTCAGTAAAGCTGGTTCTTTGGTTAGCGGTAAATCACCATCAGCTGTTTTCAAATGAAGCAGCAATTAATAAACAGAGCCGCAGACCACTTACAAGCTACACAATATCACGTTCAGTTTCACAGGTGACTGATTTGCGATACTGAAGGCCATATTGCACTTTACCGCTAATCAAAGCACCTTCTTTACTGATGAGATGTGCATAAATATATTGTGAGATATATTGTACAGCCCTAGTTTCAGCTAGCTACTTTTTATGCCAGTTTTGTGTGTTAGAAAAGAGTCGAACATATGGCAGCACAGTGAATAAAAAAAGAAAACTCTTGCAATTCGGACTTTTCTAAAGAACTGGAAAATGATAGGAAATAAAGTTAGTATTACAAGATGTAAACTTGCAAAAAAAAACTAGCAATGAACTTGTATTGTTGTTTTAATTATTTAGGCTTCCATACATACATGTCTAATAAGCATCCAAATGAAAACAAAAGGAGACTACTATACATACTTTCCAGCCAATCATCTGAGCATTTAAGTGTGTTGGTCAACAGTCTTCAATTACCTGCGACCGTCTCGTCTGTAAGAGTGTAAGACAGAGTGTGATGGAAACTGTGTCTCTTTGTGTTTGTATCCAGTGTCTAGATCTTCAGATTGAAGCCAAAGCAATGGTAATACAGGACACTAAACTCTGATTGGATTACAGACATTTCCTTTGACTTTTTTCTCAAATGGACATATGCGATCTTGAAAGGGAAGCAAGTTCCATGCTGAGTTAAGTTTAGAGAAGGTTTATGAAGCCAGAACTGTGAAGTAATGAGAACAGTAATTCTTTTGTTAAAAAAAGTGTGTTATTAACCAAATTCTCACTTTTGTGTTGGGACTACTGTTCTAGGCATATGTGGCTTGTCATGCACCTAAATGCAACAAATTCGCTATTGTTTAGACTGTTTTTCATCATCTGACATCATGAACATATGCAGACCACAAGAAGACGACGAGTTTATGTTCTTCTGCAGATTCAAGACAACAGTCAGACAACCTGGTCAGCTCCGTGTAAACAAGGAAGCATATATATTTATAGCATCTCCTTTCTTAGAAGCATCCATGCTTGGACACTGTGAGAAATTCACCTGGTTTACAGGCATTAATAACAATGTTGTCACGACAAACTGGAACAAACTGGAAACAACGTAAAAAACGAAGACAAGGTGTACTGAAGCCAAAGCATTCCTTGAACACCCCCAGAAAGACGCAGCTGTGGGATCCATGGAAAGAATTCCTGTTTCAAATCCCAGAAAAACTATCACACAACATCAGATCTTTAAACTAGAAAAGAGGATGCTTGTATGCTTTTGCATGAACATTTCACTACTCAATGAGAAACGACATACAAAAAGGTCACCATTTACCATTCATTTTTCTGCATCTCATAAATGTTTCCCATGAACTCCAGCTACTAACAATTAGACAGATTGTGAATTGCATCAGTTTATCACTTGGATAAATATATTTGTGCAATGATGCACCCACATGAAAAATTACATATGATTTTAAGACATCTTTAAATGTGATATAACAATAAAACAACTACTGAAATATTGTATATTTTATAATGCAGCCTGAATCATTTAATGAATATTAATTATTTTTAGCAGCTTTGTGAACCTAAATGTCCCTTTAAATCCCGCTTTTAATTCTGACACCAACCAACCTATTTTGAACAAATGTTCCTAAACTATGATCTTAACGAATAATGGATTATTATAGAATAATGATCCTTCTATAAACCTCAAACTGACTTTAGTCTACTGTGAACCCTACAGTATCCTACAAAAAGAAAGCGCTAAAGATTACACATCATTCACATTTTTTAGCATTTTCAGCTCATTTCAGTCAATAGCATTTAAACATTTTTGGCGTTTGAATTTCAGATTTATTCCTATTCGTAAACTTTACTACGATAGCCCACTTTAGACATTTTACTAACTATAAGTAACTTTGTAACTGCATGTCAACTACAATGTCTAAAGTAAACTATGGAAGCGTCACCCTACTCATTTCTGTACAATGTAATACATCCAGGCCACAAGGGGGAGCTCTTACCTCGTCCCATTCGGAAGTGAACGAAGGTGATTTTTCCAGTCTTCTCTTGGTGGTGCTACAGTTGGATACTGATTCACTCCGGCCGCCCAACCCAGTCTCTTCCTCACCGGGTGGGGACACTAGCAGGTCGGAGTCAGACTTCGAAAGGCTTCGCGCGAGCTTGAGATCGCCCGGCGGAGGCATCCTTCTCGTCAGTGGAGAGTCGCGGGCCGGTGAGTTGTGTTTCGATGAATCCCGTGGCTCTTTGTGGACCGTGGCGTAGATAGCTTTGGGGTCAGTGTCCTGGAGAATGGTTTCCATGGCGACTGTCGTTTTGGGATGGGTAAGGGGGGCGGAGCTGGCGGATGTCAACACGTTGGAAGCCTCGCCGGACTTCACTCCAGAGGACGGCAGTTTGAAGGCTTCCTCCCGACAGTCGACCACTGGCGAGGAACCGTGAAGCAGACCAGTGAACTGCTCAGGAATGGCAGCGCTTGTATCCTGACCGTGCGAGGAGCTCTCTGTCAAGAGAACAGAGAAGAGACTGAGAGAGTTACACGGACTGGGGAGCCGTATCTAGACCAGATAACATGAAACCGCCCACTCCCCTACTGTCCAGTGTCTGAAACAGATCTGTTTTTGTTTTCTGACTGGAAAAAGGGAGGGGGACGAAAAAAAAAAATGCAGAAAGTAAGTTGGGCTCACCAATTCCAAAGTGCCTGTGTTAGAAAATTCCAAGCACAGGCTATGAGCAGCGGACTTTTCTACACAGAAATCTGTTTGTGGCTTGCTTGTTCTATTCCCTATTTCTCTCTCTCTCTCACTGTCGCACTACTAACAAGCACACAGCTTTATAAGGCTTGCTTCCAGAGAGGTTATGCCTCACTAAGGATTCCCTTCATTATGAGTGGCAAGCTTGAAACAGGATACCACAGAGATGACTGTGAAAGAAACACACTCGCTTTCTTTCTTCCAAACACCAATTTGCCACACAGATATGCGTTTGGTTCTTAAAAATTACATATCTCTTTTTACACTCCCTCTATCTCTGGCCTGAAACATGCTCTAGGAAAATACATTAATACTTTCTTCCCTATTCTGGGGGATAGGGTTTTGGTTCTGGCATCTGGCTTGCTTTGTTGGGGGAACCAAATTTTTAGTGATTATCGTGGTTTTGAATACAGAGGCCGCGTCTGAATTTGGTAAATAAATTGTTTAATTCTCATAATTATATATCACCATCACTCTGTTCTTCTAATTGATAATTCTCAGTGCTTTGCAACAATCTGTATTGCTAAAAACGCTATAAAAAATAAAAGTGATTGATACTTCTAAGCAAGCTTGATTTAAAAAAAATTGCATTCTCTACATCACCACAGGGGGCGCTACATTAGCGAATACGCCAGATGACCTGTAGATATATATATAAAAAAAATATTTCTATTGCACTGTATCTAAACTGTTTCTAAAATATTCCTTTTTTAAAATGCTGGAAAAACCACTTCAACTAACCGTAAAAATATTTCTTTAAGTTTTTGCAAAACTGACTTGTTTCCATTGCCTACATTTGCAATTTCCAGGTGTACATTTTGAAGGGTAATGGAATCGCAGTGACAACATGGCAGATGTAATATGTCAGAATTTAATTCATACTAGTCATTCATACTATTCAGAGCATGCTTTTTCTTTTAAGCACAAAGTCCTTAATTAAAATGTAGGAGATGATTTTACAGCTAGACAGACATTTAGGGAACTATATCACCCCTTTAGGACTGAGATTCACTATCTGTTTCACTTGTGCTCTTGCATAGATGTCTTCTGGCGAGAATGTTGAATGAACTACAAGTACAAAAACTCCAAGTGTATATTTGAAAATGTGACAAGTGAAAAGCACTCGCCCGGTTCAGTTCTCTTCTGCATATGCACTGCACTTGTCTGAAATGTCTCTTCTGGCAAAAACACACACACAGGCCAAAAGATAAAACCAACCCCAGGTCTGTGATACGAGCCAGGCGCCTGGGCATACAGCCACCATACCAGAGATGTCCTGGTGCCGCGTGTGGTGTTTGGTGACAAGAAAAACAAGTCGGCCATGTCAGAGCCTAATGCCAGACACATTCTCTATGCAAGCACACAAACACATTTCAAGCACCTGTAACATCCTGCATTACTGAGGCGGTACCAGACCTCAAGGAGGCGACAAATGAGTGCACAAATAAGGAGGAAAAAAATATGACTACGACTATCCTTGGGGTGGCAAAATTTGAATCTTGAAGCAAAATCAGGGGGCTGGGACCTTTGTGGCAATGTGAGCTTCTGTTTAAGTGAACTCAATTCTGCTTTGGTTTAACGACAAACTACAATGCAACAACTCTCTCCCGAGAACTTCATCCCTCATGTTTTCCAAGGCACTGGGACTGAATAAACCGCCCACTCTGTGAGGCACTGACGTGTGCAATCACTTTCCTCATGTAAGTGACACACCTAAAAACATACACACACAGGCAGCTCTGGAGTCTGTGTTTGCGTTTGTGACCCGAAGCCTAACCTGTGACGTCAATTTACAATCAACAAGGCCCTCTGGAGAAGGTGAAGTCAGTGCTGTTCTCCATCCAAACCAAAGGCTTTATCCAGTATTTCTTCAAGAGAAAGTCAGGCGTTTATTCAAACAACATGTCTGTTTCCAGTAACTACAAGCACGTACTGGTTAAATCATTCAATGTTTAATCAAATAAAAGCAGTGTGAGCACGTTCCTAGCCAAAACCACCATAGCCATTTCTAAACCTAGTACCTTGAAGTCTTTTGTCTATGTAATGTCTTAATGTGTGGTCACATTCGTGCAATTTCTACTGAATCAACTGAAAAACGAGCAAATCTGCTGGTTATTGTGACCACACACTAAAACGAACTAATCTCAAACACTTTAAATAGAAGAAAGGAATCTCTATATAGTTACTTATACATGGCACACAAATAGCACTTCCAGTATAGTTTTAATTTAGCATGCTATGAAGTCAACAATGTCATACTGTAGCATTCTTACAAACTCATAGCACAATGTGTAAAATAACTGGTCTTAAAGGTTTGATTAAAAATAAATCACAATGTAATTCTTTTTCTTTGCTTTGCGCATAAAAAGTATTATTGTAGCTTCATAAAATTACCATTGAACCACTGATATCACACATGTCCTAAATTCCCTTCTGGGCCTTAAAGTGGTATTTTCCTTGCTGTCTAGAGAGGGTTAAACTTTCTTGGATTTCATCCAAAATATCTTAATTTGTGATCTGAAGTCTTACAGGTTTAGAACGACATTAGGGTAATTGATGACAATTCTCATTTTTGGGTAAACTATCCCTTTAATTCTCTTATGTCTTATCTTGGTCAGACTGGTCTTTTGGCTGGTTTTAGAGAGGTTTGGGGTAAATTCAACTTATCAGGCTGGAAAATTATTATTTCGAATCAGTCAAGATCTTTTTAAGGTCGGGACACACCAAGTCAACTTCAAAGAACTAACAGCGACAAAATCCAACGATGATGTCGCCTGAACCAAACAGTTGCAATGCAAACTAACGCGCGCCTTCTGCATGTTCATCGTTGTAAAAAAGCAAGGTGTGCTCTGATTGGCCAGCTATTCAGTGCACTGCAATTGGCTGAATATTGCAAGCAGATTTGAATAATAAGTAGCAGGTTCTGTTAATAATCTTAACTTACTTAAAGGTTGTGAGTCAGAAGCACCAGACTGTTGTAACACTCCAAAGATACTCCAATATACAAAACGTAAACAAATCAGTGCTTACCATTTTGAATATCAGCAACATTGACAACTTTCTTCATTTTAAGTGGCTCCTGTTGTTATGAAAGTATTCGCAAGATCGCGTAACATTAAAACGCTCCGTGTCTTCATTTACTTGCCTGTTTTCATCACTTCTGCACGGACTCGTTCACTAAACTAAACATCCAATCAGAGTTCTCTCTCGCGTTCTTCGCTACCTATTTTTTATACATATAGGCAGAATACAGTGCGTATACAGTGTTGTACTGATTAAGTTGCATGCTAGTTTTTCCATTTCGAACACAGCCAAGCACACATGAGCAGTGCTGACATGTGATGAACTGAAGTAATGTCACCCCTCAGAATGTTCTGGAGTAACAGGGCTGACTTCATCCTTCAGCTGTTGTGATCTCCTAGGGCTAAGTGCTAAGAGCTTTCTAAGCGCGTGCCAACAGTGAGCAGCGTTTATTAAAAGAAGAAGGGGACGCCTAAAACACACTACATGATTTTGCACTTAGGGTGAAGCTTTCATCTCCAAAGCACTAAGGTCAGACCTAAGTTCAAGTTTTCAATACGTTGATGCATGGCGCCCGCTGTGAAACCCTGACATAAGAAATATGATGAGCTAACGGCCTGTTATTTGGGTGTGTGCTAGTGTGCGTCTGCAGAGTAACTGACAGGTGCTGAGGGCATGCAGCACGGCTGTGGAGGTGACAGCTGAGGTCTCTGAAGCTTGGCGAGGGAAGAGAAGGGCAAGGAGAAGAAGAGAGATGCTTCTGCTGTTTGTTTTGAAACACGAGGAGAGCCTCAGTCGTTAATATAAATTACACTAACTTTTATCACACTTAACGCAACCAAATTGAAACATTTTTAATACATGTCAGTTCTCATCGTTTCTTTATAAGACTCACCTTTAGAGTAGCAAGCAACCGAGTCAGAAGGGTCTTCTCTTGGGAATGATAACTAGAGTCGTGTTACACTGAGTAAACATTGTTCTAAGTTAAGCAAGGCTTTCAGAGGATCGGGGAGGGACACAGAGACAAACCAGGACAAATGCACAGGGACATAACATGTGTGTGTCCAACTTTGCATCATCCTACCAATATTCCTGCTCTAAAACAGCTGACAAATGCGTACATTTTAAAATAGATCACCCAAAAATTCACATTTGGACAATGTTTGTGGTATACTTCAGATGTTTGCTTGTTCGTTTTTATCTTTCGAACTTGCATGGAAAGAAACAGCACAAACATTTGTTAAAATTCAAAAAGGGGATCTAAAAATGAAGAAATGGCATAGGATAAAAAAAAGTCTATAAACATTTTCCTCCCTCGTCTTTTGTTATTAATCATTTTCGAGGAACACAAAGTTGTGCAAGAGAACGCAAAAGTTTAGCCTGCAAAACAGACGTTTTTTTAAGTTTAGTGAATAAAACTGAAAGTTTAGTAAGCACAAACAAAAGATTAATAATTAAACGCAAAAGTGTCAAGAGTGAAAACAAGGTTATCAGGTAAATGTCATGCTAAGAGAATTCAAAAGTTTTGTTAAACAATGCAAAAGCACTGAAATAACATTTTCCTCCCATCGAATTTTTTCCCCCGCTTCTCAGTATAAGTGACATGAGATTGAGTAAATAGTATTTAATGAACTATTCCTTTAAAAACAGCCCAAAGTCTAAGTCTTTAACAGATGGCAAACATTTTACAGAGCGGAGAACATGTTGTCTTCAATTGCTAGATCCATTTTTGACTGCTAAGCAGTATTTGTCACTCAAACGGTTGTTGTTATTCAACCATGGCAAACAATAATACAAAGTTTTTACAGCTTCATTAGCAAGTAAGCTCCTTAAGCATTCACACTCACCTCCAGATGTCGGTCCTGTGCTCAAGTGAGGCGCAGGTGGCTGCAGAGTGTTTGTGTTGGACCCTGAAGGTCGTAGGTCAATGTGTGCAGTGGTCTTTCGCTGCAAAAAAATAACACCAATATGCGCATATTTAGGAATGTCTAGTTTTTGTCAGACGCACAATCAAACACACAAAACAGATGCTGCAAACAGAGATAATTAACTGTCTACTGCACACTAGACAGTGCTCGGACAGCGTGACAGATGAGAAAATAAAGTAATGAACAACAAAACTCTGTTCTAAAACCTTACTCCTATGCAGGCAGCATTTTAAAGCATCATGGGATCCAATTATGCTGCGTATACTTCGAGCCTAAATCTGGATCTCTAGCCAATAACTGTATCTTTTGCAAAGGTGGCATTTAAAAAAATAATAATAATCTATAAGCTAATCAAAAACAAGAAATACTGATTATTGATTATATTATAAATAAATGGGATTCCTTCAATACTGACAATTTTCACCAAATGCTTTTTGTTTTATAAAAAGTTAAAATAGTTCTTGTGTGAAGCCATATTTGCTGCTGCCTAAAATGTTATGAATCTTGGGAGGAGTCAGTACAGTAGTAGGCAGTGAGGTTTTGAAACAATGAGCAATATTCTCACCTGAGGTAGGACACTGTTGGAAGACTTGGCTGAGACGTCCACATCTGGAGTTATAACAAAAAAACTAAACGTAAACCACAGCAAATAAAGGGCTAATATATGACAGTTAAAGACTTTATTATAAGGAAGGTATAACTACTAGTTGTTCCTTTTATGTCTTTCATAACTCGCCCTACTAGTTGCTAATTAGTGCCCCTATTATTAACATATTGGTTGCTTATAAGTACATATTCTGCATGACCATAGTCTGCTATTCTAATATCTAATACAATCCAATACCTAAACTCAACAACCACCTTACTAACTATTAATAAGTGGCAAATTAGACGTTTACTGATGGAAAAAGACATAAGGGTAACACTATGAAGCCTGTATTTATAACACATTATAAGTGTATTCCTAAGGCAATAGAATGCATGCATAATGCATTAAAAAATAATGTGTTATAATATGTCATGAATAATCATAAATACAATACACACACATGAAGCGCCATAATAAATCTACTTCATTTATAATAGACTATATCATATATTGAATTTGTTTATTTAAGATCTGCACAGACATCTTGTGAGTGTTTAGGTGCTGAGTGTTATTTGAGTGTTTCCTCTGAGGCTAATATCGAAGCTAATGTAAGCTAGCTAATACTTTCAACTGAAGTAATGCTTATTATATAAAGCTAAGAGTATTAGTAGACTTAGGTAGGGTAGGTAGAATGTTCACATACTTGCAAAGTATCCTATACTCCGAGGAACCATCAAAAGAAAGAGTTAGCATGTATTTAGCAGACACTACCAACACTAACGAAGGCTAGGTGGCCTATATACTTATCAACAGCTTTCTAAGGGGTACCATCACAATAATTAAACTAAAATACAATAATTAATAATAATAAAAAAAGATGTCAAAGCATGTGTCATCTGTTCTGATATCTATATATTATTATTATTTTTCCGCTCTAAGTAAAGTAATAAAAGTAAAATGGCAATATATGAGACTTACAATGCATTATAACTATTCATCGTAACTTAAGTGGATGAAACACGTTCATAGTGTGTTACAAATAATCATACTCTTAAAAGCTATAACCACATAAGTAAACATTATAACACAGTAAAACTGTTCTTATGAATATTCATGAGATGATAAGACATATTATAAAGTTATAGAGAATACCCTTATAATGTATTATAAATAGAAAGTGTTACTGACATGAGTAATGGTTTGTTAATAGGAAGAACTGGAGCTTAAAATAAAGTGTGACCTGCCATTTTTAAGACACCATCTAATGATAAATTAGTATTATGTACTATTACTGTATATATGCATCGGTTTAGTTTTACATTGCACCCTTAGTACTTTTTTGTCAGCTTCGATTTAAGTGCTTTTACCATTTGTAATCATTTCTTAGCTTTTACTAATTTTACATCGACTTAAAACATTTATTTAGTTGCCAAGGCAGCATCTCTATTATCATTTTTAGAATAATCATTTTAATTTACAAAAAAGTTGTGGTTTGCAATAACAATACTGTTTAGTCATCACAGTTTGATTACTTTAAAGACAGACTAGAAATCTAAAACATCTGTTCTAGCATAACATAATGCTTGACGACACTGCCCTATATGGGTAAGGCCTATGTGAATTAGCTCATGTTTAACAAATAAAGAAGTGAGATGAGGTTTATGTGAGGTCTCAGAACAAGGAAAGCGAGTGAGTACCTGTTTTGCTTTGTGTGTTGTTGGGGATTTTGGTCTGTGCGGTGACTAAGAGCTCATATGTGTGGTCTTCCTCTTCCGGAGGCTCGGGGCGTTCGTCCACGCTGCTGTTGGTGTAAACCGCCTACAGAGAGACAGAGAGAGAGACTCAGTGATGCAGAAAACGCTGATATAAAAACCAGCCGCTTATTTCACAGTCCGCACCGCTTTACGAGCAGCAGTACAATGAAAATGATGACCGTTTTAATAACAGCGGATAACAGTATTAGGTTTGAATGGCTGACATTTATATGACACAGTCCAATGAGTGATGTTTTGCTGACACTGAGAAAAAAATACAGCTTTGTAAGAGAAGTGTGGCCTAGTGCTTCAGTTCAGAGCGGTTCAGAAGTTGAGAGACAGAGCAGGAGTGTTTTAGCATTGGTCACGGGCTCCGAGTCTTTCAGACAGAAAGTGTGCTGTGTTGCAGAGCTCTGCAGCATTAATATTCATGAGGACGCTGTTTGATTTGGGTAGACGTGCGGAAACAGAAGTCAGGGAGCAGAAAGACAGATTCAACAGCCTCTCGCCGCAGCATTCATTGCAGCGTCATATAGAAATGGGGATAAGAAGAAACATTGTGATCTTAACTACTATGTACTTCCATTGAAATGAATCACTTGATGCAATGCAGTGCACTTGTGTTTTAACATTGTAAAAATCCCTACATCTGTAATCATTACAATCACTTTGACCCATCTCTCACGTCTTAACCAACCCTTAAACCTACCCATACATACCACCAAACCTGCAAAACTTACATTGTATTTTTTTTTTGATGCATATATATATATACACACACACACACACACACACACGTGTATAAAAAAATGAGATGGATCACATCTGCCTTGTGGAAACACTGGGCCATTCTTCCAGAGGTATTTATTAGGGATTCCTGACTTGATTTGATTTTATTAAAATGTGAATCGAACAATGGTTCTCTGAACAGGGATCCTACCTCAGAGCTGAGATCCTCGTCCTGATTCTGTGGAGGATGTCGCTCTTTCTGTAAGAAAAAAATTCCACTAATTCACACATGTATGGTTTTTTTCCACACATGTATGTCCAAATAAAGACTAAGCAAAGGCTCCATCTAGTGGAGGAAACTGTGCCACGCAACATCTTCGTAAACTTTTAATACAGAATCTGTGCTTATTAATCATTTATAGAGGCTTTGAGAAGAGGCTTATCTAGTTAAAACTATGATTTCATAAATAGATTTAATGAATCGCATGTTCAAAATCAAAACGGCCCCAATTGCAAGATAATAACAACATTTCTTAAGCAAAACTGAAAGAATTGTCAGAGATAAATAAAGAAATACTGTCCCCTGTAATTGGTTGTTTTCAGCCAACAGATTTTTTAAGACACAGATATCTCTCTCTCTCTCACACACACACCCACCGTCCCGGCTTCGCTGTCCGGTCGTCCAGAGTCTCTGTCTGATGACTTTCCGCTGGCCAGGCTGTCCAGAGAGACACAGGAGGACGCCTCAAACAGGGCTTCATACGGACTCTCTTCCACAGGCGTCGCAGCCAAACCGGATATGAGCTCGCTGACCTGCTGCTCCATGTCTCCTGTCAAAGCACAACGTACACTGTACAACATCTGCACAACATCTGGCACACCGATATCACGAGAAGCACCCATTTCATTACATTTCCTCTCACATCTGGCCCGCTCGACATAAACCCCCCCCCAAAAAAAAAATATATATATATAAATATATATTATATATATATATATTTGTAGGCAGAATATAATTAGAGTTCGTTACTAGCTGGACTCAAACACTTTCTACATGTTGGAATTAGTTATTTCTACAAAAGAAACATGATCTCATGACAGCTATTTACATTTTTCTATGCACTTGTAAGCAAACATATGTAAAATATCTGCAAAAGTCTACGCAGTGTAAAGAGAATACATACTTCGCATTGCAGCAGCAGTAAAAGTATAAAATGCATGCACATTATTACTAGCTAATAAGTAACGGTGTTCTTGTTTCAGTGGAATAAGTTCATATTCCTCATGTTTTTTTAATTAATCTGATACTGTGCCTCAGATTTGAGTTTTACAATGTACTCCGTTTTATTTGTAATGGTACTAAACGTTATTATTCACATTTACTTCTATTTTGTACTTCCATTTTTAAAGGAATAGTTCACCCAAAAATTAATTACTCTCGAGTAGTTACAAACTACTGTATGAAGTCACCATTGACTTCTATAGTAGAAAAAACACACTATGGGTGTCAGCGGTGACCCAAAACAGCCTAGTTGCAAGCTTTCTTCAAAACATATTCCTTTGTGTTCGGCAGAACAAAGAAATTCATACAGGTCTGGAACTACTTGAGCAGTAGTAAACTATGACAGGATTCTCATTTTTTAGGTGAACTAGTCCTTTAAGGTGCATTTCAATGCTTTCACAGCTTCTAAATGTACCTGAAACTTTAAGTGTGATCATGTTTCATTGATTATTATTGCTCGAGAGCTTACCTTTTCTCTTGGGGCTCAGGCTCTCTTGAGGTGGAGGCACTGGTGGAGGAGGGAGGCTCGTGTCTGACGGACGGCCGCTCATATGAGCTTCAGAGAGAGAAGACAAGCGTGAAAACTACGGCATGAGGAATGCTTTAGATTCCGTGATGTGTGTGATATCAAGTACCTTGTATGAGAGCGGCGATCTGCCGGCTCTTCTGAGAGGGCATGTCTCTAACAGTGTCCAGCGCTGTTAGATTCTTACTGTCCACGATATTCACATCGATACCTGAGAAACAGTCCTGGTACAGTTTCAGTTGTCAAAACCACTTGTAATTTCTGGATGTGAGTTTATTTTTACCTGCGTTCAGTAGCTTCTGTACCACTTCTGTCTTTCCAAATAGAGCTGCTTCATGAAGGGCGCTGCCTTTCTCTGTCTGTTAACACGCAAACCGTTCATCGTAAGATACACAGTGATGTTTTAATTGCTTATGTGAAAGTTGTGAAGGTTGGAATATCTTGTACGTTGCGTTTTAGGTCAGTTGGCGGCAATGAGCGAGTCCGATATGGCATATCAAAACCCAATGGAGATGAGACACAGACCGGACAAACTCATTTTCACACCGCAGCGGCTTTCTCAGCGTGTTAGCGGATAAACCAGACTGTGTCAATGTGGGTCGCTGAGTGAGCAGCAGATGGCAGGTTGTTACTGTTAAGCGTGTGAGAAGGTTTCTCAGGTAGAGACGGGAGTGATCTGGCAACGTGCTAAAGAGCAGTTACTTCAAATCACAGTCAGAAAGCTGAGATCAACCTACCTGCACTGACACACACTTCAACTCTTTCAAACCCATTCCCATTGTATCATTTAATAGCCATGGAAATTAATACATTAAAAGGATAATTAACCCGAACTTGAAAATTTTGCTTATCTGCTGACCTCCGGGGCATCCGAGATCTAGGTGACTCTAATTCTTCAGTAGAACACAAACAAAGATTTGAACTCAAACTGTTGCAGTCATATAATGGAAGTCAATGGGTACCAAATGTTCCAAAGCTCAGAGAAACCAAATGAACCCCTGCGGCTCGTGACGATACATTGAGGTGTTAAGATATAAAACGATCAATGAACAACATTTATACAATTTTTTTTACCTCTTATGTACCATAATCGCTAACTGTCCCCAGCTCATTCACAACATCCAGCGCATAGCACATAGATATATACACAAAGATATAGACATAGAATGTATGATGTATCTCCGCCCATATCAACAGTGACTAATGAGGCATCTATGTGTATATATCTATGTGCAAGCGTCGTAAGTTGTGAATGAGCTCAGCACAGTCAGAGATTATGGTCTATAAGAGGTAAAAAATTGCATAAATAGTGATCAGTTTTTTGCACAGACTGATTTTTTTGTGTCTTAACACCTCGAGCTGTAGGGGCTCATTCAGTATCTATGTATGTTCTCCTTTTCTGTTTTTTTTTTTACTCTCAAAGCTTTGGAACCCATTGACTTCCATTATGACAGACTGCAACGGTTTGAGTTAGTCTTAGTTTGTGTTTTACTGACGAAACAAAATCAACTACATCTTGGATGCCCCGGGGGGTCAGCAGATCACATTTCTATTTTTGGGTGAACCATTGCTTTAAAGAAATTACATTGACAGTAAAGACTTTTATAATGTTACAAAAGATTTCTATTTGAAATAAATGCTGTGCTGTATCAGAAAAATATGAAGCAGCATAACTGCTTTTTAACATTAATAATAATAATTTGAGCAGAAAATCAGTATATTAGAATGATTTCTGAAGGATCGTGGAACACTGAAGACTGAAGTAATGATGCTAAAAACTTACAGGAATTAATTACATTTTAAAATATATTAATCTTATATTAAATTGTACAAATACTTCACAATATGTGAGCATGGAGCACAAAAGCAGTCATAATTAGCTCAGGTATATAGCTGAAAATACATGGTATGGGTCCAAATTAGAGATGGCAAAAATCATTAGGATATTAAATAAAGAGTGCAAATTTTCTGTTTCCGTCTGGTGTAATATTTAATCTCAAATCGTGCTTGAACGTGATTCATATGAATTTCTGCTTCAGTCTGAATGTAAACGGTGTGTGTAAAACCTGCTCAGATCTAGCTCACCTGGTAGTTAATGTCCACGCCGGCGGTCAGCAGCACCTCCACCACGGGCAGGTGTCCGTTTCGGGAGGCCAGGTGGAGAGGGGTGTGTTTCTTGGTGTTGGAGCTGAGCAGGTTGGGATGAGCGCAGAGCAGAAGCTTGACCACCTCCAGCCGGCCGTACAGCGCTGCCAGGTCCAGCGGCGTCTCAAACTTGTTGTTGCGCATGGTGGGGTCGGTCAGCTCCTCCAGCAGCAGCTGCACCACCTGAGTGTGTCCGTACTGAGCCGCACAGTGCAGCGGCGTCTCGTTGTCGTTGTTCTGTGCAGAGACGGGTGGGGACAGGAGAGGGACATGATGACGGACAGAAAGGGGACGACTAAAAGAGCCAAAACAATCCATGTGATTTCCAAGCGTTCGTCGATGAAACCGAGGGAGACTCCCGGAGGTCGTAAAGCTATGGGTCTCTTTGGCATAGCTTGTAACGAAGCCAGAATCAAAAACAGAGCAGATTTATTACCTTCGGGACAAACCAAAGCAGCCTAAATTTAAGAATTTACACAAAACACTAACGGCCTCATTCATCCAGCCATTTCACAGAGAAAGACACACACAGCAGAGAAGAACATGCAAGCTTGACGACGCATGCAGACGACGTGACAAGATCCCAAATCATACAAAACAGTCTTTCCATTAGATTTTAGATTTTGAACAGTTTGTAAATACACTATTTCGAACCTAATAGACTTCTTTTTTGTTAAATATGTATGCTTGGTGAATTTATATTTTTTATTATTGCGAATGCTCAAAGTATACATTTTCAAAACATTTAAATGTATATATTTATAGAACGTATATTATATATAAATGTATGTCAAATACAACATTGTTCTTAAATATATACATGCATGTGTGTGCATTTATATATTCTTGATAAATATACACAATACACAAACGATTAATTGCATCTAAAAAGTTTTTGCTTACATAATATATGCGTGTTCTTTGTACATTTATTATGTAACATGTAATTATATAACATTGAATTCTCAGCTCCAGTCTTCAGTGTCACATGATCCTTCAGAAATCATTCTAACAAACGTGTTATTGCAGAGTTAAAGACAGATGTGCTGCGTCATATTTGTGTGGAAACTGTGACGCAAAAGTTGAAATGAATGGCAACTACCTAAAAGATGAATTTGAGTCCTCACCAGATAATGTAGACTGAAATATGAAGCTTAAATTAAAGACAAAGGTGCTGAACATTAGCGAAGCATCATGACATATATCAAATTTACTGTAAGGAAGAGTATTAAAGCCCTGAGCACTAGTGGGCGCTCTTATATTTGCTTTGTTTGTTAACTGAATTAGTGAAATCTTTAGTGTGCGAACACTAAACAGCCTGCAGCTCTGAATCACTCGGACTTCAGCTCTGATGGTACACACTAGGGGAATGATTTCATACTATGTGATTGGATGAATGTGAATGTCCTCTCAGAGATGTGTGTGTGTGCGAGACAGCAGTAGGTACAGCAGCAGATGCCTGATGCACAGAGGAAGAGGTTGTGAAGGCCTCTGGGCGGCCAGCAGCTGGCACAAGCCACATGCTATACGTGCGAGAACTTTGATAGGCTTCTATTGTTTTTATACAGACCTAATAATAATTATAGATATTTTTTAAATCTACACCAATCCTACCCATCACACAAACCTTTTTGCATTTTCACATTTTAAATAACTTCATTTAGCATCTTAAATATTTTATTTCCCTTGTGAGGATCGACCAAATCCTTTTTTAAATGAGGCGAGACACTACAGGCAAAAACATCGTTTTTTATGCGGTGGTCAATTTTGAGATTTTGGGCTAGTTTAGTCCCTC
>JAUMHI010000030.1:425649-469783 GCA_032359435.1 Enteromius unitaeniatus
ACAAATCAACTACGTTAACTACCCAAATACACAAGGCACGCCAAGGTCATTATCAGCAGAGCTGATGATTTCATTTATTTGTTTATTCCTAATTTTATGCTACACTTCTATCTAGGTCTTGTATAACACATCTGGAATTACGTCAGTCTCCAACTTAACCTTCACTGAACCACTTCACATAAATAACCACTCATCAACTGGATTTTTTGTATACACCGTTTTGTCACAGCACAGAGGTGAAGGCAGCTGAGAGGTTTAAATGTACTTACAGTTCACTGAGGAAGTGCAGGTTGTGGAAAGCGTTGGGCTGAATCTCACTGATGTTGTTCATGCTGAGATCCCTAAAACCAGACCAAAAGAGAGAGAAACAAAGAGGTCAACGCCACTGACAATCCTACCAGTGTCACATGCTCCTGCAGAAATCAGGAAACATACATTAAGAAACATTATGAATAATAATAGCATTTTCTAAAATGGCATAAACATATAAAATACTTCAATGCTTCAGACATTTAAACATTCCGGATGTAATTAATCCCCCCCCCCCTGTTTTTTTTAGGTGTTTATACTATACTGTATTTTGACTATATATACTATTATATGTTTTTGTAATTATATGTATATATGTGTATTAGTATGTACTGTATGCGTTTTTTCCCTCTATTTGTCTTTTTGTTTACTTGTTTTGTTTACCTCCTCTTCTTAATGCCTCTCTCCTTTTTTAGGTATGTCTGCATTGCTTTGTTTGCTTAATAATACATAAATAAATACATGAACATTTAAAAAAAGAGACATTATTAACGATAAATTAATAATATTTTTGTGGAAACATTTTGTATTCCTCTTCAGGATACTTTGATTATTAAAAAGTTCAAAGGAACATATTTACTGTCATTTCCAGTTTGCTTAATTAATCTTTGCTTCTAGTTTTAGCATTAGTTTAATATAAATTAAAGTATTAATTTATGTGTGTGTGTGTGTATGTATCTCAATGTTTTCATAATCAAACATGAAATATTTCAGTAATAATGAACTGCAGACCCAACAATATATGTAAAATAATTAAAATGATACAAAATAGGAAAATTGTTAATTTTGTAATTAATTATGAATATGTGTAATTGTGTTAATTTGTGAAAATATTTTCTTCCCAGTTTATAAGACTATTTTAACTGTGCATGTTTATATAGTTTGTATTTTATTACATTATATATTTAGCATTGTTTTTCCTCTGCTAATCAGACCACTGTGACTCATTTTGGAGCAGGGCCTAACAGTTGAAGACCACTGATTTGTTTAATTAAGGCCTGCATGTTACAGAGAAATATAGCGATGAGTTTATGCTTGATTAGTTTATGAGTTCATTAATTCACCATCATGGCTCCCCGGTCACATATTTCACATTTCCTGTAATAGCTGGAGCTTTAGACACCATTGATCAACGTCCTCATTTTTAACAGTACGATATTCATTAAGCTTTAAATGCAATCAAGATGAAAAACTGCACAATATTGATTATACTAATTGCGAGTAATCCAACACAGTAGATCTCACGTTTCAAATAAGAACGAATCAGTCGGCTGGCTTCAACAATTCGACCCTTGATTACGGCATGGGAAATCTGACCTTGTGTTATTTTGTTATTATCACGAATGCCTCTTTCGGTTTCCAGTTCAATTAATTAATGAAGTGCAGCATTTGTCTTTGTGTGTGATTATTACATCAGCTGTGGCAATATCATCTTATCAATAGTGTTGATTAAAGACCCTGCCTGATCTAGACAACACTCCAGTCAAGAGACCTGGACAATCTCTGAAAAATGAGCCGCTCTGGCTTTGACAGTTTCTTCCGAAGGCAGCCAAGAGCCCTCTGAATGAAACATGTGCGCTCTCATATCAAAGAAAACCCACACCTGCACATTTTACCATCCATCAGAGAGGAAGAGTGGAGAAGGGGAACAAAAAAACAATAAAAGAAGAAAAACTTTCCACTCTGAATTATTGTTCAACAGATGTAATTTCCTCTCTGGTTTGTAGTAAATGTGTGTGTAATTGTATTCCAGATGTTTCTGCCTTTAATCTAATCAAAACATCCTGATCATCTAATATTTTTCACTTCTAAATTTCACTTTCTCCATCAAGAGACATTTTGGGGTCCGGTATATATCTTTCTGTTCACTCTCATATTTTACCCATCAGCCCTAGTGTGTTCTGAAGTCTTAAATGACCTTTGACCTGCGATGCTTGTTTAATTTTAACTGCTTAGCATTGGCCCTGCTGATGATGTAGATATTGTAAACACCAATATCAGCAGTTTTATTACATTATAATTTATATAGTTTTAAGAGCTTTTATTATCAGACTAGTATTTAACGGTTAATAATATTTTTTTTTTCCCTCAAGACTGGTCATACCTTTTAAAAATTCAGTTATGAAAAAGTAGATTGATGTTATTTGTATTACAGAAGTACGACTGAGTACCTCTTGGCAACTGCTAGTTGGTAAAACTAGTTCTTAAAGGGGTCATTCTGTGCCACATGCACTTTTTCAAGCTGTTTGGACTGAAATGTGTGTTGGGAGTGTGTGTACACAACCACCCTACAATGATAAAGATCCACAAGTATTTTTATTAAATTAAAAGAAGAATAAGTTGCCCCTTCTGAAATCAAGCATGTCAAATGCATGGCGTCACACAGACAGAGGCCACTCCCACAATAGTTGATTGACAGCAGTGTGTCACACAGACTGAACTGGTGTCTTACCTCAGACGCAGAGACAAGCAAGACTCCTAAGAGATTGAGGTGTTTTGTTATTGATGAAGATGAAGGAAAATTGGCTTTGTATGACTCCTTTAAGTCAGAGATGGTGTCTAAGTTTATGCAACTGGCCCCAGCAGATTTTATTTCAGCGATCAACACTTTATAACAAGGTTCTATTTGTTAACATAAGTTAACTTGATTTGCTAAGATGAACTAACAAAGAAAACTAGTAGCTAATCTTAGTTAATGTCATTTAACATTTATTAAACTCAAAAGATCCATCTATTAGTTGACTGACCTGTAAGCTAACAAATAGACACACAATAAACGTTTATTATTTTTATGAACATTAACAAATATTAAAAGTGTCATATGATGAAGCTAAAAAGAACATTATTTTTTGAATTTGGTGTAATGCAATGTGTTTATGGGGTTTAAGGTGCAAAAAACATTATTATTCACATGCTCTACATCATTGTTTCTTCTCTAAACCCCGCCTCCTGAAACGGGTCGATTTGTATAAAGGTCATTGTTCTAAAAAAGCGTTGTGTGTAATAGTAAGTAGCAGGTTCTTTTAATAAAAAAAATCTAACTTCCCTAAAAAGTTGTGAGTCAGAAGCACCACACTGTTCTTGCAAAGGTAGAATTGCTCGACTTTACAGTCTCTGTGCACAGCCAGCAGACTACTCTTCAGGTTTTAGAAGTCCGTCCTCCATAAATGTGCTGAACATATTTTAATATTGTGCTGAAATGAAACAGTGTTGTGAACAAAACTTAACACTGATTTCTATTATTTCCTCTTTTGGAAGCACAAACAAAGCAGTTTCACTTTCACAATGACACACAGCGTCTCCTTATTTCTTTGCGTAAACATTTGGGCGGTGTTTGAAAATGAACCCACTCTGTGACGTAGAAAAGTGGGGCGTGTTTAAACAAGCCGTTTTAGGGGGGTGTGGACAAGTCATAACTTTTATAAAGAATATCTCTTTGGTTTTAAAACTTTAATCTTTGTAACTTCAGGGATCTCATCTATACAATATAACAGTTTATAACATGGAAAACTTGAAATCACATCAAATCCATCACTACTTAATGTCTGATTACACTGTTCTTGTTATTGTCTTGTACAATGTGTTGTCTTTGTCTTATTTTTATTTGATCTATTTTCATTTTTATTTATTTAAAAAATTCTAGGCAGTCCTATTGCACTATTGTATGTCTGCACTGCAGATCCAGAGCTCTCGCCATTTCGTCTCTCTGTATACGGTGAAATGACAAAGTCTACCTTGAACCTAGATATGACCTCTTTAATAAACACTGTAACAAATATCTTGCCCATTGTGAGTTAATGTTAGTTAATGCATTCAATTCTTTCAAACACATAAAAATAAATTTGGCATATTAATACAGTAATTTTGTGTCTGAAAGACAAGAAACAATTTATATTCTAAGTTGTCACGACCAAGCAAATATACTCTAACTGCAGTGCTTATTTCTCATTATATATTCATAAGTTGAAGAAAACTTTTAGGCGCCGTTATCATTCTTTCCAAAAACCGCACAGACAGCTAAGCTTGCGAAGGCAGCGTTTTTCAGCTTCCAGATCCAGCCTGATGGATCTCAGCGGTGTTACTCAACCTACAGGTGTGATAAATTATTCAAACGGAGGGTTGTGTCACTCCAGAAGCGTAACAGCCGCTGCAGTGTTGGTCTAGAGCTAAGATGAATCGGGAATGGGGTTTTATAGCAAAGTCCTTGAACATCTGAACTTGAACATTTTTAGCAAGGTTTTCATTTAGGCAATGTCGAGTCGCCATCGATGCAACCAAACTGCAACATTACTTCATTTGTTGTCCCTGGAGGTCTGAAACAGCCAAAAGGGCAGCTTCTCATAACCGAAGACCACCAGGCTTGAGAAGATAAACTGAAAAGTCTGAAAATATTCATCACAGAGACTTTGATACTTGGCTATTTATTTGTTTTGTCAGTGTGTCAACCATGACAAGGTGAAAAGCTAATTTGCTGTAGATGGGGCCTGGAAAACTTCACTCAGAAAAAGAAACAGATTGAGCTGACCTGACCACCGCTGTTTTCCACTGACATGGTGGCATGGAATGCAGTCAACACAAACCTGTTAAACTGGAGGGAATCTTTGGGTTTTGAACTGCTCCCAATATTGCACACATGAGCTGGTATTTATGACTTAACGAGCGTTTGCCATTGAGGTGTTGACGGCTAGCCTACAGCAGCTACACAGGGCTAACGCAATATCGGATCTTTATCATTACAAAAAAAATTATAGCTGTGTGTAACACGTCTTACACCTAGCAAAATCTCAGCAGAATCAGTACACTAAACTAAATATCAATAATCAAGAACCAACTATAAAGAAAATAATAAAGATAAGTAAAAATCATTTAAAATTTAAAAGACGAGCACTTAAAATATAATAATGATGGCACATAGAAAGACAGTCATTGAAATCGCTTCTACAATATTTTTTTGCAGGTGATGTACATGATAAAAAAGCCAATTAGGGCAGGGCAATAGAGTATGTTATGTTGTGTTATCGTGACAACTGAATAATCGATTTAAAACCAAAATGGCACATTATAGACAAGTACAATCTTACTTTTTCTGACAAGTAGCACAAATAAAAAGTAGCTTGTGGTGATTGAAGGATATGTCACCCAAAAATGAAAATTACAGCATAAACTACTCACCCTCAAGACATCCTAGGTGTATATGAATTTCTTTTTTTCAGACGAACACGGTCTCAGTTTTTTTTAGTTTTTTTTTTAAGTGTCCTGGCTCTTCCTAGCTTAGTAATGCTGCTGGATAGTGTCTATTATTTTGAAGCTCCATAAATTAGATATATCTGCAACGTGACTAACCTGTACGTCTCCGGGGGGTTATCCCATGTCCTCTAAAGCAGATTGATTGCTTTTTGAAAATATTTTTGTTACAAAAACCATTCGATCTGCTTCAAAGGACATGTGATAACCTAGCGATGGCTTTTATTAGAGACTGCTGACTTAAATAATCATCGGAAAACTTACTTGCATCACAAACGTTATCGCCATCTGCAGGTGGGGTGTTTTAAAAAGATCAGACTGGAATCAGAATGACTTAAAAAACTGTTGATTATTCTTATTTGTATTGTTTTAATCTAATCTTTAGAAAATTCAGATACAAAGTCAGTATCTTATGTCTTAGGTTTCACTGTATGATAATAACCCTGTTGACAGTATCTTTCTCTATAATCCCACTCCCTCATGTGGCAATCCTTAGTAATTTCCACACTCAAATAACACATGCTGTTTTATTGTTTTATTGCAATGATTACAATTAATGAAAAAGACTTTAGTTTTTCAGCCAAATGGGCAATGTTGATTTAAGTCACTAAGAAGTGCAACCGGTCTCCTGCTGCCTTTATGGAGAAACTCATGTTCTTCACACTGCACATGCAGCTTCATATTGCAATCGCTGCAATCAAGAATATATTGCTTTATTTTTATTATTTAATTAAAGAAAGGCAGATGTGACCAGTTCTCAAGAGGTCAAATGCACGGTTTTTAAATGAAAGATATCTGGCAACCATGTTTAGGAGTTGAACACATGGATTCTGATGATTATTTCCATTATTACTAAGTGTGTTCAGGCAATGCGGCACGTTTGTTCATAACTGTCCCGTCCCCCTTCAGTACACCCTGCGGGAGACGGTATATATCGAGGCTGTTTCGCAATCTCACCCCCCAGCGTTTGCACATGTAGGGGTTTTGATGCACGGCCATCAGAAAGATGATACTCGTAAACGTCAACGCATGCAATGAAGACTTTACTAGTTTCAAACAGCTGCTGCCTCTCTCTGCTGGCTCTGTCCCTTTATCATACATTTACATGTTATCCTGGCCTTCGTCTTCAACTGCATTTTACAGCTGCGGTGGCACAATTGTACTTGATCTATGACTACATGTAATCGTTTTATAGGAAAATAGAAGTTCAGTCAACTCTAAAATGTGTTACTCAGTGTTATCTTTGTGATTAAGTGACGAATTTGCTTGCATTACTTGCAGTGCAAATTGATTTAAATCCATTTTCTACAGTGTACATTGAGCTTTTGCCAAATAAAAGCAACTGACAGCATCTGCCACTGCAATTGTAGAATGATTCTTTTATATATATATAGTAGATGATTAAGTGAAATAGGACCACCTGTGTCCCCCTGCCATGTTTTCATGACTTTAGTGCTCTGGACAGAGGTGAAGTGTAGGTTACAAAAGCATTTTTAGCCCTCTGAGGATGTATGACATAAGCCCGGCTAGAGAGAAAGACAGCATGTGTTGACTTTACCAGCATAGTCTGGCGTTTACCCCGTAAATGTTTTAGATGTTTATCATTTACAAAGAAATGATTTGTCAGGAATATGTACTGTACCAGCAGACAAATCATATTTGTATTAAACAGTAATCGTTTTATACAAATATGTTGTTCTGCTGTATATAGGCTTATGCCTTTACATATCGTGTCAATAATAGCGCATAAGGATGTCAAGATGATGAAAAGCTGTCTCTTTCTTACCCCCTTAAAATAATAAAGATGTTTATCACTTACAGAGAAATTATAGTTTGTAGCCAACATGTTTTGTATGCTCTCAAGGAATTCACGATTGATATTTTTGGTTGTACTTGAATAGTACAATAAAATAGCTGTAGTGAATGTAATAAAAAATGCATTTACTGTGTTTGTTTTTTTTCTGACATATATGCTGAAGGCTTGCCATTTTGAATTTACAGCAATTATAGACATTATAGAAAGACTTGGCAAATCTGTTTGAATGTAACTTTTCAACAGCTTTTGTATGAACTTTTTAACTATGTGAAAAAAGACTCATTCTAAATTAGTATTAGGTAAGTCAGAACTAAGTATACATTTATTTGTTTGTAGTTTACATTAAATATTTTACTTGTGTGTTTTTGTATTTTTTTTATTTATTTTTTTTGTCATAACCCTATGTTTGTTACACCTACCCACATCATATGCGACAAACCCTGAACCAAACCCTAATTGTATAGTAAGTACATGCTGTTAATCAATATTATTCAGTATATATATATATATATATATTTTTTTTTTTGTACTTCATGGCTATTTTTTCCTTTTTTTTGAGTTCATTCAAAACATTCTACACATTTTTTTTTATTTAATTCATTTAAGCTACATTTAAAGTTAATCAACTAAATGTATTTATTAAAATGTAGCTAATATAAATTGTTTGCGGCATCTTACCTTAAAAAAAGCTACATTTTCTAGAAAAAATAAAGGGTTATATATGAATGTGTGTGTATATATATATATATATTTATATACATACAAGTATATGTTCTAGGATGTGGCCAAAAGCAGGGTGCTGAAGGAATCCAGCGCTGAGGACATGACTAGACTGCTCTGCCGGTCGTGTCGAGGCACAGCAATACAGAGGAGACTATGTACAGTAATAGCCATCTTTGAAGTGGCTCTCGAGGGCTCGCTCCTTCCGCCAAACCCTGGCACAGGTATGCTTTAATCTCGCCTGCCTCACGCCAGCTCATCATCAAAAGCATGGCACGCAGCTCCCTTTACCGTACAGTTTGCCTAAAATCATTGCGAGAAAATAGCCCAAGTAAAAATGGAAAGTTCAAAATCACAAGAGCACTCAGCACTTTCCAGCTTCAAAAAACATTAAGGTGTGTCAGAAGTTGACAAAGATGATGACGAATTGGATGATGATGATGATGACTTCAAACTCTGAGTCAGACCTACCACATTAGTAAAATAAAAAAAAAAATTAAAAAAAAAACCTTTGGGGCGAGTCCACTGCGAACAGCAAGGAAACTTCTGGGAACGTTATTTGACAAATGCAGAATTCCTGCCGAGGAGCATAAGAATATTTTTAAAGAAGAAAGGAAAGGGGAAAAGTGGGTGAGACAGATGCATAGATTAGGAGGCTGTTTGGGAGAAGTTGATACAGTCTCCATGGTGAGAAACCTCAAGCCCTTTTTGGATGAAACAAAGTGTGGAGGTCGGAGCAATGCTTCAATTCATCATTCACTCCAAGTTGACGTAATGGCATATCAGACAGTCCTGGGGACCCAAAACAACAGGCTTAAACTTCGCTCAGGAATTGTTTCCTGTAACCTGCGAACCACACAAAGGCCAGCGGACTGATACGCTTGTGCCTCTGTGTTTGATGATAAGACCCATGCAAGTGTTATACGAGTGTTCATTGGAGATACTCTCCATGTTTCTCAGCCTCTTGATGACAGCCAGCCATTTATCAGCACTACTGGAACAATCTGAGCTTTGTTGGCACACTTCCTGTTTTTTGTCTCTCTTCCATGGACGCTCACTAACTCGCAAACACTTTCATGCAAGTCAGGGGCCAGAGCTTCTCAAAGTGTCTTTACACCAGCTTCAGACGAGACCACCCCGGAGAGGATGGAGCGATTGAAGTTAAAGCTTCACAACATAACGTGCGATAAAGCACAAATCATAGTTGCCCTTTAAAAGGCAGAATAGGGATAGGGGTTCCTCTTTGTTCAATGGAGCAGCAGGTCCTGAGTGCACAATCACACCTCTCTCTCTCTCTTTAACACATCGCTTTTGCTTCCTGGCCAGCGGTTTATTACACCTCATTGTAAATATGTTCATCTGCTACTTAATCTTACTTTATTTACAGTGTGTTACATTTGTCTCATAGTATTGTATTCTGTTTTCATTTTATTTTTAATTTTCTCTCACTTTATGACCAACAATTTTTAATTAAAGTTATTTTTATTATTTTTCATTTACAATATTATTCTATTTATTACAATATCAAATTTATGTCAAACCTTTTTATGTTTGTTTTTTTAACTTCTTCACAAAGGTCTATTTTATTTATCTATTTATCTTTTCTCAACTTTTCAATGAAAAAAGCTTATATTTTAATGTTTTGGGTTTTTTTAATTACATTTATATCAGATGTTGTTTTTTTAAGTTCTCTTACTTCATGACCAAGGTGCATTTTAATAATTTATTTAACTTACTTTTAATGACTAAAGTGAACTTTCACTTCATGATCAATTGTCATTTTATTTATTATATATATATATATATATTCTTTTTTATGTTCTTTCCTTTATGACCAAGGTGGGTTTTTTTATAGCTTTATTTTTCATATTTATTTCAAAACTTCTTTAACCTAATGGCCAATGTTAATTGTAATCATACAAACATGCATTTCCACAAATGCAACAGTTCCTACATTTACAGTCTTGTTGGCATGGCATGATCAAATCATTAACAACAGTACAATATATAAATACTGAGTCAAAGTCTCTGATTATAAGTATGAAATATAATATTGTAGTGTATTACAATTTTTACAAACAATACAAATAATAGTTTGAGAGTGCAGGGAGACTCAATTGCCCAAATTATGTAAACGATGAATTTGAGCATTTATGAATTATTAGACACTATATATGCTACAAAATGGTATAGAATGTTGCAGAAACTCATACATCATTTGCAAAAGAGAGAAGGCATTTGCTGGTGAGAAATGTTAGATTTCCTGTCTCTTCACTCAACAGCATCAATGAAGGATGTACAGAGTATGTAAATGATGTTTTTCCGGTGGCGCCTGACATCTGCAAACTGTCTTTCTCTTCCATCCAGTCCCACCCACCGAGCTACTACATCTCCCCAGTATCTCTCTTTCTATCTGTCGTTCAGTATTTTCTGCTCCATTCATACTCTGGTCCTCCTCCAGGCTGGCAGACCTAATCCTCCCCTTCGTCACCCTCCAACCTTAAAATCTGACATGTTTGGGTAAACATTACACAGTGCTGTGAATCCTGAGCCACTGGTGGAAAGCCGCAAGACAAACAGGCCGTCCTCAGGTGCTGCCGTCCTCTTCAAAGCGCTGGATTCCATTCAACAGCTCTCGGTCGTTAACACGACTGCTCTAGTCCCGCTGTTCTTCACTTAAACCCAAAAGAGAAAAGTAGGCCCTCCAGGCATATCTGTCTCTCTCTCACACTCGCTCGCTTTCATTTCTCCTTACACAGGTTGTGGCTTTATCTTCTCCTGGACTTTTTTCTTCTTGCCAAACTCTTTTTAAATCATTTACTCACCCCATGTCAGGCCAAAATTGTACTCTTCATACTCTCTCTCCTCTCTATGTTCAACAAGAAGTATTTTAAGTATCTTCATGCAGCTATTTTCACCAGTGCCAACCAAGGAATTGTAAAAAAAATGATTGACCCAGTAACTTTGTAACTTTTAGCAAGCCTTTTTCTACATGTGTCTGAAAAAACTTGAGAACTTTTTAGCCTTTGACAGTCACTTTCTGTCTGTGACTTTCAGATGTGTGCTTCAGAAAACAGTATATCACAAGTTGAAACTTAAAAACGCATGATTTCAGAGCGATAAACATGACAATCAGGACCAAAAGAGATGTTTTAAGCAGGTACAAGCTGTAATGGCGCAGCTCTATTCTAGAAAAGGAGGCAGAGAGTAGCAGCTCATTTGCTTTTAAAAAGACAGGCATGAAATTCACTTTTTCTGCTATCACTCAAAATAGGCATTTTCAGAATGATATAATCATTGATCTGTGGGGCTTCATGCGTTACATAATAACCCGGTACTTCAGGTATAGGGCCAAAAACTCAGATGGCGTTTTTGATTATAACATCTTTTGTAAAGGGCTTTTTGATTTTCTTTGCATGTTTACTTTGTAAACACTGGGTCAGTATTACCCTTCACATCACGCAATTACATAATTGGTGAGCAGTGTTGCCAAGTCTTCAGTTTTCCTGTGAAAATGTGCTGTTTTGGGCTCTTTGTTTAAGTTACCCAAATAGCGTGATATATTATCCCTAAAATAGAATTTTTATCAGAGTAACCCCACATGTATTTTACATGTTTTTATTTTATTTTTATTAAACCCTCTAAAAAGCTTTTTGAGTAGCAATAGGTAGGATTTTGATGTGACCTGGCAACCCTGTGTGTGAGGTCAAAGTAGTGCAAGATGAGCATTTGTTAATGGTTAAAAAGTTGTTGTTGTTGTAGAAAATGACAGGTTGTTCCTATTTTAGAGCCTTTTTCCTGCATTTAAATTTGAACCCATTGAACTTTGAATCTTTCATTTATTTTTGACTAAAGACAGACAGACATGAATATCTTGGATAAAATGGGGGTGAGTGAAATATTAGGAAATGTCAATTTTGGAAGTGAACTAATCCTTTATTATCCTGTTTGTTCATCACACAAAGCTGTTGTTTGGCTTCGAGGGACTTTGAATATGGTGTTTAAGTTAACTACCTTTATGGTGCTTTTTTAATTTTATAACTGAACATATGTGGGAATTTAAAAGAGATGCATGAAGATTCTTTAGAATCCTTATTTTTTCTTGAACAAATACAGCATATGGCTTTCAACTGACATGAGGTTGATGAACATTTTTGGCTGAACTATGCCTTTAGATCTTTTACATCCCACGGCTCAAAAGTCACTGTGTTCCCAGGCAAGCTTTGACATGTGTCCCATCAATATCAGCTAATAAATACAGGAAATTACTAGCGAGAACAGGAATGATTTGGAGCGCTTGCTTAAATGGCTTTGATCATTTAAAAGGTGTATTTTGAAGCAGGTGCCAGAATGGATTTGAACAGGAAATGTTTGCAGAGTGATCCAAAAAGACAAACTCTTGAAACTGGAGTGTATGTCAATTATGTAATCGACTGAGGCGAATGAAAGGCATACGATACCCTGACCCGAACTGGCGGAAAACTGAGAGAGAAATTGGGTGAAAAGAAAACAATATTTGCCCTTCCTCAAGTCTTGAAAAGGCTGTCTGGCTTAGCATTCTCCTCACACAGATCCACAATGACACAGGAAGGAGGAAACAATACTCACTTCCCCTCCTTCTGTTTTCCTAGAGACATGTTTTTCTTTTACATACTGTCAAGCTTCCTGAGCTCCATATTCTGTCTTTTGTTGTTCTGAGTGGCCTCCCTTTCACTCACACACAATGAACAAGAGGACTGTCTTTCACCTGCGTGAAAAACACAAGGCGAGCGCTAAAAAAAAAAAAAAGAACAGGGAGGAAGAAAATGAGGACAGAAAGAATGAGGGAGAGAAAGACGGGTTCTCATTGGACGTCCTTTATTTTCTGTATACCACAAATGCTTAATGGTTTAAAAAGAAGCAGAAAGAGAAAGAGTCAGATGTCTGGGTGGCTAAATTGGATGTTTAGTCTGTGGATGCGTCATGGGAGCTGCGCTTTATACTTCTCGTTCCCTCGGGGCATTGCTAGGATGTCATTTGATTTAACACACGCACACATACTGATAGAGCTCAGAATTCCTGTTCATCATAATCTTCATTGAAGCTTTGCCGCCTGTTATGAGATCTAGATCGACGTTACTCTTCTTTAATGACAACGTCCTTTTTAAGGCCATCTGAGATGAATAACTGTCGGTCATTTCAGCATCACTTTGTTGAATTTCCTCTAATGCACTCATGAATAAGTTCGCGAAAAGCCATCTTGTCTTTGCAGAGCTTTTAAAGAATTAGGCCCCTGAGAGGATGTTTTTGTGCGCTTTTATAAAGCACCAACAGCAAATTGAATTCAGAGAAATTCAAATGTGATACAAACACCAGCATCAGAGGGTAAGCCTACACAACATGCGCTTTAACACAGAAGGCTCTCTATATCCCAGAATTCCCTCTACCTCCCACACGGACACAGGCAGAACAGACATTGTTCTGTTCTGTCGGCTTCTTTTTGCATATAGACAAAAGATGACGTCGTTTGGACTAGAGGCATGAGTCAAAGGTCACACTATTGAACAATACTCACAGGAAGTGGACCGATAGTCCTATTTCCTCCGTACAGACACAGAAACATTCACAAAAAGTCAGTTCACGCTACACAATAACCGGCAGCCTTTGGCCCACATACATGGCAGTGGCTTTGTAGCATCCAGCCACAAGTGGACTACATTATTATGTCTATTATGTGTATTGTTGCATTTCATTATTTTACAAGCAGTGTTGAGGGTTATGCATTGCATTGTATGTGAGTTACGTAATCAGATTACTTTGAAAGTATCTAGTAAAGTAACACATTACTTCCAAATGTACAAGATCAGTTACTACTTCCAAAAAAAAAAGTTATTTTGTTTATCCATTTTTACAGTTGTCAAAATATAACTTTTGGGTTTTTTGTAGTGCTGTCAAATGATCAATCATGATTAATCGCATCCAACATAAATGATTTTGTTTCAATCGTATATATATATATATATATATGTGTGTGTGTGTGTGTACTGTGTTTATTTATTATGTACTGTATATATAAATACACATGCATACTGCATACTACTGTATATATATATATATATATAACACAAACAAAACATTTTTCTAAATATATAAATGATAAATATGCACAGCACACCCACATATATTATGTAAACATAAGCTTTTATTTTGGATGCGATTAATTGTGATTAATCATTTGACAGCACTACTTTTTTGTTATTAAAAACAAATAAGGAGGCTTCCTTATTTGGAAGCCCAATTACATAAATGAACACACAAGAAATGTAATGTATTACTTTCCTTTAAAAGTAATTAAGTAATGCAATAAGTTGCTTTTAACGGAGTAACGCAATATTGTTTTACTTTTAAAAATACTCTTTACCTTTTTTATTTTTAAATAATGTATTGTAATTAAGTTCATTTTTGTAGAAGGGTCATGTTCGATTCGTGAACAAGCTGGTACTTTCCAATAAGCCCGTTGAATCAGTTCTTGCAAAAAGATCAGAAATTGCACTGAATGATTCAATCGTGAATCAGACTGATCCAATTGCAGCTATTTGTGAGTCAACAACTCACTGATTCAATGATCTGATCAAAATGAATGCATTTTGACCCATGTGACATCTAAATATTTGTCACTGCATATTTACACAAATTCAGTTGTATTCTCATCTTTAATGTGCAAACATCATTTCACTTGTTTACACACCTAAATTACCACTAAATTAAATTGATCATTTAGGATAATTGCGTTTATGTTTTGATGGTGTAAAATACATTTTTCCAGTCAATGTTAATGACTAGTGCTGGATAGGATAAATAATAAACATGGTTCATTGATCTGTATTTATTGTAATATTTAAATATGTAAAATCATATACTTAAATAATATTGCTAATAATAGTAATATTTTATTAGACCATCTGCAATATTTGATTTGTGTTCTTTGAAGACTGGTAAATGTTGTTTAAGTGAAGGTTTGCAATTGTTCTCAAAATCTAATGAAAATACCTGGATTATAACAGAATTCCATCACTGATTCTTTCAAGAAGTCTGAAAGATCATCTTACCCACAAAACAAAGTCTTTGGAATCTGAGATGACAGTTTAAGCATCTCGTCTGCTATTTAATGTGCGATTCTTACTGATTTTTAATTTGGCAAGAAAGAACTTCTGGACTCTGTCTGAACCGCTTGCCAGTTGTGCTGCTGCCATATTGCGGCTCTCTGAAATGAGACAATGTGTGTGACACCTAAGCCTCCGCCAGTGCTCTCCATGAGGACTCTATTTAAAGTGCCTGTGTCCTTCAAACAATCTCCATATCGGTTTCTCTCCCTCGTTTTCCTTTGGTCTACAAGGGCATGGAAATAATGCTGCCTCGTTTAAGAGAAAAGCTCACCATGAAAATAAACTATTTATAAACACATTTTTTTTGTTTTATACCAGTATAATTGAATGAAATAAAAATTTTAACTTGGATGCAAATCCACCATGAAAACATCATAAAAACAAACTATGCATTATAGTCCAAGTCTTCTGAAGTCATGTCTGTTTTATTTGTCTGAGAAGATTGTTAAGTTATGTACTTAATTTTTTTAGAACAAAATAAAATCCCTTACTTTCATGAGAGAAGTAGCAATGTCAGATTTGTGAATGGATAACACCTTTGTGAATGAATTATTCGTTTGATCTTAAATCCATTTGTTGATTTGATTCTGATACACAAAACCAGTTCACCAGGAATGAGTCATTCATGATAAGATCAATAAGAGAACTATTTCTATGAGATTTTATAGAAGTAATCAGTTTATTACTACAAAACTATCAATTCACAATAGCAGTGGTGTGTGATCTCAATAGAAATTTTCAAATAAATTAGTCAAACTCATCTTTAACTTGGTTTGTAGCCAGAAAATATGATGACAGAGTTCTCATTTGTGGCTGAACTTTCCCTTTAATGAAGACATTTCGAGTGTCTTATTCCCCTGCTCCATCCCAGGACCCCTACACCCAACCCCTCCCGATCCTCCACCAAAAACGCATTCCTCCACGTCTCCCACCGCCTTTGTTGGCTCTAAGTGTCGCTGTGATCTCGCGCTTTTCTTCCTGCGCGCCGTTGTCTCATCACTGCGTTCTCCTTTTCTCTGCCGTGTAATCCTTCCTTCCATAGAGTGGCATTAGCACAGGGACTCTTATCGTCTTTGATGCTACTGCTGGGATTTGGGCAAGCATTAAGTGTCATTAACGCTGGGACTATTTATCACCTGCCTGCCAGCGGATCTGGCTGCTGCTGGAAGAGAGCTTTGAGCAGGCTTTACTCACCACACTTGGCCACAGATCTGAACCCTGGATGGGTGGGAGGGAAGTTTACGGAGCGCTGCGTGTTGACTGCGGCCTGCCACGTTATGCTAAGCATGCTGACAAAGTTGTCTATTGGGTTCGAGATGTACCGTACTCGGGAAAATGGGCTTAGAGATTTCAGGAAATACTTTGAGAGCTAGGAAACGGTGTTAAAATGTCTATATAACTATTTAAACCAGGCTGGATAAAAATTTTAAAAAATGAGATTTTTTTTTTGACATTTTTATTAAAACTAACATAAAAAATATGATCTTTTTTTTTTTTACTTTGAACAACAATGGTAAACAATATGCCTCACATATCTTCTGAGGTTTCATCTTAGCAGCAAATAAAACAAAACCTCCTTTATAACCAAAACCAAATGCTCCTTATAATAATGAAATGTAATATTGTAGTAGTTATAAACTAATAGAACGAAAATATTTATTTATTTATTTTAAATGGAACTCAGTTTCAATAATTTAAGGTTATTCACATGTAAATAAACAAATGTCGTGGTTTCAGCAGCATTAACATTTTTTTTCCAAAATTCTCCTCAAAAAAATAGGTTATGAGATTTGAAACATTGTGGTTGCGAACAGATAAAATGTTCATTTCTGCACACATGCTTTAAAAAGAAGACATTTTGAGATGCTTTATGTGATAACGTCCATATTGTATGTATATCAGGCCGCTTCTCATTGAAGATTTTAAAAGAGTTCCTGTACACATCATCTTGTCAGCAACTCCAGCTCTCATCTTCCTGTTAATCCTTCTGTTCTAACGAGGCTCACTTTGCCAAACATGATTGGTTTGAGGACAGTCTGCCCAGGTCTGGGACTGAGCACAAAGCCCCCTTTGTGGTGGGGCAGAATGGGGGTTGATGACAGGACAGGGGTCCGGCAGATTTCCATGGCGCAGGAGGAATCTCTGCAATGTGAGCGTGCACATCCTACCCTGTGGGAGTGATCGGGAAACCTTTGAGCAGTGAAGAATCCGAGAGCCTCCAAATCGCATGAGAAAACATCTTTTCTCTGCTCATACACAAACCGACTTCAATAAATAGGCCTATTCTAAAGCAACTCCTACAAGTACAGACCGGACAAGTCCTACCATATCATCAGCTTACACTTCCTGCCCTCCCATCATCACCTTGTATCAACTCCACATCTCAAACCGTGAGCGCAAACATTGACACTGACACCTTAGCTCTCTTTTTTCTTTTGACAGGAACAGGAAGTATCGCTGTGACTAAGCTTACTCTCCTCTTTGTGTCTCCCTCCGCCCTTACTAAAGCTATTGTCGGTGTAATAACCCTGTCATCTAGCATCTGTCCCAGGGCAATGTACATCTTAAAGGTGGGGCGAATGAAACCTCATGCCTGCCACCTCTCTCCCCAGGAATATAACTGTACCTTTGTCTTCAGCGGAAGCAACTTTGTTTGTTCACAAAGCCACTGCATCTTTAGCTCCCGAGGGACTTTCCTTGAGTAACTGCATCAAGTGTTGTTCAGGATCTAAAGTGCGCTGTAAGAAATGTGTAAGGTGCATAAGACAAGTAATTCATGTTGCGACAGCTACACTAAATTCATTAACTTTTTTAAATCAAACATGACAACACAACTTTACACTAACGAAAGTCCTTTTATGGGTCAGATTGTATAAAAATAGAGGAATTTCTTTGCTACTAGCAGCACCTAAGGCAAAAGTAACAGGACTTTGGCTGATGTTGAAAGCAAACAATCAGTGAAATTTTCCATTTGCACAGGAATGAAGACGTTATAAAAAAGTTTAAATAATAACTATGTACTGAAAACATCAATGTTTTAAAAATCCCAGTTTTGCAAAAACGGTTACATAGTTCTGGCATAGATGGCGCTGCAGTCTGATCAGGTCTAACTCAATCAACCTAATGACATCATTATCACATGGCAGAGCTGATTGGTTCTCTGCTGTATCGGTAACCAATTAGCTCTCAGCTTAAAATTCAAACATGTGACTAGTGTAAGCCTTCCACCTTCTCTAGCTCCACCTGTGATTTGCAATGAGGTGATTTGTGTACGCTTTAGGGGGTTATGTCATGTATGTTACAGTTGCAGCAGCAGTATTTCTTACATGCTCAGCAGCGGCAGGTTGTGGAAGTATGGGCAGTAGCACATCTCGGTACTTGCTCTGCCTGCAGCAGCAGTGTAGCAGAGCTATTCCGCCAAGACCAAATAACAATATGCATTAACATTGTCATGAACATTACCATGCCAGTCTCTTCGAAAGTTGTCATGACAGAGCTAATAAGGATGTATTAAGCATGCCAGGCCAATAGTTGGCAATGTCACTTGGTAAAAAAAACACATTATGCAGTGCATGATGTCACAGTTCTCACAAATTCAAATTTCTGTCGTTTACACAGAGACAATAATGGAAAACGTTCGATTTTTTTTCGGTTCACATACACGTCGCGCAAATGCTACCAAAGTCTGGCATTTTCTGCTTTCCCAAAGTTCACAAAATATGAATACGGCTACCCGATCTCATGAAAGTGCATAAATATTCAAATTCAAATAAAAAATGTAAACTCATTGTATTGATGGACAGGTTTTCCAAATACCAATCTGCCCCCAAACTTATTGGTTAAGCTTGTTGGTTGTTGTGGCAATTTGGTTAAAATGTTCAAACAAACAGCAGTACTCTACAACACTACTGTGTTACACTGTTTAAAAATCAACCTGCTAATGGTTTACTTAAAGTTGTCTCTGCTTGCTTATTAAGTGAAAGAATTTTGATATCGGAGAATTACACCAACGTTATAAGAAGCCCTTTAGCAATTAATAGGAAAATTACTGTGTGTTTGTCACTATTGGCACATGATTGTTATTCTGTCTTCTTTAATTAATATGTGCTGGTACTAAATGACTGTTTTTGCCATCTGTGGAACAGTTACTTGTCTATTTAATTTGACGAAAGGAATGTGGACTGTTAAGAATAAGAATGCAGAAGGAAGTTATTAAATTCTCCACTATGTTGTTGCTGTCAAAAACATGTTTTCCTATCCGCCTAGAAAACATGGAAGAAGCCGTTGATGAACTGCGTAGTCACCCTAATGTCCTGGGATGAGGGCCATCCGCTAATCCAGAGGTTATGAACCAACACTAATGTTGTCATTCCTAATTGAGTAATGAGAGTCACAGGCAGCACACAGACAGAAGCTGATTCTCTAGTGATTTTGGTGGCGTTTGTAAAAGTTGTTTCGCTGAGATAAATCATGCAAAGTGAGTATTGTGTTATGTCAAGTATACTTGTACAGAAAGCTGAGATCACAGACAGCTTTCCAGAGGATTGTTGTAATATTTGTTGTTGCTGGGATGTTTTGAATTTGAATACATACACAACAGTTCAAAAGTTTGGTATTTTTTATAAATACTTATTATATTTACTGTTATAGCAAAGCCAAGTTTCAAGCAACCGTTAGAATGATCCTTCAGAAATCATTCCATAAATTCTTTCATCAAATATAATCATATTCACCGATTCAAAGTCATTTTTTTCAAAAGATGTTCAGTTGTTTGATTTCTATTGTTTTAATTCATAAAAGCTCTTCGTTACACAGATTGACAGTGTATTAAGTAGGTTGCTTCTTATTTAGAAGGTATTGCAAGTATGGTGTACAACAATGCAAAAATAATGAAACATTGACCAGACATTTACTCATAATACTTAAGTACTTTTAAAAGCAAGTACTCCTATACTTTTACATAAGTAAACATTTTTGTTGACAACGTTTACTTGTAATGGAGTAATATTTGACCAGTTGTATCTATACTTTCACTCAGGTACTGGATTTGTGTACTTTGTCCGCCTCTGAATATAGTATTGTATCTACTGATATTGTAATAGTGTCACCAAAACAAGACTTTGTGGTCATCTGAACTCTGTGGGCTCCTCGATGTACTGGCCCTTAGTAATTACAGGCATCTATCTTTCACTCAGTGCTAACAACATCGTCCTGGCCTGCAGCCAAACACACACTGAGCCGGCAGCAATGTGAGCAACATCAAACCGCACCCTGTCCTCCTCAACAGACTCCCTGTCAACACATTTCCTTTGAGTCTTCAAAGAGAAAATTGGTGATACTCTGAATATACCTGCTTCTCACCGCATATTAGCGCACTATGTACACAGTCAGTGCTTTCAGACTACGCCATTTACTTATACTTAAATAATAACAGTAGAATACAAAAATGAATATCCTGGGTCTGACACAAACGAAAATAAAGCATTGCACTTACAATGGATTCTATGAGACAAGGCATTGCACATATATAAATGCTGAAACACCAACTATTTTTTGTAAAATAATTTCATGATATCCCAAAAGCTGCCAAAGGTTGCTACAAGGAGAATATCGTTTTATAGGTAAACATGTGCATTACCGTCACCCTGCTTTGCCTCAACCAATCGCTAGACCTGGAGACATGAACTCCAATGAAATATTGCTTTGCCCCATTAAACTAACACTGATGTCTGACAATGGAGATTATGTATTCTGAGCTGAGAATTATAAGAAATAAATCTGGTAATCTTATTTAATCATATTTAAGGAGTCATGTTGTGTGTGTGTGTGTTGTGTAGGCTGTGGATGTTCCCACCAAGCATTGTATCCATGTTTAGCCACATGTACAACTGACATATTTTATGTCATAGAATAAAACATGATTATATCTATTCACTCTTTACACAGCTTAGCTATTATTGAGCAAATGTAGTGTAATGCGCAGAAAAAAATCTGCATTGCTTTTCATTAATACTCAAAGCGCAGCGTGACAGGTTAGCCTTTGCATGTACAGTACATGTGAAGTTTTTATCTTCATGCATTGTGGATACTACAGCCACGTGGAGAATCAGCCAAAAGCCAACACCCAAACCAACACCCATTCCCTCCCTGGTAAGATGGGGGGCGGGAGGCTCCAGGTCTGAGAGGAGTTTGAGAGGGAGCAGTCTGGAGCCAGCAGCTTGATGCTGGGGCTGATAGTGGGCTTGTCCCGTCGTCTGGCTTCAGCGTGGCTCCTCTCTCCTCAGCCGCCCGCCTCTGAACACAGTCCTGTTTACAATGCTGCTTGACCTGGGTCAGCATCGATAACCATCGCTCCACTGACATAATGGGCAATCCGCATGGAAACATTTTTGCTTTACGGAGAGGAATGCAATACGGAAGAGGGGAACCTAAGAGGAAGAGATTAAAGTTTGGAGGAAGTCTTTCAGAGAAGTGAGAGACTCTGTAGGGCCAAGACACACAAACATTTCCGACTCTGATAGGAATGTGTGTTCACGATTTCCAATAGTGCGGAGTAAACAAAAAACAAATATAGCTAATCTAGATTCTACCTGTGCGTCAACAATTGTCTCATTTGACAAACATGCAACCCTATTTAATCTCCTAAACTACAAAAAGCCTCAAAGTAATAAAAGTTCCTCTCTTTGGTATATATATGCATAAAACTGGATTCAGCACATTAAATTATATAGCATATATGTGAAGTGCCCAATGAAATTAACTTATAGGGTCTTATGGGTTTGGCTTCAGTTTATACGACCGCAAAGATAAGGGTGTGAGACCAAGAGAACGAACCAGAAAGAGCAATTGAGAAGGAGACAAAGGAGAAACAAATAGATCTAAATATAGACAGAAAGTGAGGGACCGAGATGCGGGCAGCAGAACAGAGCCGCTCCTGCTTGTGGTCTCACCCTCTGGTTATGAGAGTCTGGGTGGTCCATGCACACACACACAGGCCCTCAATTTCCCTCAGCTCTTAATTCGCTTGTCGTGGTTTTCTCCACAGGCCAGACTTTGGTTAGCCATCACCACTGCAATGCGTCACATAATGACAGCAATTTGTGGTTGCAAAGGGAGAAAACGAGAAAAGAAGACAGAAAGACATGAGCGTCTAACTCTTTTTGTGGAAGACAGAGCCGCAAATATCTGAGAGTTTAGGGATGAGTGAATAGCGTGGATGAGGAATGGAGAAAAGCTATGTGGAAGGACAGACAGACCCCAGAACTGTCTCTGTGGCTTGCTTTGACCATGCTTTTTGCATATGACATCAAAATATATCCATGAGATTGCATATCACGACTGATGTGTGGATTCAAAATCTGTCAAAACTGTCCCAGAAAGTGGTTTGAGTTCAAATTACGAATTGAGATGAGGCTACTAGCCACACTATATATAGTATTCCGTAACTTAGAATCATTCTCTGTTTTGTTCAGGACTTAAGCCTCAGAATAGGCTGATCCACATGTCGCAATGTGTCAAAGAAGACCAGAAATTGATTTGCACAGCAATACAGTGCACAGATGTTAGCACCATAAAATTCCCTTGTCTGTTTAGTCTTTAAAACAGAGTTTCTAAATTCTGGCCTTTGAGGTCCACTTCAACAGGCTACAGTATGACTATTTCTTTTTGTAGTTAAAGCAGGGGTGTCCAAACTTAGTCATGGATGGCCACTGTCCTGCATAGTTTTGCTCCAACTTGCCTCAACACACCTGCCTGGAAGTTTCTATTATGCCTAGTAAGATTAGCTTGATTAGCTTGATTAGCTGGTTCAGGTAGAATTCAGTGGGATTTACTCTGCCGGACAGTGGTCTTCCAGGAGCAGGGTTGGACAGCCCTGCGGTAAAGAGAGAGTGGTCATAGTGGAGACAATAGGAAGAAACTGAAAACGTTGCAAGCCAGATTCAATCCACATGAACCCCATGGCTAGATATAGACACTAAATGGTAGGGTACAGCTCTAACAGTATGTCCTAAAACAGTCAAATTCTCGTTGTTTAATCAATATCAAAGTTTACATAGATTACAATATCTAAAACCTAGTTCTCCAAAAGTATGTCAATGCATTTTAAAGTCATGTTTCAGATGTAGTCCAGACATCATTTTAGTCTACAAGTGACTTTTGTGCTGCAAAGAGAGTTAAGTAAATCACACATGTTTTCATTTTTATGATGCATTCAACATGTTCTACTCGCCGTTCATCCGAAACATCCAATAAATCATTAAAGGGCCCAATCTGTACTGTTCTTTTTTGACATACTGTATACAAGTTTACACTAAACCATGCAGACCAGCTTTTAGGAGAGATCTAGAGAGTGACTTTGAACATGACAGAGACATAAAAGATGATCTAATTTACAATCTGGGTACCTTCAACATTGCTGCTTGTAAAATATTGTCATAAAAAAAAAAAATTAATTGTTGCATTTAAAATATAATATGCAAACTTAACAGTTACTACATTTATATATACTAAAATAACCAATCAACTACACTAACACCAAAGGAAACAAATAATAATAAAAAATCTAACAACTCTCTACATGTTAAGACTGTTTGCCACCTCCTGAAAACTTCACTCTCTAATCAATTATCAAAGAGAACGTCTTTCAAAGACTTTTCAAAGCAGGAGTGCACTATTTAATGTGTTGCCTAGAGAGATGATTATTGCAATAAATTTCCTGTTGTCCCCAGTGGCGAGCAGCTGAGACAGCTGCAGGTTGGGTGGAGATAACGCCCTCTCCATCTATCCTTTTCACTGGCTGGAGCTCACCCTGTCCCTAGATGTCCCAATCCCAACTCTACAGAAGATGTACGAGATGGTTCGCCGGAATTGGCAAGACACCGGCCATGGGAAATAGTGCTTACATATAAAGACTGTTCAATAGGCAAATGATAAAGATTTTCCTTTGACATTTGCGTTTTTTTGAGTTTGTTTTGAGTTGGGAAATCTAATCTGCATGTCAAAGCCTATGGAACACATTCTAAAAAATAATAATTCACATGGTGACTTCAACATAAGCTCTTACTCTTTTCATTTATTTTCATCAGATACTGTATGCTGGGCATCTTATGTTTTTTTTCAGTCTTAAAGCAGAACAACTGTATTCAAGTATTCAAAGTGGCAAATCATCTGTAAATGCCTTTGATGTTCACCAGCAGTTTGGCAAGTAAGAACATGCAGAGGTTTTAGTCATAAAGGATTGTACCTTTACAAATTGCAATGTTCTTGCCTGCAATAGTGGTATATTATTGGAAACTGATCACATTCATTTATCTGAATTACCGGTTGGTCAGTTGGGAGATACTATGTTCAACTTGAATCCTAGCACTCAATCCGGCTAGGCACTGAAACTAGGACTCAATCCTGTTAAACCTCTCTGCACACATTCAAACAGGCATTTTCCATCCTTCCGGGAAATAATTCCCAGAGTGGTAATTTTCAGTTTATTTCAAAATGATTGGCTTTGATTTGAGTTATTCCCCGACAGTCACTCCTGAAATGCACACCATGTTTTCTTTGGCACAACTCTACATAGCATCAAACAAACTTGTGATTTTCAAAGATCTTGTTTACAAGGTTCCTGATGTGTAGATTCCTCACAGTTTAAGGACGCCACCTGCATTTTGGCATGTGCATGTGAGGTATGAGCGAAGTTGGCTGAATTACTGGTCACACAATGGATTTCTTTGGACTGCAGTTCTACTTATTTCAGAGATGTTCAGCTGCAAGCGATGCGACTCCGGCACGTCACGCATACTTCATGGCTCCCTTCTTAAGCAACCATTCTCTCATCTTTTCCTGCTAGACACAACGCCCAGAATAAACTAGCCATCCATCAGAAATGCCCTAACTTGAGTTCTCCACGAAAAACTAAGTGCCACTCCAATTTACATTCCTAGATGATTTGAAAATTTCTGTTCAGTTACAGAATGTTTCCAGTTGTTGCACTAAAAACTTATGACGCAAATCTTCCCCTGGTATTGACAGGGAAGCAGGTTATGAGATTTCCCTTTCCTAGTCTGGCGAGGTAACCTTCTCAAATAAGCCTGATACATAGATAGTAACCAGGATTCAGTGAGTAATCTTTCCTGATGCAAGGCACAGCCCTAAATAGTTCAGATAAGGCAAAATCTCAGTTTAAAATTCCTGCTTTCAGTCTGGCCAGCGATGCTTCCTGGTCCACACATTGCAATCTTGGATGAGTTGTATATTCTCAATGCGGCAAATGTAAGCAAACTCATTAAAAAAGCATTAGGGGGGACTGTGTAATGCTGTAAGCTGAATGCATGTAAAGTAATCTACAGTATTTGGAAGGTTTCATTTGCTCCTTCATTTGAGGAGACGGCTTCTTACATGTGTAGATCCCAAGCATCTCTGGATAAGCAGTTAACCATTCCCGCTTTGGTGCGACTGGGCTCCTTTATGGTTAGGATAATGAATCTGAAATCTGAGCTTCAGTATAAACCATTTCCACTTAATGAACAGTATTCTAGGTATCTTCTTTCTCAGCCATTGTCCTCCCATTGGTGTTTGAGGGGGTGAGAACATGTCACCTCAAAAGCAGTTTATAGCTTCTGTCAGATCCAAAGAGCTGATGGTGAAATGTGGCTAAAGACTTAACCACAGGTTAAGAGACCCCCACAGAGGTCTGTGATGGATTGTCAAGTTTGCCCAGGGGGTGATTTATGAATCTTTGCCATTGAAAAGGACAGAATCCACGCTTAGCCATTGATTCATTTGTTATTCTCACCATAACCCACAGGAAAATTTTGTTGTTCAGTGGTTGCTCTTTCACAGACCAGGCGAATTCTCAAAGAATCATCTTTGTCACAGATGTTTTCTTATAATTCCTCTAGAGACAAAAGAGACCATCATTTAATTAATTTCATATTATGATGTCTTACTTATGATGGCAGATCTTGGTATCTCATATGCCATATCTCATCAGTCTGAAACACTTATTAAATGTTATGTGCTTAAAGATAGGACTTTGCTGGAAGGAAAGTCTCCAATTGATAATAGTTGTTGTGACCAAGGTCTATATATATATGCAATCCTACATAATATTTAGGGGGTTCCACACAGGGTTTGCTACTCAGGTTTGGTTTTTCTACATCATGCAGAGTAGAAGCGTTCGGGGCTTCTCCTCCAACTCTGGATCTATTTAAAGATGTTCTGGAGATGAGGCACTCTGCGGTAGGTCCACTGGTTTATTTATCCTGCATGGGCTCTGACTATTTTCGGGCTGACTTCACAGGGCACTAATTGCTCTCGTTTCACTGTTAGGTAACGGGAAGAGAAGGAAATGAACAATCACTCCCATGTTTGTTTGAGGGTGAGGTTGAGTCTGTGACTCTCTGTATGTGTACTAGCTTGTACACAAATGGAGTCGTGTGTTAATGACAAGACATTCTACTTGGATGGGGAAAAAATGCACAGCCTGTATTTTGTTTATTTGTTTTTCTTTCCATTCAGCCTTTTTATCCTGAATTTGAACTGAGGAATTTATAAAAGAATGTGTTTTTTGTCCTCCACAAATTGCATAGGGAAGTTTAAAAAAAATCATGCATCATGAATGTGATTCGGTTCTGCAAGTAAGGTCATAACAGTCTCAGGTGTAAACATACCTCTGTCTGTCCTACAGCCCGGAGGGTATGTTGTACACCCTGACCCCTCTCACTCACTCACTACATTGCACATCGGTGTGGCAGATTCCTATGTCTGTTTGAATTGACCAATGCTCTGAAAAGATCAAACTCCCTCCTGGGTGCCTTGTCCATGACCTGTCCTGACACACAAAGCAGGTAAACAGGCCACTGGGGTACCGTGAACCGAGATCTACGGTTAGAGTCTAAGCCATCTTTCCACTTCTACCAGACATAATACATGACTTTCAACTTCTTCTCACTTCGGTCATGAACCCATGGCGAAATTTCGCCCCAGCAAATATGCACATCTCTGTAAACTGTGGACTTTGTCAGCTGGGGGTTTTAATAAACTCACCATTCCAGATATCCCGTTGACATTTGGAGCCTCACTTGAAGAAAGTTTTTATTCTCTTTCTCTGAGGACCAGTCAGCAAGAATGCCAAATTTGTCCATGTGTTTCATATATTTGCTAAATTTCGAGTATTACTTCTTGGAGACTCTGGGTTTTGGTAATGGCCTGTTGATGGAGGGTCTACATACAACATTATAAATCCACTGAAGCACCTCAGCTGTGATGTTATTTCTGAGCTCTTTGCTCTACGTGTATCCCGCTGCGTTGCTTTGCAGTGGCACTGTAAGCATCAAAGCTGTGAGTGATTGTCCGTGCAGTTTGTCTGCTAGCACCCCCTCAGGGATCAGCCTACAAACTTACCACATTATAAAGCTCAAAGTGTTCACCACTGCCAGGATAAAAAGACCATTATCACCCTGTTTCATTGAAGAGCTTAGGTGGTTAAACGCAGAGAACATTAGAGCCCTTGGAGCCGTTTAATGATGTAGGCTGCCAGAGTTGAATTCACTAGGATTCAGAAGTGCATAAACAATCCTGAAGATCTGAGCCCTGATCCTGAGAAGGCCTTCTTCTAAAATTTTCACTAATGTTTTTACCGTTTTTATTGACCGTATAGAGAGAGGACAGGAAATGATGCAACAAAGAGGTGGGAAAAAGATCAGGAAATTATGTAAGGCCTAACTTCTCTTCTCAGTATGAGCACCATGTAGCTAGCAACTTGTGTGTGTTAGCTATGAGGTTCTAGATGCTAGGTAAAATTCAACTTATATTTAACATCTGTTTTCTCAACAGCCCTTAGTCACTATGAAACCAACATTGAAAAATAAATTAATTTATTAAAAAAAGCAGTCTTTTATCAAATTATAGTTACTGTAGATTTTGAAGTCAGTACCTCATGGGCAGTGGTTTTGGCGACTTGAGTTTGAATCTTGCGTTTCTTTCAAAAAAAATAAATAAATAAAATAAATAAGAAAGAAAGAAACGCAAGATTCAAACCAAATCGCCAAAACAAATGATCTCACATACATTAAAAAATATAATCAAAAAAATTTTTATTTTATTTATATATATATATATATATATATATAGATATAATTGCAGGACAAAACATAATTAAAATAGGGCTGGTGGGTTGATATTTTCAATAATAATCATTTCAGCACTTGTTTCTAGGCAACCATACACCCCATAATTAAAATTTTAGCAATGCAAAATGTCAGAATGTGAACAACAGACAGTTCTCTACTTTAATTAATTTTTTTTCTTCTTTAATATCTGTATTTATTCATAAATATGTCAGTGAAATGGGCATTTTGTGCTGACTGAACTAAACTAATACTTGTCACATGATTATGTGACATAATTTATATGTGTATATAAAATTTGGTCCAGCTGTTTGTAATATTTGTTACACAGTGATTTAGGTGTTAACTCTTCCTGTTTGACCCTTAAAAAATAAATCACTGGCCAAAAGGGCCACAAATAGATTTATTACCCTCAAATCAGATAACACAACACACTTCAGAACTTGAAGGCATCTTTCACACACTCGCTCTGTTCTTGTTTCTGACTCTAAAAGGTTTCAAGGCCAAAGCAATGGAAGTTGAGGCGGGCCAGTAAGCGAAAACATGTGTCTACAGCCCTCAGTTTGAGCTCAACATTAATTTGTGTTTGTGTAGAAAATTGCCCTGAGAGAAATGAAAATATATGGACCTTGGCTTCAGGGAACGGGCTGACAGCTTTGAGGTTTTAGCTGGTTGATGCTTGTGCTCATCTTCAGCTGAGCTAACCTGATGCTAACTGGTTTCAGTACAATTTTACACAGTTTATTAAATGTTGCCTTGAAGCACCCCTGCTTTTCTAATATATAAGAACCCACTGTCATAAATGTAATTTAATATATTTTTACTGGATTAAACAAGCTGCCTAAAACTATGAGCTTGCATATTTATTTCAAAAACTAAATATCGTCAACTATGGGCTATTGTATAGTTCTATATAAAAATATAAAAAGTCTATCTGAGACAAACATTAATTTGATGTTAAAAGCGGCTGAAAGGTTAAAAATGAAATTGTCATCTTTTAATTGTGATTGTGAACTAATTTAAACCATTTCTGTTCATTCAATGAAAGTCAGTGAGGCTCAATGTTGTTTCAGGCTGCATTGACTTTATAGACAAAACAGTTAAAACATTCTTTAAAATATCTTTTTTGTGATCTGCCGAAGAAAGAAAGTCATACAGGCTTGAAAGGGAGGTTTGAATCAAGTTTGTGTGAAGACTTCATTTCCAGGTTTTTTAGATCTTCCGTATCTACAAATATAAATCAATCAGCAGTCATTGTGTTTAGGAATGTGTATGCGAGTGTTATTCATGTTAGTGTACAAAACAGCACTCTGTAACTTTTCCTCATCTCATGTACCTAACGTCCACTCCTGTTGAAACCAACAGAAACAAACAAAAATCAGTGCAAAAACAGACTCTCTTGGTGACAGACTTTTTCCGCGCCTCAGGGCACCTGTTGTCCCATATGGGCGATCGCTGCAGAGCGAGACAGGACAGGCATTTAATACTGGCAGAATGTCCAGCGCTGTTGCCTGCTTTCTCAGTAGCACGTTCACACAGCTCCCACTTGTGCTTTACTTTTTGCTCAATAAACGATTTTATCTAAATTTGATCTTTATCAAGACCCGCTATGCATAAAATGGTGATGACCGTGTCTGCTTGTTATTCCCAGAGAAAAATAAGCAGTAATAGAAGCATAATATTAATACATTTTGCAGAGACGACTGCAACCATTCATCCCACAATTAAAATTTTAGCAATGCTAAATATCAAAATAGGCCACAGACACTTAATGCATTTAATATTTGGTGAGTTTTCAGTGCAGGAATTCATTTTAGCAGTTCAAAGTGGAATAGTAACGACAGGCCAGGGCATAAGCCAAAGAAATGAGACCGGAAAGCGGTTGCATGTTCTGTACATGTCTAATGCAAACACTTTTTCTTCGTTTGACTAAAAGTTTGGCATAAAAAGGCGACCGATGAATGAGCACTTTGAGTAAACGGCATCAGTAGAACAGAGCTTTCTTGCAAAATGGTCCCCGTCGTGCTTAAACACACACTTTGACATCTCAACAATGACATGCACATCAAAGCTCAGTCAATATTTACATCAATCTGCGCTCCTCCGGTGAAGAAAGAAAGCTTTAAACGAGGCATTGCATGTGAAAGACTGCTGGTCTGTTTTGCACAGACTCAAAGAAACTTTAAAATCAATAACTTTATGCGGTATACCTGGCAGAATCAGTTCGAGCAACTGCACTGGCTGAATTAGTCATTGAAAACTAGTGAGATTATGATATTAAAGTTTCATTAAAATCCTTATTATATTAATGCTGCAGTGTTTTAGTACTAAATGCACACAAATGTTCAAATATGAAGTCATGCGATACATTGCACAATAAAAAAGAGATACAATCTTATGCACTTGCAACTGTCTAGAGACGCTGCTCAAGACGTTTCAATATGTTTGAAAGGTTGTGGTACATGTGTTTGCAATCCAATTCTCAACCATGAGCTACGCTTCCTCCGAAGCCTGAAACACAACTCTCTCCAGTTATTGATTCACGTGAGCTGCACAACGTTTTATGAGCGAACATTTGAGTCCTCCTTTGCGTCATCATTCACAATCAGGGGACATATGGCATGCCTTAGTGCTTAGCATGGACTTATACCCAACAGGCTTCCAGCTGACATGGAGAAACCCAATACTGTACGGAGCGCCCCACTGCATCACTCTACACACACGTTCCCATCAGATACCGCTGCACTGAGAACTGTCACAGGACACATGGGAAACGAGCACTGCTTTTCACGTTCAGTAACGAACGGGGCGCTCTATACGGATCACTCACGCTGAACACGTTTGTATGAGTCAACATGGTTTCAAATATTTTGTATTACGCTTATTGGAGGTGCACATCAGCACCGATCACATGCATGTCATATATTCTAAATGGGATCAGAAATTAAAGGGTCACAGGTTGCAAAAAAAACACCTTATATCATAATAATAAATTAAATAACGATCAGTTAAAATATAAGCATCGAACTGAGAAAAAGACTTCCCATAAACAATTAAACAATGGCATTTTAGCGCAGATTCATCTGTCACTGACTTGCACTCATCCTCATAAACCACAAACAAACTACTCAAGATAAAAGAAAACACACCACAGACTACACTAAATACAGGTGCGCTTGAGCATAAATATGATTTATGTAGACCGAAAAATGTGTTTTGTGCAACCGCTGAGAGCATGAAACCACAAAAATTGTCTTGTTAATAACTTTGCATGTGTTTGTATCTCAGCAAATTTTAATAGTCAAACCTCTGAACAATCATTAATATTTGAGTAATACCAGGTCTGGGTCATGAAGCAAAACCGGTTGAGAGTCTGTTATTAACCTAGAGCCTTTCATGTCTTCCAAACCCCTCATCCAGCACAGAACAACAATCTTTCAGCATCCTTTTAAAGATATTTAATGTAATCAAACCAAACATCCCTCAAGAACTATTCCCAACCCCTTACTGTCTCAGCAAAGCGGGTGATGGAAGCAGGAGGGCGTACTCACAGGTAAGACGTCAAAGGACTTAGGTCGGCTGGCACACTGGATAGTCCTTGTTCGGAGCAGTCCACGAGCAGTAGGATGCCATCCTCCTCACATTGGCACGCAGACGGGCACTGTTTTCCAGGCACGGAGGCACCCGGCGGCCCGTGAGAATGGCCACACGAGACGACATGCAGGATCAGCAACACCACCAACATGACAATGACTCCAACTCTTGTCTTTCTGTATATCTGTCTGTCCCTCTGCAGTCTCACTCAGCGGTAGTTCTGTTTGTGTAGACGTGTCTGTCCCCTCTCAGCTCTCTGAAATGTTATCCTGAGCCTCGTCTCTGTAGATTTATTCTGTCACTTCAAACTCCCATGGGTGAATGAGTCAGTCAGGGGCTTACACAGGTCTTCTCTCTCTCTCTCTCGTCTCATCTCACTTAGGAGACATTCACCTATTGTAGTGGAAGCTTGCAGAGCTCCTCTGATTGGCTGGAGCTTTTAGAGGGCAGAGCCGGCCGGCACAGCACTCCTCCTACTTTCTCTCGTGCGCTCTTTCTGCCTCGGGCAGCTGTAGCGGATGGTTGGAAGAAAGCAGGAGCGCCGAACTCTTAGAGCTGCTGTCAAGCACCGCCGACCACTTCTCCCGCCGTTGCTCCATATAAATCAGACGTGAATGTCATTGCGCTCCATTTCTCTCGGAGCAACGCTTACATAGTGTTTTATAACCCCAACAACAATAATTGAGTTAAGCTGTGGGCTCCCCTCAACACCATGCTCAGCCAAACAAACTACAGATTTACTACTTTGCTGTCCTAGCTTTTACAGCGGGGTGTCTCTTTACCACAAGAGGCATGAATATACAGAGCGAGAGACATTCTCGTGGCTTGTTCAGTGGGTCTCACTTTAGCTAGCGGAAGGTACAGTGACGAATTGCACTGTTTCTTCAATTGGAAAAGTGGACAATGGAATTTTCCGGTTCACTAGGTGATAAATACTATTTGTTTATGTCTCAGAGGATCATGGGAGCTCTTGATCGATTGCAGTCAAGGGTACAGTGGCAACAGATACATTTTACATTAAACATTTCAGAAAGATGTAACACAACACATAAGCTTCCAGGAAATATCCAGGATATTTCCAAAAGCTGTGGAAGTTTTCCTCCAAGATATGACTCCAGATGTCTGTAAAACTCTTTAGGTTCCGCCACCGTGGCTGCATTCTTAAACAGGACAAAATATGAATTGTAAAAGGATACACTATTTGTGTCATTGTGATCATCTTCTACTATGTTGGCATTGGTTTCTGGAAAAATTCCCATTGTGGATCTTGCGTAGTATAGTGCCCAAAGCACTATCCTCTCTCTTGTTCTGCTTCATTCCATTATTTTTAGGCTTGTTTTTGTTATGTTCATGGGGGGTCTTGATTGTTAGCGTGACACATTTCCTTTTGTGAAACCGTGGCCAGTTTCTGAGAATCAAATAACATTAGTTTGAGTGCTTCAGTTGTTTTGCATTAATCTTAGTCATCCCATCTGTTTCAAAATCTCTTTCTAGTAGTTGATGCTTTTTATGCTTTCAACATGCAGTCCAGCATGAAGATTTCCAGCGCTGCTCATTCATCTGATTTAGAATCATTCACAATGGGCTCAAATGAATTCCATTAATTCATTAAAATTCTTCAGCTGAGCCCATTTTCTGTGGAGCCTTTGTTGCATTCTCTCAAAAAGAAAATGAACTGTAGTCATTGCTGCACGTTATCTCTGCATTATACACACACACACACACACCAGCAAATTGGTCGACCTTTCACACACCAAACACCATCAACAATTCTCATGCAAACACTCATTGCGGTAATTGCTTTGCCTGAGGACAGCCTCAATATAGATCCACAGACATGCAATACTCCCTCTCTCTGAGGTTTAATTTATGTCAGTTCAGTTTCCAGTCGTGTCATGCAAGAAGTAATGAAAGGTAAGAGATGCTGAATAAGAAAGATTAAATGAATAAAACATGAGGATTGCCTGTACCCAGAGGAACAATTAATTTCTTAAAGGATGCTCTATCATAGCTCAGAAGACTTAACAGAGCTCTCATTCATGAATGTTTTCTCCCTAATATTTCTTTCAGTAGAAGTAAAAATAAATATGGTTTAAAATTAACGTGAGCTCATGTAGTTAGGTCATGAGCTGATGAGAAATGTGTGAGTTTTAATATTGAAGCTTAAAAACTTAAGCAAGACTGATGTCTTTTTTTTTTTTTTGAAAGCATAATTTCTTTATGTTTCCATTTTTTCTCTTTAATCTCATTTCTCTGTCCCATACAAACAAGTGAAATATTAATAATATTATATTTGTTCTCTAATATTTATTTGAGCTATATCTGTAAAATAATGTTTTTATTATTTATTTATAAAGACATGATTTTAGAGACATACCAGGACTTGCATATCTTGCTTATATAATACTACATTTAAAATTGTTAAAATTATCTTTTATATTCGTCCATACCATTTTTAAGAATAACATAAACTCCAAAGCATTTACACTTAAATTATAATTCTTTTTTTAAAGAGAATATTCTGTTTTATCAGTCAACTAAATGCATTATTTAGATATCAAAAAACAATATTTTCATCATTTGACTGAAAAACTAGCTAAAGAACATATCAAGGCAACATTTTTGCAGTGTTTTGTGACAGTGAGGTTTGTGTTTTGCTGCACAGCATGAACAAAATCTCTCACTTTTTCTCCTGAAGAGCAAAACAGAAAGAACAAGCAATTCTGAAAAGCTCAGACGCTGAAAAGCAGGGATTTGGGAACAATGTGCCGCCAGTAAAGGAGAAGTTGAAAGTTAGACGTGCTGTCACCAAACACAGCTCTGCAAACAGTTCCCACCTCTGGGCACCTGCTCGCTGAGGCCAAAACAGGGTTGGGTTACCTATACGGCTGGAGCTACAGGGACCGCTGGAAGATTTGCCCCGTTCCCTGCCCCTGAAGATCAAAGGCCTACACTCCCCACTCAATCTCATATCCACCCACACACACACACTCTATCCAAGCATCGGCAATCTTTTAAGACACAAAAGGGAAGCAGTTACCTGGCTCTCACCTGTCTGAATCTGCCACAGGTTATTCGAGCTCCGTCAAGCACGGAAGTCCATTCAGTGGCTGCCTGATGAGAGGGAGAAACTGGAGACCTGGTTCTACCCACTTACTGAGGCTGGGAACAAACAATTACGGGTAAACGCAGTCATATCTGGCTGCTGTGACCACCTGCTTAGTTCACTTGAGGGAATGTCTTAGAATAAAAGCAAACAGCTAGCAAAACAACTCTGTTTCTATATTTCTAAACCTTGTATAAAAGGGCTTTTAATAGGCTTAATTCTGAAGTAAAATATATAAGTAATACTTAGGATTTCTGCACAATATTACACAGTAATATTAGCTAATACAATACTAGCGACACTTTACAGTAAATTACACAAAATATACAACAAATATTGTCACTTGTGCACATAACGAACAAGACATGTCAAAGTTAAATATTCTTTCACTTAAGAAATGAAGAGAAATTAGGAAAAGAAAATAATCATATCTATATATATTATTTTATATCATGTAGTCACTAAACACCTTGTACCTTCTATGAAGTAAATTACATAATTTTAATTCCTTATCACATTTATTCCATAAATTAACCCCTTTAACAGAAATGGAATTATTCTTTAAATTTGTTCAGGCCCTTATTTTACTAAACATAAACATTCCTCTTAGTAGTACTGGCTGACATTAATTTTGAACAGCCTCTGAATGCAGCTGGGAAGTAAATTATTATAGGCTTTATAAATTATTTGTGCAGTATACAAATCAACTAAATCCAAAAATTTCAAAACTTGATTTTATAAACAATTTCTTTCTGTGTTCATAATAATCAGCCTTATTACCAATCCTTATTGTTTGTTTTTGTAACACAGATATTGGGTTTAAATAACTTTTGTAAGTACGCCCCCATAACTCCACACAGTAAGTGATGTATGGAACTATTAGTGTGCAATACAATATGCATAATGTTTTATTATCCAATACATGCTTTAATCTGTTAAGAATTCCAACTGATTTAGAGATTTTTGTCTTAATGAGATTAATGTGTGTTTTCCAAGTCAGTTTGTTATCAATTATTACTCCCAAAAATGGAACTTTGAACTCTCTTTCTGTTTCCTCATTATTGATTCTTATTTTCACATTGTGATTTATTTTTTGATTACTAAAAATTCTAAACGTAGTTTTATTCAAATTCAGAGAACGTTTACTATCATCTAACCAACTTTTAGGCCTCAGCCATTCATTTTCCACTGTGTTCAGAAGCTGTTTCAAATTTTTTCCTGATAAATACAAAGTAGTGTCATCAGCAAATAATACAATTTTTAATACATTGGACTCTTGACCAATATCATTAACATGCAACACAAATAATTTAGGGCCCAAAACTGAACCTTTCAATAAATCAGATTTGCCATTATTAATTTGTACATACTGATGTACAAATTTTAGAGCCAGGCAACTTTTTGTCCAGTCTAATGCTTTTCCTTTTATTCCATATTTTAACAATTTCTTTACTAATAAATCATAATCAATTGTATCAAATGCTTTCTTTAAATCTAAAAATACTCCCACTGTATATTCTTTGTTTTCTACTGCAGTTGAGATATCTTCAATAGATACCTTCATATGCTGTTTTTTCAACAAGATGGTCAGTGAAAGCCTCAGAAATGAAATAAGCATATATCAAATGGAAAACAGCTTGAACATAACATTAATCATTTATTTGTATTTAAGTTTTATTACACAAACTGTAACCTATAGCTCCAATTAGCAAGCATGATTCTTTTTAACAATGGCTAGCTTAAAGGAAAAAGAAATTAATATTCAGTAGCATTTTAGTTACTCATTATATTAGGTTGCTCAACATTTTTCTACTTACACAAAAGCGGTTGCACGGTCAAAGCAGAATCTTGCGCTTCTTTGAGCATTAAACACAGCCGTCTGAACGAACATGATTTTGAATGAATTAACGATTCAGTTACTCACTTGAAACAGTCAGTTATCACCACCTACTGGGGTAAAGGTGCAGTAATACACACATTTAATGCCCAGACTGCGATTTAAACACCAAAATGTAATGTTAATCTGTTTTGGAAGGCCCCTTTGCTAAATTAAATACATACATTCATTTAACACGGTATAGCTAACAGTACTCGACAAAACTGTCTTTTGCACAAGATACCCACTGTTGGCCATTCAAATTCTATCCACTATAGTTTTAATGTAAAAACGCAGGCACGGTCATTTTTGGATGTACAAGGCCAATTTCTGCAAGTAATTAAAAAATCTTTAATACCACATCTAAATGTTATTTTAGTGTATGATTAAAACGCCAGTTACTTTGTTTTCTTATTTAATGACTGACAAGTCTCCTGACTCCATGCTGGGAGAAATCAGAAATACAGAGCATTGTGTGCGGTGTGTGAATACAGTGTAGACTAAATGTGAATGTGCATTAATTCATCTCACTCTCAAAAAACAGTTTCTTAAATTACACAAATGTATCTAATCTCATTTTATTAACCATTAATCTTTGCTGCTGACCTTTAATGATCCAGTTCAAGAACAAGGCATTTACAGCTGTATTTATAAACTGCTTACTAATGACTATTAATGTTGCAACAATCCTTCATAAAGGAAGAACCGACTGTTTACTAATGCTTAAATAATGATTTATAGTGTGCAGTTATTATGAAGTGTTACCATTTTTTTTTTTTTTTTTTAAGTATTGATTCAGGCACCGCATTCACTGGAACTGTTTTAAAAGTATCGATTTGGCACCGGTATCGAAAAAGCCCTAAACGATACCCAACCCTAGCAGTTACTTTGTAATCTTGTAGAAATGGCCATCCTACTGCATATGGTAAGTTTATGATTTTTTTTCACCTGTTTTATTGTCGACCAATGAAAAAAGAAACAAGCTGCACTAAAAATGTATGAAGTTTTAGTTTAGGATTTATTTTCAACATCTTTTTCTTATTTTTGAAATGCTTTTACCTCAAGACATTTACCTGTGAACCTGCGCAAGAGTTCATGTCCCAGAATGTTTACACCAAAGACGCCAAGCTGAATTCATGTTGGCTCACTCGTGAGAATCACGTTGACAGTATAAAATACAGTCAGCTAGTATACATGATAACACATTCACGAGTCAGAGCCTGCCAGGGAGAACAGAGGAAAGAAAAGGATCTTATTTTGGATTCTATTTTAAGTCTTGCCATTGGCAGTCCAATTATAGAAGTAAAGGTAAGGAGGGGGCATGAATTAAATAGCAATAAATAAGGATGATAAATTATTGATTGTCTCAAATTTGATTGCTTCAATTATTTCCAGGCAAAGACTTGTTGCACGTGTTACTTTTGGGACAAGTCGGACGGGTTATAGGGTTAGATTCTAAACTCTTTCAATGACTCTGCATCACATTCAAAGTGTGCAAGTAAATACTAGGAAATCACTTGGTTCAAGACTGGTTTTTGCAGGAATAATTCAAACGTATGTAGTAAGGCCTACTTTGTGATGCAAATCAAAATGAAAAGCTGCAGTTGTTAAAATGTACACAGAAGCAAAGAAGAGACCGCTACAGTAAGTAGGCTTGAGAGGAAGCTGAGTGCTTATTTTGTCTTTGATTAAAAAATAAGTTGATAAATGGATAGTACTCACAACATAATGAGATCATGTGTCAAAACGTGAAGGTTCTTTATTGGCATTGGCACAAAAAAAAAAACATTGATAATTTTGAGAAGGTTCTTTGGGGAACCAAAAATGCTTCTATTGCATTGCTAACCCTTTCAGATTCTTTTGTAGAGACAAAATACTGTGAAATATACAGTAATCTAGTATTCCATTCCAAACGGTCTTTATAGCATAGATATTTTTGTGATGGAAATTTAGGTTATTACAGTTATCTGTTCACAACAGCAGAACAGAAAGAGAGGACTGAGATGAGATGGCACTTGTTAAGCTGTGTTTGGATTCATGCAACAGATATGTACACCACAAGAGGGAGAGAAAGAGAGAGACAAGACACAGGTACAGTAAGTGATGATTGTATCTGGCATGCAAGCTGCGATTACAGCTCAGGTGGAATGTTAACATTGCCCGATAATATTTTACTGTCTCCATTTGAGTTCAGCCAACCAGAACCAGAGAAAAAAGATTGAAATGAAAAGCAGGAGGTGTTTGGGTCCATAAAGGTATATGTGAGAAGGAGGGACCTCTTCATCTTAGTCAACAACAACAAGACTAATCACAACATAGAAAACATCTGTTAAATTTATTGCGATATATTTATATGTATATTCCTAGCAGATAAAAATTCTTCTTTCATTCCTTTTGTTTTTCTTATTCAGTGATGAAAATGAATTATACTTTGGTCCTTTAAATGCGCTTCTTCCATAAGTGCTTCAGTGAGCAACACGGAGCATCACTGATGTGATGTTATTTTGTTTATATAAAACTATAGTGAAAATATGTGTTGGTTCGGTAATATCACAGCTCTCCTGTTGTTTGTACAGTCTCGCATTTTATCCAAATGAATATCCCAGAGCGCCTCCTAGAGCATAAGGTTAAGCATGACACTGAGGGACAACTCAGACTTGATACAACAAAAAGGAGGATGCTGTCAAAAAATTTCATAAATAGATTTTCTTGATCAATTAACTAAATTAAATGTGCTGATATTTGGTGTCCATCCTTTGGGTTTTAAGCAGCATTTGCCCTATTGCACAGTTAGGTCTCTTGAAGCATCTTTGAGACATGGATTTAGTCTGTCTCAGGTTGTTCTGTTTCTGGATGGTGAGACACAAGAATTGGGACAGTAAAGACAAAATCATTTTGCTGTGTTGTCAAGACATCTGTAAATATATTTAAAAGCTGAATCTGAGACTAGCCTCTGTTCAAAGTCTCCTACAGACAGTAGATTGTCAAAGCATCACCGAAGCTTTCTGGAGGTTCACCACGGGGCAGTTGTGGCCTAATGGATAGGGAGTTGGGCTTGTAACCCAAAGGTTGTGGGCTTGAGTCACAGGTCTGGCAGGGATAGTGGGTGGGGTTAATCAATACCACAACTGAGGTAAGACCCTTGAGCAAGGTACCGCCCCCCCAATACTGCTCCCTGGGCACTGCAGCAATGACTGCCCACTGCTCTGAGTGTGTGTGCGTGGTTGTTCACTTCTCACTGCTGTGTGTGTGCACTTGGATGGGTTAAACGCAGAGCACACATTCCTAGTATGGGAAAAACCATACCTGGCCACATATCACAACCTTTCCTTTTCCTTTCCTTTTAAAAATGAAGGTGCTTCATGATGGCAGAAGAAATGGGTCCACAAAAAACTTTTAAGATCTGAAGAACCTTTCTGTTTCACAAAAGCTTCTTTGTGATGAAAGAAGGTTCTTCAGATTATAAAAAGTTAAGGAAGATATAGTTATTTAAGGAGCCTTGAATGCTTTTTTGGAACCCAAAATTTTTTTTTAAATAAATTTAGTTGACAATATTTCAATTTTTTTTTTATTTCTTGTGATAAACTGTAATACTATATTTTTTCCCACTTTATATTATTTCCATTATCAATTTTTGTGTTTACTTCCAAAATATGACGTTTCTTGGGGAGACGCCAACCTTTTGTAAAAAATGCAAAAAATAGATGCAAAGTTGACGGAGACTGTCAGTCTCTGAATAGTAGCCTAATTTCTTACATCCTAACATATATCATTTAGTTTGTTTCAGTAAAGGAAGAAAGCAACATGAAGGTCAATTATTCATGGACATCTTGCAATCTTTGTCAGGTCTGGTTAGAAGCCGTTTTATTTGTGTCTTTCACATTATAGGACAAAAACGAGATCAAGATTCAGTGTTTGTTGTCTGTGGATCCCTCTTGTGGCAGAAAAAATAGAGTAGTGTGATGGACTTGATAACATGTTGGTCTCAGCCACAGAGATGTGTAATTCCATTATTATTCCCATTCTTCTCAAGAGTACATCTACTTAACACATAACATGTCACAACTTACTACTAGAATATATATGTTGCTTTCAAAATTATTTCAATTAAACCATGACCCTCGGGTTCTGTATTTAACAAGGCTTAAAGATTGGACCTGACAATGGCTTAATTTTGAGGCGAGACAATCTATTAGTTAAAACACAGATAACAGCCCGGAGAAGTGTTTTTAAAACATGTTTTAAAGTTATTGAAAGAAACGACATAATTACCTATGAGCAGTTCGTGGGAAATACTGTATTATTGCCAATATGTCTTCACTCTCCCAGAAGGGGTTTGCTTCTACTGGAGGTTAACAAATAATAAACATATGATTGCTGTAACAGCAGATGGAGAATGGGAGTATGAATAACCAGAGGGACTACAGTTCAGTATCATAACAAAGCCTGTGTGTATGTGTGTGTGTGTGTGTTTCTTCATTCCTCGTACTGTGGGTCTTTTCAGATCTGTGTGGTTTCAAGCTCATCCTGCATGAGACGCTGGAAGGCCTTCTGTCCTATCTTATCTTTCTCACTTGAGAAAACATGATTTACATTCATGCATGTTCTACCGAGCTACAGATAAAATGGGCTTTGTTTGTCTAGAGAGTTTTATTGCCTTTGGATAAGAGCTGGGAAAGTTGTGTCCCGTGGGATAACTCTACTGGATCCGTGGGGCTTCATGTTTGATCACCAACATTCCTAGTCCTAAATCATTTGGATAAGGGATGCAATGTAACACACTACCATGTAAGTTAGTTTGCAGCGGTCAAGCAGTAAGGCAAAGTCAGTGTTTGAAGTTATGTCCAGATTTGCCCTAATTTGTCTCAGATCATCAACTTTTATTACAGGTGTGATTTGTCAGTACAGTGGAGTTATTGTCTTTCAAGTGTCATAGATCAGCACAAGTGCCATAATGCTGCAAGTATCAATAGCGCTCAGCTGTATTAGGCGTTGGAAGGGAAGGGTTTTCCCAGCTTTATTGTAGACATTTGTGAAACTGTTTTTTCAGCGTGTGCAGATTGTGATTCATCAGCAGTTATACAGTAGTTAGATAAGCGATAATTGATCTGCATTTGACTCTACAGCTGCTTTCAAATTAATGATACACTTTCTGCAAACCGACCAGAACCTGCAGACATCAGTTTAGGCATTATTAGGCTTTCGTATATTGATTAATTATTTTATTTTAACATTTTGAGAGTAAACATATTATTAATATTGAAAAAAGATTCCTATTCCAATTTTTTTATTATTTTATTTTATTTTTTTACCATATTTGAATGATTTCGGAATAATCATGTGACACAACTTTGCCATCCTAAATATAAATTACATTTTCAAATATATTGAAATAGGTAAGTTAATATATTTCATGTGTTAATGCATTTAATAATAAATGCATTTTTCTGACTTCAAACTCACAAATGATAATGTATATGTGTGGTATATCATGTTTACCTTGTTTTCTATATAATTAAGGTATAATGTTTTTTTATTTATTTAATGCGTTTACCAGGAGGGAAAGTATTATTTGTAGGTTTTATAGATTGATTGATGGAGGTACAGCCAATAATTTTAGTATAATAATAGTTTGTGATATTTTGACAAAAACACAGAGAACTGGTGTTTATGAATCAATAATTGTTTTGTTTTCAGATACATATAAACCAGTCCACAGTTTTGCTAATTGACATTCAGTCTGTGGCTAACCTACAGTATAAATGCATGCAAAGTTGAATTTTTTCATACACATATTATGTATCCCAAATTAAAAACACCCCCCAATGTGGGTTTGTTTAGTGCTTGAAACTGTCCATAACATTGTGCCTGTGGGCCTTTAGGGGAAATTCCCGGCAAACCTCTGTCTGCATGTAGCTAATTTGCTTATAGTTTGCTATGTGTGAATTCAGTTGGGGCTACTTTCTAAACTGTTAAGTACACCTGCACTGTGCTGACAATGATTCAATTACCTTTAATATTTCCAAGCAGCTAAGAGCCGTGAAACGCCACCCCCAAACCACTAATATACTCAGACGTACACAACATACAGCACAGATCCATGAAGGCCTGTTTGTATATCAGAGAGATAAAGGATATATTTGCATGCATGGAGTACACAAGGACAGTCAAACAGACACCACTTATGACAAACAAGACCCAAACAGATATTTATCTGACTCAAAATTCACTTCTAAAAAGCTTCTGTTAGGAATTACACAAAAACGACAAACATTATGCTTAAACATTAAAAGCATAAAACAAGAAAGTTGTTACAAATTGGGTGGTTTCCAGTAACACAATACATCTAATTGACATTCATATAATGCACTTATTTCAATATAATGCAATATAATAAAATTCATAATGTAGTATAATTTACTTAATTAAATTTATTTCAAACTATTTTAAATTACACTAACTTAAAAGTCTAAACCAAATTTTAAAAAAAAACATGCTGTAGTAAGTGGTGTTTTCCTAAAACATAACAAAACATTTTCAAAAAGACTATAACTCCCTCATTACATGTTACATCATTAATCCATTCCCAGTAGTTGCCGTGTTTCTCTGGCTTGTACAGTAAGTCTAACTAGTCTGACTATTAATAGAATATAGCAGTTATTTTTAGAAAACACTTTCCTCATTCCTGTCAAGGTCAGTTGCATTCTGAAAGCTATTCTCTCTCCAACAACAACAACACCACATCTCAAAATACTTAAAACAAGAGTAAACAGCACATAACTGTGCCTAACTAAATCAGCTGACTGAATGACTGATTGATTTATTGTCCATTCATTCAGTGAGTAATGATTTATCCAGGAATTATGATATATATAAATATATACAGGTCTTTCTCAAACAAATTGCATATTGTGATAAAGTTCATTATTTTCTGTAATGTACTGATAAACATTAGACTTTCATATATGTTAGATTCGTTACACTCAACTGAAGTAGTTTCAAGCCTTTTTATTGTTTTAATATTGATGATTTTGGCATACAAAATCTCAAAAAAGTAGCATATTTCATCCGACCAATAAAAGAAAAGTGTTTTTAATACAAAAAAAGTCAACCTTCAAATAATTGTTCAGTTATGCACTCAATACTTGGTCGGGAATCCTTTTGCAGAAATGACTGCTTCAATGCGGCGTGGCATGGAGG
>JAUMHI010000030.1:473147-489718 GCA_032359435.1 Enteromius unitaeniatus
CTACTTCAGTTGTATGTAATGAATCTAAAATATATGAAAGTCTAATGTTTATCAGTACATTACAGAAAATAATGAACACACATTACAGAAAAAAATTAATCACAATATGCTAATTTTTTGAGAAGGACCTGTATATCGCCCAGCCCTAGAAGTCAGCACTTACTGTTTCATTATTGGGCAATCAATGAAAAAAAAATATTGTAATATGACTAAAGAAAAAAAATCTTAGAAATTCTTAGTAAGATGTTAAATCTGCCATGTAACTGTTAAAATGCCCGTATTATTGCTTTACGAGTCTCTTAAAACAGCTTTACATGTATGCAAGGTCAAAAAACACTTTTTGATAGATAGATTTAATTTTACACCATTTCTAAATGATTCGTAAACGACTCGTGTAAAGCAGTTCGAAGAATCAGTCTGTCTAAACCCCGCCTCTCCGTGAGCCCTCACTGCTGTGATTGGTCAGATGGTGCAGTCCTTTATGATTGGTCTACTGCTACAGCGTGTGTTGGAAAACAAAACACCCTGTTTGTGGGTGGGCAAGTTGTTTGGTGTGTAGAACGATACAATAGAGACAATAAATAATTTATTGATTTCATTTAAACAACTTGTTTATTTATTTATTTTCAATTATTTCCATCTTCATTTATTCAATCCTTTTATACCCTATTATTAATGAAAACCACTTACTGACAAATAGCACATCTCCTTTTATATTATAGATCACATTTTAATAATCAAGAGATCTGACAGTATGTCACATTATGTACCCACTGTAGCTGTCTAAGTCGGCAGCATTTACATGTTTGATGAAGCACGTCATTTCATTCAGTTCCCATCGAAAAGAACGAGATTCACAGAGCATCTCATAACACTCAAGTCACCTTGCCTCTCTTTTTGCCCGTCAGGGTTTCTGTTGGTGTAGCCGTCAAGCATGAAGTGGAATTTGTTCAAGAAGAAGCCTGCGGCTATGGTGGGCCCCGAGCCCACGGGTGCCAGCGCCCTGACCATGGCCCCTGCTGTTTCCACACCTGCAGACAACTCCACCGAGCACCAGGGCCCAGTCAGCAAGAACGACGTCTTTGGTGACATCAAAAACAAGTTCCTCAATGAGATGGACAAGCTTCCACGTGAGTATATGACTATTTGCTGTGCGATATGTCATAATCCCTAATCAAAAACCAACATATAATGTTACTTAATCTCCAGAGTCTGCTGTTTAATGTGTTGCATCTTTTCTAACCGATTGGAGCATGTCAAGCTCTACTGTCCAGTCTAGAAACACCCCAGCAACATAAAAGTCTGTCTTGCCTGTCTGTCTGCTGATTTTCTATATCTATGTTGTCTTCATTTGGGATTAAAAAACTACTGTCAGAAATGAACATGCAGTGGGAAATTAGTGCTGAAAAGCACTAACCTTTTTGCGCCTCACCTTGTTGAATATCCATGTTTCAGTTTCGAATGGTAAGCCATATATGAGGTCAGTGAATGATATGCTGTGGGCTAATTAGCAGGGGTGTTGTTATAGGCCCTTTTTAGTGAGTCTTCAGCTGCGGTTTCTTCCAGTCTTTTAGTCAGAATTATTCAGCATGCTCTTGGCACGGTGATAGTCTCAGAAGCACCGGACAAGGTGTGTGCATTTACCGTGTACAAAGTTATTGTCTCTGTAAAGAAAGAGTCGACTCAGAATCACTGAAACGAGTAGTTTTTTAAAGCTGTTTTATTTCGACGTTAACTTGAAACCTGTGATGGGCAGCAGCGTCGCTACAAGTAGTGACGCTACTAGTTTAACTACATTTCTCAGAATTGTATTGATCAAGTAAGTTAGTGCGGTAGTGTCCACACAAGCTAACGTTACATTTTCCCAAGCATTTCTGACACTTAAGCACAAATAGGAAATACAAATGCTACGGATCAATGAGCTTTTTGGTGTTAGTGCCACCTTCTGCACCGGACACGTGACATGCTTGGGCGGGCAAACACTTTTTGGAAAGGGGGGAGTCGCCATGTTGGTACTGTTTGGAGCAGTTCTACTAATGTATTCTACTAATGTGGTTTGTCCTGTGGTTTAAGTAGCACTGAGTTACACATATGCATGCATTCAGATAATAATACATACACACTCTCGACACCTTTTGCTATTTGTTATGTTTGTTTTTGTTGCCAAATTGGTTTGGAACAATTGTTAAATAAGTAATTGCACAATTATGCGTGCCTGTCTGTTTTTATGTCATTTTTGATCACTAAGGTAGCATTGATTTAAAGTTGGTTCAATTAAAAATAGCTTAGATGTAGTTAAACTACTTTTATCATGTTGCTGTTGCTTAGCTTGCTACATTTCTCAGGGTAGTAGCTTTAGTGTAGTTAAGCTTAATTCAATGTAGAGTAACTGATAGCTTAGCTCACTACATATTCTAAGTAGCTTGCCCAACACTGCATGAAACATTCGCATATTTCCAGCCCACTCGTCGGTCTTTTCACATTGTTTGAATGAAAATGCGAATTTATTCTTCACCACTAGGTGTCGCTTTTGTAGTGGTAAAAGCTCACAAAGACTGCTTTAAATAAAATCGACCAATCACTGCAGGGGTGTGAATTAATCGCTTGGGAGTCATTGAACAAATAAGGTAAAAATAAATTCATATTATAATAAAATGAAAGTGTTTTTTGACCTTGCATGCATGTCAACCTGTTGTTTGGGATTCCCAAAACCAAAATATGAGCCTTTCATAAACCATGATAGGAGCACTTGTTGTGTTGTTCTTTTAAACTAAAGAATTGAGGTGATACAAAGAGATTAGATTATTAAATGGAAACTCTAAATATTGTGTTATCTGAACATTTGTGATTCTAAGAAAAGATTTGAAGAGGCTCAGAGACACATCATGGAGAGTTATTTGGATCTGCTAAACAATGACCCAGCAACTGAGTGTGACATTTATAGCCTAAGAGTAAATTGATTTGTGGTTTTCGATGTCACTTTTAATTATAGTAGAGGCAAACTGATAGAGTTGAGTGTTATTTTATTTATTTATTTTTTAAATTAACAAAGGAATGGTTTAAAGGGGTCATGAACTGTCTTTATTATTAAGTCCTCTTAGATTTTTATAGAAAAACATAGTTTAGAGTTAATGGGATATTTTCTGTCCAGTTATTTTTAATAGGTGTGGAGGATTGTAGACTCAGAAGTAATTGGTGAATAGTTGTGCATGTTTGACAGACTACATCCTTCAGATTCAGATTTTTTTTTTTTAATTTTTAATTTAATTTAAGATAAAGCACTTTTTGGTTTTATGTTTTAGACAACTTTGATTAATGTTTTTGATCCACTTTAAGCGTTGACGACTGCATTACATCATAGAAAGAAACATTTCCAAAAACTGTGGTTTTGGCAGGTCAAAGCCACTAGAAGGCAAGCTGCAACCGTTAATGATGGTCTGGCATTATGTGGAAATTATGTTGTTGTTTTTTTTTTTTGTTTTTTTTTTCATTTAATTGAAAGTCAATGGAGGAGAGGCTTCAATACGCTGAATAAACAGATTTTTAGAGGAAACCATGAAAAAAATAATAGAATTTTTTTACAAGTTATTTATGAGTTAGCCATTGCACTTCCTCCAATATTAAGTAATACAGAGTTTCTCTGACAATCTCTGGCCAAACTGTCTTCAGTATAAGCTGTTTTTAGACTGATGAGAAAGTTTTGAGTTGTGAAACTTGGAGCCTGTTCACACCAAGCACAATAAAGATAACGATAGAGATAATAGCGGCCAAAACGGCGAACAAAGTCTTTTTTTTATTGTCACGCATCTGCCGCTAAATTCTCAAGCTTGTGAGAATAGGATGGATTCTTATTGGCTCTCAATGTTTATATCGTTCATCAGCTGGGAAAAAATAGTTCTGAAAATAATTGAAACGATATCGTTTCTCTGTGCCTTTATCGTTACCGATGTGGTGTGGACTTATATTAAAAACTATTTTTAGAACTATCTTCATGGTTATCTTTATCGTGCTTGGTGTAAACTGTCCTTTACCCCTTTTTATTGCACATTGACCTCTGTTCTCTCTCTGTCTTTCTCTCACTCTTCAGTGCCTCCCTGGGCCATCATCGCCATCGCCATCGTAGCCGTGGTCCTCATTCTCACGTGCTGCTTCTGCATCGTTAAAAAGACCTGCCTTAAGAAGAAAAAAGGCAAGAAGGGAAAGAAAGGCAAGGGAGACATGGGAATGAAGAACATGAAGGGAGGAGAGGTATGTCCACCTGACACCAGCGCTCTTCACCCTTAAAGGAATAGTTGACATCAAAATGAAATATTTATATCATATTTATGCATACTGATGTTTCGGCCCTGTATCTTTTTCTTTCATGACACAAAATGAGATGGGGGGGGGGAAAGTACAAGCTTTTCCTTTAGATAAAGTGAAACTTGATGACAAGCTCCAAAATGATATAAAAATGAAGATAAGAATGTCATACATTGGCAGTAAAAGTCACCATTCGCTTTGATTGTATGTGCAGCTTGAACATTCTTCTAAGCATCTCCTTTTATGTCTCACAGCACAATGACTTCTTAATACATGAATTTTGGGTGAACTATTCCTTTAAAATCTTATGAAGAGACAGAAAGATGAATGTTTTCCACTTGCTAATTTCCATCTGTTGCTAATGAGTTTAATAGTTTGATACGTATCTAATCTGAATCGCACTTGTTTAATGCCTAAATATATTTAAAAGACTCTGCAAAGCTTGTCTGTTTTAAAAACGGCTGTGTTACTACCTCACATGTCCTAATATAGCTTCTAGGTCAAGCAAGGATGGTTGGTATTCTGAAAAGATTTTTTTAGCCATTTAATATTCATGAAATATAAAATATTCAGTGTTGTACGTCATTTGCTGCCTGTAAAGCAGGAAAGCTACATGAAAGATTTCCTGCCACGTCAATTCATTTGCCGTGTTCATATAATTTGGTTTCCAAAAGAATGTATGTGCTGTTAATCTCTTGTGCTTTTGTGTTAAAAATGACACATTTTCCAGACAATGCACAGCAGCACGAAATCTTTTTTATAGCTGAGTAGCTGAAGAGTTTTGCTGTATTTGTGGTGTTGTGTCAGATCCCGCTGTGTGCTGTATGTTTGCTATTGTGACAAGCTAATTTCCCTTTGGGAATCATTAAAGTTCCGCCTGTCATATCCTAATATATCATTTTCTATATAAAATAACTAGCAGAAAACTTAGTTATTCATAAGTACCACCAAGACAGGCTTCTTATTTATGAGAGACCAGGGGTTATTGTAACACATTTTCCCCCGTTTATAACCTCCTGCATATATATCTGCTAGATATTTGTAAAGTAGAAGTGCCATTTACTTGTATATGTGACAAAAGTAACACTTTAATAGACTTAGAATGTAAAAATAAAATGAATTATTTTAAATGTACAGTATTTTACCTGGTTATTCATATTGAATATTGGGAAATAAATGCAACTAAATATCAAATCAAGCTTATTGTTAACTTAAGCTAAAAATAAAAAAGTTTTAACAAATTTTTGTTACTTGAAATAAACACTAACTATAAAAATAATTCTTAATTTTAGCTGGTTGCCAAAGCAACTTTTCTCATGTTCGTAATTAACTGAAATTGATGTTTATTATTAACACACGTTTATATGTTATGATAATATCCAAAAAAAATAACTTGATGTTAAGATACATTTTTATGATTTAAGACATTTAATGGGTTACAGTTGCCCTCAGTCTCTCTTTTTGCCTCAAATGATTGTCAGATTCTTCTCAGATTTCCATGTTTAAATTTGATGTTTGTCTTAGTCCATGACATGTTTATTAATACTGAAATGTGTCATTTTTGATACATGTCCATTAAGTGTTACTTAATTTCCTCTACTTGATTCTGTCTTGTGTGAGTTCAATCTCTTCCTCTCTCTCCATTTCTTCATCTCTCTATCCTTCCCGCTTTGTGTCTGATATGTGCTCCGTGTATCTTGACTCTGCTGGACCTGTCTTCTTACGGTAGGTGTGACATGGCTTGCAGCGCCCCTCTCTGACCGCCTGGTGTAAGCTCAGACCAGGGCGGGGATACCGGGCAATGAAAAATGGCTGGGAATGAACTCTTTGGCTTCTTCTTAAGTCTTGCAAACTGCAGGGGTGCTGAGGTTGCTTGAGGAGCTAGTTTGGGGTTGGTTTGGGGAGGGCTTGCATTCCACCAGTCTGACATGCTACATTAAACACCGGTGGGATGGGGAGTACAGCCAAACAAGTAGAAGGAATGTCCCTTTAGAAGTGGATGTGCATTTGGTTATGAACTTAAACTTCATCCTAGCTTACCGAGAGACACCAACACACCAATCCTCACTAACATGCATGTTGAAAGGGTACGGTTGGTGATTTGTCCTCTAAAAGCTGCTCCACCTATCGCAAATCTGTCCCTTAAACGATCTCTAACTTAAGTTGTGCAATGTACGTGTATCTTTAGATATTGCTTTCTTAAAGCAGTTAGCTGGCAGCAAAAGAAACCAAAGAAATGTCCAGATAAGGTGAAGCAGCATTTGAGACAAAGCCCAATGCATGCCCTTCATACAGGCACCAGTGAATGACCATGACTTGACTTGAGAGTAACTTTCCTGGACGACCCATTGTGTGCAAAGAAGCAGAAAGCTTTTACTTTTCTTCTGAAATGTAGAGCTGAGTCGTGGGATGAAGTAGGTGGCGTGGGAAAATAGCCATTCACAAGGAGGCCTGTTATAATGCTTTAGTTTATTTTAGCGCTTCAGTTTGTGTGTGTGTGTGTGTGAAAATCGTTAGGGGTCATGTGTGAAAATGTTCAGTGTTCAAACTTTTAATGTAAACAATGTGGAAATTTTCTGAAATTTGAGTGGTTTTCAGGCAATAACCTGGACTATAAATATATTATATCACTTCAGATCTGCAAAAAAAATTCAGAACTGATAGACTGAATAATCTCTAATCCAACATGATAAATAACAGAATTTTCATTTTTGGATTAACTATCCATAAAGATTGGCTAATATATGGATAGATGGATAGATAGATAGATAGATATAGATATAAAAATATATATAGATTTCCAACTTTACATTTTAGTGGGTTTAATACTCACTTAGGATGCATTCATTTAAAATTATGAAAATAATTTATTTCAATCAAAAACATCTGTTTTCTTTGTAAATATGTTGTAAAATATAATTTATTTCAATGATCAAAGATGAATTGTCAGTCGTTTCTCCAGTCTTCAGTGTCACTTGGTCCTTCAGAAATCATTTATTGGAGCATTTTAGTGTAGAAATAGTAATACCTAATTTTCAGGATTCAAAAGAACAGCATTTCTTCTACTTTTGATCTATTAAATGCACCCTTGCTGACTTTGCAAATGCTAATGAAAAAAAAAACATCTATGAAACATCAATACATTTATTCAATATTTTGAGCATGTTGTGCTTTCATGAACGAAATTGTAAGAACTCACGGCTACCTTTAAATAGTCATTAATAAAGATGGCTTTGTCTCTATGATGATGTAGTTAATGTTAGGCTAACAGGGCATCTAAATATTGAGTGTTGTGTGTTTGTTGCAACCGATGACAGATGACATGGGAAACCTGTTTGAAAACAATCATCTTTGCTATTCCACAAAGCTAGTGATGCAGAAATTACACACTTCAGCTTTGATATCTCACTGCCCTGAAAACTAATTTATCATGTAAAACATTTGACATTGTCTTCATTCTTAATAATGCTTATACATTTTACTGGTTTCTCACTATTAACGCACATCATACATTTTTGACACACAACAGGCCAGTACGTGTTTTCTTTATTGGGGCAATGAATAGCACCTAAAAATCTAAATCTAGTCTGAACAGGTTTAACTCATAATGCAATAAACATGGTTAATCATGCTGATTTGATCACAGGGCTGTTGGTGCAAATAATGGTATTTTGTGAGTGATTGGTTTCTCCTTCACCGTTTCTTATTCCATCTGCCACCTTTACTAAGATGAATGTGCTGGAACTTAGCATGACTGCCTCTGAATGCTCAATGCAAGTCTCCTGAAGTTATGTAAGAGAACCACTGCACACTTCATTTTAGCAATACCGCATTAGTCTGTTACATCATTAATCATCCTCCAGATTTAATGCCAGCATCTTTTTATTCACTATGTCTTGAACAATTATGCAATCAGTGAGCAATATTTCAGACTTTGCATTTTGTGGCTTGGCATGCATGAATGCATTCTATCCTGTCGTTTAAGATATAAGAAATGGTGCTTTTTGTGTGTGTGTGTGTGTGTGTGTGTGTGTGAGGGAGAGAGAGAGTGTGTTTGTATATTTTGGGGTGAGTGGTCAGGAAGGACGAATCCTCACCCCAAGCATTTTTTGTTCTATTTAGAGACATTCTAATTCAACTCTTTTTGTTCATCTTGTATTTCTTTTCCTTTCTTTTTTTAGTTTTTTTTCCCCAAAGCTGAAGCAGACATCTCCCTATGTGTAAGCTAATATTTGCAGTTTTACTAGCATTGCGTTTGAGGCTGCATAAATCCTTCAAAGTGCATAACAAATCTCAGAAATGCTTGATCTGATGAGCAGTTACAGCGGGGATCCGGTAATGCTGTTGGATGTTCCCACGTGGATGAGCTTGCTGGGGTCACTACTAAGCCCAAAGCTGTGTTAGTCATGTAACAGGGTTATGTACTGTTAACTTCATCTCTTTCAGAGGGCACAAATGCTAGGCTAGCTGAGGGACACTTTTTGTTTATCAGCATAATGTCTGGTCTATATTACCTCTTACACTGTGTCCTAACCACTGTGATGTGATAAGATTTCAGCAACGAGCAATTTGCCTCTTCACAGAAAAAGTATTGCGGTAATGTGATGTGAAAATAACAATCAAAAATAACAGCCAATCAGAAAAGTGTGTGGGCGGAGTCACTCTGTAAGTGCACTACAACAACATTCATAAATATTAAACCATTTTAACATGATTACAAATACATACTGAGAGATTGATGCAATCTTTTTAATGGATACACTGTTCACACTGAATTCAGTTTAGGTTTCTTGTCATTTATTTCAAGGCAGGGTAGGTGATTTGGTTTAAAACATTTTTTTCTTATGTTGGTTGAAAGTCTTTCACATCCCTTTAGCAATCACTAATAGTGCGTTCACGCCAGAAGTGAATTGAATTATTAATGCGAGTAGATTACATACAAAGTAAATTGAATAACGTGAATAATTTTGATACATTTTTTAATTTGGGGTGAAATTAAATTGGATGAAGCAATTGCATCGCACGGACAGCTTAATTATGTCTTCCGCATGTGTTAAAACATTTTTTTTTTTAAACTTAGGAATATGCATATTGTTTTAAGCCAATCAGAGAAGTGCTTACTGACTAGGGTTGGGTATTGTTTAGGGTTTTTTCGAATCTATACTTTTAAAATGCTACCAGGTTTTGGTACCCAACCCTATTACTGACACGTCCAGTATGACACATACTGTTTTTTTAAATTGTTTTTATTCATGCAATTGATTTCTGTGAGTAATATTTGCTTCACATTTGGTGTGCCCACTCCATTAGTTAAGTGGTCTAAGTGTGTATGTGTGTGTATATAATTTATTTATTTAAATCGTCTATGGAAGACCAATTCGTAGAAATTCGCACAACCTCACAGGTATTTCATTACGCTAATGTAAACCGAGCAAGAAGAGAAGGCTTTATTATTATAAAATTATTGTATGTACTTGGCACTAGGGCTGCACGATAACAGAAAAAATAAGTATCACGATTATTTTGCTCAATTTTTATCACAATTAATAATGACGATTATTCCTTTGGTAAAGAACTTTTATTCACTTGTGTGTTTTTATTGCACTTTACGGCCACAAATAAAGAAAAACAAACAACCCAAACATGTTTAGAATGGAGAGTTTTTCTTAGCTGTGAATAAATATAAATATAGCTGTGTAAATAAATGAAATTAAACTACCTCTTTTACATCAACTTGTAACTAACGCTAATCCTACGTTGCTCCAAGTAAAGCACGGTTCTGTAATCAGTGGTAAATTCCATCAGATGCGTGATCTTACATTGAGCCGCATTCACTACACAGAGCCGTTATTCACTGATGAACTGTGCAAATTCGGGTTCATTATTGGCGTGATTTTGCGCAGCTCTTCAGAGAATAACGCCTCTGCGTAGTGAATGCAATGTAAGATTACAGGCTTTACTGATAAGATGCACATTGCATATCACGCGATGATTATCTTGCAGCCCTCTGCTATTCTTCTACTGCTTCAGAAAGCGCTTGCAATCTAGACGCAGTAACGTCATAGTGACGCAGTCCAATGCGTAAACTCCGCCCAGAAAAACTGTTTCTCAAAACCGTGGCTCATAAATATCATTATCGCGATAAAAATATGATTAATCGTGCAGCCCTACTTGGTACTGTAATGTTTTCTCACCTATGAATACGAAACCTATGCTCATTGGAAGTACATTCCACTACCGACATTTCTGTGAACCTTACATGTACTTATGAATCGCTGCAGTTTCCAGACACTGGAGGCAGTAAAACTCCCAAAACTTTTATTCCTTTTTTACACAAAGTACGATATTACTACTCAAAAGAAATACTTAGTGAAACTCCAAAAATGTACTCATACGTACATACGAATCGCTGCAGTTTCCAGAGATGAACACTAGAGGCAGTAAAACTCCCACAACATTAATGCCTTTTCACAGAACGCCTGTAGACGATTTGCAGGTCCACAATTTTAATTAATAAAGCCTATTTTGTGTAATTACTTGAAGTTGTGAATTTAAACCAATTTTAACATGCTGTGAGATTTGAAAACGGATATATTTGAATGTAAGCGTCACGCATCAGTTTCATATGTGTAGTAGATTTGCTCGGTAGCTCACGCCATCTGGCGCTACACTTAGGTGTTAAAGAGCTGGAGTTTGAACCCTTTGAGTCAGTGGTTCAACAAAACAGCTAAAATCCACATAAAGAAATGTAAAATATCACAGCTGCATCAGCAAATGTGTTTTTATATCACTTTTGCATTTGTTAAAAGTGTAACATTTACACTTTTTGCAGAAACTGTTAATAGAATTGCTGCTTATATAGTGTCACTCATACCACTGCCGCTGGTTAACACAAAAACACTGAAACACTGAAGATGTTTTCATCACATCACATCTGGTGTGGACATGGTATTATTCTGGACCCAAACCCCCAAATCTAGAAAAGGAAAAAAACCTCTGTCCAAATCTAAGTTATAGATATTTTATCTCGTAGACATTGGAAAATCATAAAGTGACAGTCCACCCAAAGATTCTGTCATAATTAACTCACATGAGCTCCATAAGACTTTCGCTCATCTGAACACAGATGAATATCTGAGATCCTGAAAGTCCTTTCTTCCCCAAATTTTGGATTTATTTATTAATATTAATTCTGACACTTCAAAAAGTTCATATAGTATATTTGACATATTTTACTCTATAAAGCATAGCTTGATATGTGTTGAATTTGATTAATATTTATTTGTGAGTGAAAGTCTAAATGAAATTGTTCATTATTCAGAAGACTTGGATTAAAGTGCTGGATTCATATGGATTCCTTGTTTTCTAAAAATCTCTTTCTAAACTTTTCAAAGCAACAGATTTTTTTTGGTTTTCAGCGAAGAGACAGAAATCTCAATGAAGTAGACTGTTTGCAACAAAGTACAATATAGATGTGCCCACAGATCACATTTATTTGCATCTAAGTGCTTCAAACTAAATTTGAAATTAGATTTGATCCCACAGACCTCACATAATCAGGCAAATCCAGTGACAAATATGCCATACCCTGCCTGTATAATCCAAATTGCTGATTTTTAGGAAAGATTTTCCAGTATGTTTCTTATTTTACGATTGTTTAATTCAATCTTAAAAAGTCATGTTATAGTATATTTTTTCAGTATGTAGCACTCACAATAGACAACCTTGTCAAGTAATATTCAATTTCAGCAAAAGGCATAAAAGTATTAATTACAACTGAATCATTAAATTAATGACAATACGAGTTCATTACGTTTCATTTCAGCTTTTTTCCATTGCCGTTTTGGAGAGCAGCGGGACCTTGAGAAATGATGATGTGTAAAATAACACTTGTTCTGCTCTGGTATCTGTCTGCCAGACGTTTCTTTCAAATTGTCCATCGTTTTACATTCTATATATGAGCTGATATGAATTTTGGCTTTATAGCACCTACACTTACACGCTTTTGTATCTTGTAAATCTGTCTTCCCATGCAAAAGTGAGTTTTTAGACTCCGTTATCATCTCTCAGGGATTTATTATACCCTGCAGACTCAGAATCAATTTATGGACAGACTGCTTCATAAAGACTAGAAGCCTTCTGTCTTTCCCTCTACAAAAGTAATGTAGATGATTGCAAATGGTGTCATGAAAGGAAAAGTGAAATCAAGTCATGTTGCTATGAAGGTCATCGCCGACACAGTTACATACAGTAACACCCAGGTGGTTTGACACCTGGCACACTTCAGGTAAGAGAGAAATGGCCCAACGAACCATGTTTGGGGAACATCATTTACCATCCTTTGCCTTTGCTCTAGTTTCTCCTCTAACCTCCATCTGTGCTTTTGTCTCCCCAGAAACAGGAAGAGGATGATGATGAAGAAGATGTAGACATGGCAATAACTGAAGAGAAAGAGGAGGAACCGAAGGAGAAGGAGAAGCTCGGCAAACTGCAGTTCTCCCTAGACTATGACTTCTCTGACAACAAGGTAAGACCATTTACGCTTTACAGGTCGAAACACATCAGTTTGAATATATAAGGGAATTGTTTTAACAATTTTAACAACAATTCAATGTCAACTGATAGACAGAAATATTAATGCCCAGTCTTTTAAGTCAAGTCACCATTATTTCTATAGCACTTTTTTTGCAATGTGAAAGCAGCTGGGTGTAAACCTATCACAGGAGACCTCCAAAACAAAGTAGGAGTCTTAAAAATGGCGTAATGGGGGACTTTATAACCATGTATTATTTATGAGTAAATGACAAATAAATTAAGTACAGTATTAGTTTTTATCATTTTGCATGTATATTTTATTTAGGCATTTTATATTGTATTTTAGTTAAAAGAATTTAAATTATTTTTATGATTTCAGCTTTGGGTTAAATATGTCGTGACGTCAACCCCCTCATTTCTAAAGCATTCTTGTATGTTACATGAGGGCGTTTAGTTTTGGGAGTCCCCAACAACAGGTTAACATACATGCAAGGGCAAAAATATGCATTTATTTTAAATTTATTTGTATTGATGATTCTCCCAATTGTTAATTTTTACAAACCCCTCCTTTGTGTGACACTAAGGTTTAGTTGATTGCTGTCATTTTCATCTCCTCATGTCTGTAATGTCTGATAAAGCTTTGTTTGGGAACCAAAAGCGGCACCTAGTGGTGAAGAAAGAATTAACATTTTCATTCAGACCAATGCAAAAAGATCAACAAGTGGGCGGGAAATATGCCAATGTTTCACATTGATGACAACATGAAACAACTTGGTACTCATTTAAAAAAATAATAATAATAATAATTTCAATGATTCAGAGTTGACTATTTCTTTTAATAGACAGTACATTTATACACGGTGCACCCTCAGATTTAAAACTTTGCACAATGTTTTCTTTCAGTTAGAGCTTTTACACACTGCATGAAAGATCATTTTCAAAAATCCCTAACAGGGGAACTTTAAATGAAGATATTTCAGCTGGTTTAAATTTTTTATGACCAATCGATACTGGAAATCATGCTTTACCACCATCATACTGGTTTCATAGTACTCTTGTGGCATCATAAAGGTGTAAGAGATTTAGCTTGCACCTTGAATACACTGTAAAGACTGTAACTCTTCCCCTGTAGCTGACGGTGGGCATCCTGCAAGCCGCAGATCTGCTCTCCATGGACAGCGGCGGCACCTCTGACCCGTACGTCAAAGTTTTCATTCTCCCAGACAAGAAGAAGAAGTTTGACACCAAGGTGCACAAGAAGACCCTAAACCCAGTCTTCAACGAGACTTTCCACTTTAAGGTAGAGCGTCTGTAACAGTACAGTCCCAGTTTAGGCCATCATCAAGTGTCCCTGTCAAAACACTCATGGGCCGATGTTGATTTCTAGATTCCTTTCGCTGAAATGGGAGGGAAGACTCTGGTTATGTCTGTGTACGACTTCGACCGTTTCTCGAAGCATGATGTGATCGGTGAGGTGAAGATACCCATGAACACCCTGGACCTGGCACAACCTATTGAGCAATGGAGAGACTTGGACAGCGCTGAGAAAGAGGAGGTACACCTGTCCTTCATCTGTCGGCCACTTCACGTTAACTAGCAGCTGTCGCCTGCTAATAATAAGAGTTAATGAACCAGTGCATCTAAACATGCTTTTATGCCCATAATGTTATTGTTTTCTACCTTAACACATTTCCAGTAAAACGACTGTTTGATGAGACTATAGATGTATTATTCAGTCTTAGTTTACCTTTGTGTTGTTCCAAACCGTAGGAAAGATGTTTAGCATCACACAATTTCACACAATTAAAGTGAATAATAAAAAAAAAAAAAGGAAAAATTAAGAACATTTTTAAGTTTAATGAATCAAATAGGTCATGTCACGGGATTGGACACATTACATGGCCATTATTGGACCCTCATATCATAATGAGAATTAGGCAATATTGTGATTAAACTGTACCTCATGTAAATCCATAAATATTTCAGTTTAAATTGATGTAATTAAGCTCCAAAATCATAACCATTTTTAAAGACTCTATAACTGTAAAAACCTATTTAAACTTAGAGCACTATTACTGCTCTGCATGTGCTCAGATGTACACGGACACATGTTTTTCTCATTATTTCATAAATGAGCTTTAATTTTTAAAGGATTTTTCATCTTTGGGTGAACTTTTGTAAGGCTGCCTGTTTATTTTTTTCCAAACACAGCCTGAAAAGCTTGGAGATATCTGCATCTCTCTGCGCTATGTACCTACAGCTGGAAAACTCACCATCTGCATCCTTGAGGCTAAGAACCTGAAAAAGATGGATGTTGGAGGACTCTCAGGTACACACACACACTGCACTGCCTTTTTTCTTTTCGCTTTCTCTCTTCCAGAGAGTGGGTGGAGATGAAGTCGTGCAGAAGACTGGATGTTCTTGCATATGCTATAACCAAAAAATATGTTTTGATTTCTTTTTTTACTTGTTATATATATGCATACGTTGCACATTCTTTGTTTCAGGGTTAATAATGCATTAATTCATCATGTTTCAATGAGACCCACACAGCAGGCCTCTGTGCCGCAGCAGTGTGTTTGTGTCACGCCTGTGCTTTAGTGTCAGTGGTAGCCATGCAGAAGAGCTAGGGCTCACGTGCTGACTCTGCAGACCTGCCTGTCCCCTACAGTCAGTCCTCACTGCTGCCACCTGCTGCTGGCTCTCAGAACATATGTACTGTGCAAAAGTCTTAGGCCACTGGTATTTTCAGCAACAAAAACTAGTTTTAAGTGGGTTATGTCTATCTTTTACGGTAGCGTGTCAGTTGGAAATATCAGTTTATATTTCATTTTGTCATTAATTGTAATAATGCAGTGAGATTATTGTCTGACAACAGCCAGTGCTCCACACAGAAATCTGATCTGATCATCAGTCTGTCTGGAATCACATTAGGTAACAGAACAATCCAGAAGAACTGTGCCAACATCTCCAAGATGAAGAAAAAAACTACCTGGAAAGCTACAGTAGTTAAAAATGCTGTGAAATGAGGATGCTTTCAAAAATAATGACAAAAATAGATTTAATTTATCAATTAACTTCTATTAACTAAATCAAGTAAATATTTGGTATTACAGCTTTTGGTAAATCAGCTTCTGTTCCGAGGTACACTTGCCCATAGTTTTTTAGGAAGCTTTCCAGGTAGGTTTTGCACAGTCCAGTATTTCCATAATTACAGTTGATTAATCACAATACATTAAAACCATTGTTTTGTATTACAAGTATTTTATTAGTTACTGCATGTTCCAAAAGTGTAAATCCACTCATTTGCACACACACTTTTTAGTCACATTTTCAATCAGGTTGAAAATGTATGCTTCATTTTTTTGAGATGTTAAAGTTAAAAGTTTTTACAGAATACATTTTAGATTATTTTTGTATCAGTAACAGTAAATTTTCAATATATTTCAGAAATACAGTGTTAAAGACTATATCAGATCATGTGAATGTTATATAAACAAACCCCTCAGTAAAAACCTTCAGAATATAGCTATGAGTAAAACTGTAAATTTTGTTTAATGTACGTTATGCGGAAGTGGAGATAAAACACTTTTTTACAAAGCGATATGTATTACAGTTGAAATCTACTGACCCAAATGGATAAACTGTCATAAAACAAAACCAGATGTTTTCTTTCCAACAGTATGAAAGACAAATTATGAAACCAAATCACTTAGGCCTAATTGATCCTCAAC
>JAUMHI010000030.1:504495-516307 GCA_032359435.1 Enteromius unitaeniatus
TTGTTCCTTCCCACCTCGTTTAGTCTTGTGTATTTAAGGTCCTTGTCTTTCTGTTCCATTTGTTGAATGTTGAAGTTGTATGGATTGTGTTTCGCTCGTGTTTTGCTCCGTGTTTTGCTGCCTCGTCAGCCTTTTGTTTCCCGTGTTCCCAAGTCTAATAAATGTTAAAAGCTCAGTTCCGTGTCCTTCGCTCCTTGCTCCAGCTGAGAAGCACGCAAACACGCATTCACCAGCGGACCGCCCGTGACAAGGATTGTGCTCATGGGATACATTTTTAATGTATATCAATACTGTTCAGTTTTTTGCAAAGACCGAGCGTTTTGTGTCTTAACACCTCAATGTATCGTCACGAGCTATAGGGTTTCATCTTTTTTGTGGTTTTTTTTGTTGTTGTTGTTTTTTGGAACAATTGGTTGCCATGACTTGCATTATATGTCTGACAGACATATTGATTTCTTATCATAAATATACTTAATTTTTGTGTAACAAAATATGCAATGCCAAGGATATTTGATCAACTTTAAATGCGATTGTCTCAATATTTTTTGCACTCTCAGATTCCAGATTTTCAAATAGTTGTATCTTGGCCATATATAACAAATATACATAATAATAATAATACAATATACATCAACGGAAAGCTTATTTATTCAGCTTTCAAGAAAAAATAAAAAATTAAAATTAAATAAAAAAATTGACCATTATGACCAGGTTCAGGATCACATATTATTTATTCATTAATAATTGATTTACTCAGGATGGATGATTAAGGTAATTTGGTCTTTGTGTTTCTCATATTTATAATCCTGTCAAAGGGTAAGTCATGGCTGGACAATTCCATGTTTCCAGTCACCTTGGCAGGCTTGTGTAATATGAATGGGAATACAATTCTGATATATTTATTCTTAAAGTTCCCCATTTATGCCATTTTAAAGGTTGCAAATATTGCTTAATGATTCTCTTAAAACAGGTTTGCATGTATGCAAGGTAAAAAAACATTTCAGTTTCAAATAGATTTAATTTTACCCCATTTCTAAATGATTTGAAAACGACTTGTGTGAAGCAGTTCGAAGTCTAAACCCCGCCTTTCTGTGAGCAATTACTGCTGTGATTGGTCAGATGGCTCAGTCCTTTATGATTGGTCTACCACTACAGTGTGTGTCGGAAAATGAAACGCCCATGTACTGTTTGTGGGCAGGCAAGTTGTATACAACGTAGAACGTGGGCGGACATTATGCAAATATGTTACTTCATGACGTGTGGACATAACAGAAAAAGCTTTGAATTGCTGATGACTCGTTTATGCGAATGTAGCTTTATAGCTTTAGCTACATGACACACTGCATGAAAGATCATATTTGAAAAGGCATAATAGGGGCACTTTAAGCTTCAATGAAATACTCGAGCCTATGGAATGGGCCGACATCATATTGGTGACGTCACCAGCCGGGAAGCATATGAGCACATGGGACAACCGGCATTTAGCATTTTGCCATTCAGCAAAGCGTGCCGTGACTGTGTGTGTGAAACAAAACTGATAACTAGCGGTTCAGAAAATGTCCAAGTTTACAAGAAAGAGTGATTGTGATAACGAGTCAGTATACAGATCATGCGCTTACCCCTGCAAACGCTTTATTGCACCGGGTGACTCACATGAACTGTGTGTGGCTTGTCTGAGTGCAGAGCACGCGGCGTCAGCTCTCGAGGGAGCTGATTGCCCTCACTGTGAAAACCTTTCGGGTGCGCGTGCTTAGATCCAGGAAGGCTCTCTTTGAGAAGGGAGCCTTCACTGTGACTCCCCGCGGCGATGGACCCGCTCGTGCCGGATCATTCCCGCTCTCAGGGTGGTGCAGCACTGTTGCTCTCTTCATCTGTGGGTGAGGAGGTGCACAGTGTTGATGAAGTGTCTGGGTCGCCCCAGAACGAGGAGTTATTGGAGGTGGTGACCAGGGCCGTTTCTAAACTGAAGTTAGAATGGCCCAATGAGGTTAATGCTGAGCCCCGCATCAGCAAATTAGATGAAAGATACCTGCGGGCTCAGCCACCACCTTCAAAACAGAGCCTTCCGTTTTTTCACCGAGGTGTCGAGATCGTGGAATAAACCGTACTCAGCCAGGCTCTTTCACTTGTCTACTGATTTTTATGGGAATGTGTGTAACGTGAAAGAGCAGGGCTATAGGGTGGTGCCGCACATAGAGCAGCCGCTTGTGGGCTATCTGTCTCCCGCCGCGGCATCGTTGTTGTGTCACAAATCAAGTCCGAGGATTGGTTTGTCACAATAGATCTGAAGGACGCATATTTTCACGTGTCCATCCATCCTTCGCACAGGAGATATCTGAGGTTTGCTTTTGGGGGCAAAGCGTACCAATATCGAGTTCTCCCCTTCGGGTTGTCCCTCTCACCCTGTATGTTCACAAAGTGAACCTGTGAAAGCTGTGGGCGTGGCCTCTGAGGGATAGCAGCTGGTCTCTCAATCGAGGTTGTGAAGACCATTCTCAAATCCAGATCCCCAGCTACGAGGAAACTGTATGCCCTAAAGTGGAATGTCTTTGTCTCCTGGTGCGGATAACATCAGCAGGACCCAGTTAACTGCCCAGTCGGTACAGTGCTGGATTTTCTGCAATACAAGTTTTCCAAAGGGGTTGCCCGGCGATTTCGGCTTACCATGCCTCAGTGAATGAACATACAAGTCTGGGACCTGGCTGTGGTGTTGCGAGCACTCTGCGGGCCACCCTTCGAGCCCATAGAGGATATTTCTGATCATATGTTGACTATTAAGACCTCTATTTTGCTTGCACTATGTTCTCTGAGGAGAGTGGGGGACCTCCAGGCTCTTTCGGTGACCCCTTCCCACGGGCATGACAAAGGTCTTTTTGTACCCTCGAGCGGGTTACAGCCCCAAGGCTGGGGGTCAGAGCTCACCCAATGCGTGGGGTGGCGGCCTCTAAAGCCCTTCAGGCAGGAGTCTCTTTGGAGCAGATATGTGTGGCGGCGGGGTGGTCTACCCCCCACAACTTTGGACGGTCCTATAATTTGGACCTAAGAGCCACGCCCGGTGCTGCGGTGCTTGGTGAGTAGGCACACACACTGGGCAGGGCCGTGAGAGTGTGGGGGCGTGGGCATCTCGTTCCCCACAGTGTCTGCTGGACGCGGCTCGAGTTCCTGAAGAGGAAAATCTCAAGTTACGACTGTAACCCCAGTTCCTCGAAGGAACAAGACGCCGCGTCTAATCAGCCACATCCTCAGCATTCCTGCCGACTTTGCTGCATGACAAAAAGCTAAATGCCTTTATGCTTCCCGGCTGGTGACATCACCAATATGACGTTGACCCATTCCATTGGTCTGATTTCACACACATTCACAGCCGTAATGCTGGAGGCATTCCCCATAGCGTCTGCGGGACGTGGTGTCTCGTTCCTTCGAGAAACTGGGGTTACAGTCGTAACCTGAGACGTTCTTGATGAATTCACAGCCTTCTTTGCTCATGTTTTCTAAACATGCTAATCAAATAAATTCAGACTATCTTCTGTGTTTACACACACACTCACTCACATACCTGAATAAATGAAAAACAATAAGCAGCATAAAGTGACCATTGTATTATTTCTTACTGTGTGCAATATTTGAATTTAAAATCTGCTTGTTTCACATTATAATTCACACATTTATAAGGCAGATTACTCAGTGGTCTAGATAAGCTTGTAAATGCCTGCGTTAGTTGGGATGTGAAGGTGGATGACACTCTGGAAGCTCATTAGTCCACCTGCATTATGCATGAGCACTGCTCAGCCTGGCCTATCACTCACATCTGAACATCTCCATAGCACACACACACAACATTCAAAGGGTTATTCAACATAGTATGAAGAAAAACAGATCAGAGACAAATAGTTTGGGAGTAAAGGACAGTTGGAAGAGAAAAGAGACCAAGGTGAATAAAGACAAGGAGAGAAAAACAGAGAGAGAGAAAATTCATGCAACCTTTTTGAGCTTTCTATTTAGGTCTCAAACTCAGGAAGCTCACTGAATCACCTTGTTAAGGAGTAGTCTTCAGTTCTGGTTCCAGAACATCAAAGCCTCAAAGGAAGGAACCCATCAGCCATTTGCTGTCTTTCTCAAAGTTGCTCAGGAAGAGAAATACACTATTTTTATGAAAGTAGTACTGTATGCATGTTTCCATCCTTTAAATATATAGAATTGCTGTATGAACATCACTCTTTACCAAGGAAATACTTGTTGCTGCTTTAACAGGGTTAAACATGTACGCACCTACAGTAGATACATAATTTGATTTATTTCAGAATGAAAAGCATATCCAATGTACAAATAATAAAAAAAAAGGTTCAATTGTGGAAAAATGGGTATTACATTCCAGAACAGTAAAGTGGAGAGAGATTTACATGAGCTGAAAAAGAGCATTTGATCAGCGCTTAAAAAAACCAAACAAAAATCCTTCTTTGTATAAACATGCACTAATAAATTATGAATTCTTAATTTGGAATTGGTATCAGATTGAAATGTATATATATAGAGTTAGGGCCTGGCGCCGCTACATCTGGCTGCCGAGGGGACGGAGGAACTCAACAGGATCTGTATGGAGACTCTGGAGAGGTTAAGAAACCCACCCGAAACCGGGCCACTCAGTGCCTTTACTCATTTGAGGTGAGAACACAGGAGGATATAGAATCTAACGAAAGTGTTAGGGGTCGCCCAGTCTACAGCTCTACAAATATCTGCCAGCAAGGCGGCACGTGCCAGCGCCCAGGACGATGCCACACGTAATCAATCACTTTTATTTATATAGCGCTTTTAACAATACAGATTGTAGCAAAGCACTGAAAATGATCAAATAGGAGAACATAATGTTAGTAATGTATAATGACATGGTTAAACTATTTATCAAATGCAGAGACGGTCTCTGTAATCAAAATGATGATAATCACTTAAAAACAGGTGTCCCCAACTAAGCAAGCCAGATGTGACAGCAGCAAGGAACCAAAAGCCCATCTTGTGAGAGAATGGAAAAAAAAAAACATGGGAAAAACCAGACATAGTTGGGGCCAGTTCTCCTCTGGCCGGACACCCAGCACCTAATATCCAGTTCAATTTTAAGCGCATGTCAAATTGTGGAAAGGATTTGTAGTGTGTGTATGTGGCACGTTCTGATTTTGCTGAGTTCAACGTGTTCCTAGGTCAACATATTTTGTTGGCCCTGGAAGAACATTTTAATTAAAAATGTTAGTTTTGACCATATTTTTTTTGATCACACCTAAACCTAACCTTACCCATGAGTAATGCCTAAAATCTGATTTAATGATAGATGTTAACCCAGGGACACGTCAAACTCAGCAAAATCAGGTTCTGCATGTATGTGTGCATTTGGTTCTGGTGATCTGTCCACAGAGCTCATCTAGGTGTTTTTGTCTCCAATGAAGATAATATCTTTGTGCTGATACACCATCTGATCTGGATACGGACTGAGGAACAGAATAAGAGAGAGACCGACTAATATTAGTGTAGATGACATTCTTTTTACGATGTAACGAGTACATTGTGTGTTAAGAGGAGTGTTCCCGGTTCCGGCTGATCTAATTAATGCAGCATAACAATCCTTTAACAGATTTGATTAAAATATATGTAAGCCAGAGTAAAGAGATGTGTCTTTAATCCAGATTTAAACTGACAGAGTGTGGCTGCCTCCCGAACAGTATTAGGTATTTTCAAGGAACAGTATTGTAACAGCAAAGTACAGATTCAATATAAGATTTATAATACATTGTCATAAGAGTCTTACTAATATTAAAAGTAGAAAGCCTCCGGAGACAGTGTAACCGTTGATGGTTTTTTGCATACTGACTCAACATGATTATCAAAATGCAATCTATTATCAATGATAAGTTCAAGATACTTATAACTACTGTACTAGCCCATTCCACAGCTTGATGCTTAAAACTAATAGTTTGAGGAACTGAAGTACTGGATCTAAAGTCAATTACCATATCTCTTGTCTTTTCTATATTTATTTGTAAAAAGGCACTGTCACACCATGTTATAAAATCATTCACCACTGGCCCATGACAATTCTCCTCCTTATTCAGCAAGCTAACAATAACACTATCATCCTCAAATTTTAAAATGAACCTATCAGTGTATTTACGCACACAACCGTTTTGAGAGAGCACACCCTTGAAGAAAACCTGTAGATGTAATACGGGTATCCGGAAAAGAGTTGTTTACTCTCACTCTCTGCATTCTATTACTTAAAAAATCTAATAACCATCCCACCATCTTTAAGTCCAATTTAAACTCAGAAATTAATTTCTTTATTAAAACATGTGGCTATTGTGTTAAATGCTGAAGAAAAATCTACGAAAATTAATCTAACATGGGTTTTATTTCCCTCAAGATGTTTTATAATCATATTTAACAGGGTAGATTGAAGCATCCTCAACTCCCCTTCTGGCCTGGTAAGCAAACTGCATCGGATCTAAAAGGTTTTGAGTTTTTACTAAAAGCTCATCTCTGACAAATTTCTCAAAAAATTTCATTACCAATGATGTCAAAGAAACATGCTGAAAATCATTTAAAGTCTTAGGATAATTTATCTTCCCTACAGGCCCCACTATAGCTTGCTTCCTTAACTTTTTTGAAAGTAAAGCGATATTTGGAATATAATTTAAAAAACAGTGGCCAACTTATCCGCACATATTTTAAGTAAGTGTCCTCCAATCTTATCTGGTCCAGAGGATTTTCCCAACTTTTTTAAAAGCATCTATAACATCCTGCTGATTAAAAAATTAATGATCCATATAATATATATACATCTCATATCCCATATAAATCTCATTTCTAAGCACATTCATTTCAGTAATAAAATCATCCGTATCAAATCTAGTATAAAACATATTCAATTCTTGTGCCAACTGTACATCGGATTGATAGCCCACTAATTTTATAGGGACATTTCCTTATTACTCTTAGATCCAGTTATAGTATGCACACTCTCCCAGGCAGAGCCAAGTCTGTTACTTCTTAAATCTCCCTCAACTTTCTCCTTATAGCTAGCTTTGGCTCTCCTAATTTCATATTTTATTTGTTTTCATGCTTTTTTTCTAAATCACCTGCATGAAATGTGTGACAAATCACTCGGGACGGGATGTAAAGACACGCAAAGCAGTTCAAGATCTTGGGTGTACAATTACTCTTACTATTACTAAATTGCACCACCTTTCATTAATGTAGAGACAGAAGCTGCAACCGTAGCTTTTACCTGCAATCACTGAATCACGATCCATTCAGAGTAGTCCCAAAGCCATTAATAGTTAAAACCGAATCGCTGGTTTATCAATTTACATTTTAACTACAACTTTCCAAACTGACAAACGATAAACACGATAAACATTAATACAGAAAACAAAAACACACAAACATTCACATGTGCTTACAAGGACAGGACAACTGCACTGTATTACAGAGAGGATGAACGGGGCCATGTATTTTGACATATTGGGCAAAAACCTTAGAGTTAGAGCATGAAAGATGGGCCGTAGCTGGGTCTTCCAACATGACAATGACCCGAAAGCACACAGCCAGGAAAACCAAGGAGTGGCTCCCTAAGACGAATATCAAGGTTCTGGAGTGGCCTAGCCAGTCTCCAGACCTAAATCCAAGCAAAAATCTTTGAAGGGAGCTGAAACTCTGTGTTGCTCAGTGACAGCCCCAAAACCTGACAGATTTAGAGAAGATTTGTATGGAGGAGTGGACCAAAATCCCTCCTGCAGTGTGTGCAAACCTGGTGAAGAACTACAGGAACCATTTGCCCTAGTTGTTCACAAAGGCTTCTGTACCAAATATTAACATTTTTTACTCAAGTGATCAAAGACTTATTTGACATAGTAATTCCCAAATAAATTGTTCAAAATCATACAATGTGATTTACCGATTTATCTTTTTAGATTCTGTCTCTAAGAGTGGAAATGCACCTATGCTTAAAATTGTAGACCACTTCATGATTTCTAAGTAAGAGAACTTGCAGGGTGAGAATCACAGGGTGATCAAATACTTATTGACCTCACTGTATATATAGGGTTTGAAATGAATTTGATTGGCTGCATCATCACAGGCGGTGGAGTGGCAGTCCTCTCATGAGCTCTACTATAATAGCCCCCAGCTCTTGCTTTGAATGTATTCCCCTTCAAAAAAAAAAAAGAAAGAGAAAGAAAGAGCAGACAGTGTGGAAAGAGAGCCTCTTAATGTGAAAAAAAATGACAGCTGTGGATGTGACATCAAACAGCTTTTTTATAGCCTCTCAAATAAAGGCTACCAGGTCCTTTTCTGACTACAGTATATTGTAGGAAAAATGACATGAAGAGTCAGAGAAGGCAGGGGATAAAATTATTTGTTTATTAAAATCACACAATGTGCTGTTTTCTAACAGGTCACTGTGAATGTTTTGCCTCTATTTTGTTATTTAAGCTTTTTGCCATTGATGCTATGTGCTGCCCCCCCATGTAGTTGACCATGTAGGTCCCCAGTTAAAAAGACTTAAGTTTACGTTTAAGGTATCAACTACATCATTAGCTCAGTATAAAAACATAGAAAGTCCATTGAACTCATGACAAAAACAAACATTTGTGTGTGATGCTGACACAGTGGCCTTGCCTGAAGCCGTGTCTTGCTCTATTTATACACAGACTAGACCACAGACACCTGTGCCACTGATACATGTGGACACATACACGCATGATTCTCTTCTGTGGAGACCAAAAGTGCCAGCAGTACACTGAATTTTATATTATATTTCTGTAATACCCCTGAAATAACTGTTTTCACAGTTTTTTCTTCATTTTAGGGGCAATCTGTCTTTTTCTCATCTACACCTACTCTCTGTCCATCAGCCTCCCCCCTCTCTCTCTTTCGGCTCACTTCGCCTTTTTCAGACATGTTGACACCTCTTTCTTTTAACGTGTCATCTTCCATTTTTGCCATTGCACTGACCACACTCGTTTATCACCTCAGGCCGTGTGCTTGACCTCTTTTTTTTTGTGCCAACAGACATGGCGATTAACACTTAGACATATTACAATTGTTTTCTAAAACACATGCATGTACACACAAACACACACAATGCTGCTTCTGGATTGTTGTTTGTCTGCTTATCAATATCTGGATAATTTGAAGCTTTCTGTGGCCTCTGTGGAGCAAACACAAAGACTAACAACACCACTCTGTGTTTAAGTTGAAAACCTTTCAAGACCTTTTGAAAGTTTTTTTTTCTTTCTCCTCCAATCAACACACACTTATGTAGTCAGATTTTGACTTTTGTTGTTTACATCTTTTAAATTCTAAATCTCAAAAAATATGTACCTCTGTATACACTTTTTGCGTATGGTTTAGAATTCAAATATATTGGGACTGCTGCTAAAAGTTAATACTCTATCATGTTGGAAATATGCCTTACACCAAATCACCAACCTTAAATAATATAAAAAAAGCATTAGTTGATGCAATCGTGCCATTTCAGCTGCCTTTTATGCAGATTTGAGCTGCTTTGGCGGCAGCCGTTGCCTACTGGATAGAGAGTTTGTCATGAGTTTGAGTCCCATGTCCGGCAGGAATTGTAGGTGAGACCCTTTGAGCAAGGCACTGTTTCCCAACTGCTCCCTAGGTGCCGCAGCACTGGCTGCCCACTGCTCTGGGTGTGTGTTCAGTGTGTGTGTGTGGTTGTTCACTTCTCCCTGCTGTTTGTGTGCACTTGGATGGGTTAAATGCAGAGCACAAATTCCTGGGGTAAACCATGGGTAAACCATAAAATGGGTAAACCATACCCGGCCACATGTCATGTCCTTTTGCAGGATTCAAACCGGAGCTTTCCATCACATGAGGGCAAAGCCATATCACGTGAGCTACTGATTAAACCTACCTCTATGAAAACCCATAGATATGAAGCTGGATATGTCTGATGCTAATGTTCAAAAGCACCAGTTTTAAAATTTTCCAACATGTTAATCTTGTTTTGTCATAACATGATATTCAAGTAATTGTAAACACTTTATTAATTGAAACTCTGTAAATCTGTGTGAAAAAAAATAAAAGGTGTCAGAGTTATACTGCCTCTGGTGTTCATTTGTTTTGGAAACTACACAGTTTTTACTGGTATGTGGTGGCTCGTGCACCAAGGTGCGTGCCAGAGCACGTTGACATGTCTCGCGCCGGATGTTGTGAATGAGCTGAGGGCAGTTGGAGATTGTGGTGTATGAGAGGTAAAAAATTATAGAAATAGTGTTATTTGCACAGAACAATATTTTCGTGTCTTAACACGTAAGTGTATCTCCACGAGACGCAGGGTTTCATTTGATTTCCTCTGTATATATTTTTCTTTTTTGACTCTCAAAGCTTTGTAACGTTTGGTTGCCATTTATTTGCATTATATAACTGAGAGAAACAAAGTCACCTACATCTTTGTTGCCCTGGATGTAAGCAAATAGATTTTTCATTTTTGGGTGAATTATTTTATTTACAGTGATGCAAATTCCAAATTGGAATAAGCTCTAACAAGTTGTTGTTTTCATGTCCCTAAAACTGTACGTGACCTCACTATGTTCGACTGAAAGGGAAAAGTTACATCTCCAGGCAACTGCACATTTCTGAGTGGTTGCCGAGGAAACACCTGAACGTTTCCCATCAGTGCTGGCGATAATTTTTTAAGCGCCTCAGAGTTGGTTTGAACCACCTGTGATAATGGCAAAGAACAGCTGCTGTTAAAAACCTCTTTAAGGAGCAGGGAGATCTTATATCATCAGATTCTCATGAAATCTGACTAATCTCTTGTTATTATCAGAATTTGGACATTTAAAGTAACATCAAATCCTATAATTTGAAACTGTCTGAAAGTGTAACAAGACTCATTGAGAGAAAATCACAGAGTGCCCCTTTCAAGCAAAATGAGCATCAAAGGCTGATGATCACAAGAAGCATGCAGATGAAATATGAAGTGATAAAGGACTAATCACTCTGGCATTTAGCCATGAAAGCCAATGGGTGGATCAAAGCTTTAGAAAAGCCACTACGTGTGATTAGAACCATGTCTCCTGATTTCTTGCTCGTTTATCTTCCTGATTTCAAAAGAATAATGTAATTTTATGCCTGATTGCTCTTTTCTCACGTTCCCCTTGACAATATGTGCCCATCATAATCCTGCATCTCGATGTTTCCAGATGCAGTAGAACAACCAAGGTTTTTTACCACATAGCCTCATCATCGTAATCCCAGCATAAACATTATGAAAAATTGAGCCGATTGAAGCATGGACTGTAATCTTATCTTCATACCACAATGTAAGATAGCTGTGCTGATGATGGAAAGATGTAAACATGCTATATTCAGAATAAAATATACGCCTCCCTGTACTTTCTACTGTATAATATATATATATATATATATCAGTGGCGATTTCTTTAAGACTGCAAGGGAAACTCACCTTTCCCTATAGTGTCACAAAATTAATGGTTAAATTATGTACTATTGCGTTAGAAAACATTCATCTCAAAGATGAGTTCGTTCTGGCCCTCTCCGGAAGTCAACAGCGGGAACCTTCACCAGAATACTAGTTCCCACCCGGACACTAATTAACCACGTACCTCGGCGTTTTCGCGCCTTTCCGCTCATTTCGCGGACTATAAAAGGACTGCCTTGAACCCCAGTTAAACGCAAAGTCTTGATTTGCTCCGACTGTCATTTCCGAGCGTTATTTCTAGTGTTTTGTCTTACCGTGTTTGATCTCCTGCTTTGTCCCTTGTTTCTGATTGTTCGC
>JAUMHI010000030.1:520746-540333 GCA_032359435.1 Enteromius unitaeniatus
ATTCCCAGAATTCATATCATATGTGAATTTGATGTTTTTTCTTTGAAATTGCTATGTTCTTTTGTATATAACTATGCTTTTTAAACATTTTTTACATTTATTTGTTTATTTATTTTTATCAGTTATGTTTATTAGAATTGTATGTTACATGTAATGTTGTTAAATTAATGTTTATTGCATATTACAGTTTACTCACCATGATGGCATTTAGTACTTGTATGAATATGAATACAAAGGTACAAAACAGATGAGTACTTTAATAGGTTGGGATATTAACATTTTATCAGTTAATGAAATTACGGTATTTAATTGTAAATTTAACATAAAACTTAAAATAAACCGTATTTTTCATGGTCGTATTCTGGCAACCACAGCTGCTGGTTTTTCACCGTAAATTTTACATTTGTTTTGTTTTTTTTGTTTTTTTTGTTGCAAGTGATGATGCAAGATTATCCTGATTAATTTCACTGCTATTGTGTGTGTGTGTGTGTGTGTCCACACCACCCCTGCTGCTGGCATTCATCAACTATATTAATCAATGTGTCAGCCTTCAATCAAATTAGATTATCTCTATTCTACCTGTAAACACATCATCACACTCACCAGCCAGGTTCCAGAATAACTGCATCATCCAAGTAAACAACAAACGCCTCTAAGAGACAAGGTGAAAAGTAGAACAACAATGTCAAGTTTTTGATCACTTGATATCTCAGTGATAAAAAAAGAACATGCAACCAAGAAATCAGGGGGACTTGTGAAACCTTTTAAGGCTGTGACACACCAAACTGACAACAAAGAACTAGCGGCGATGAAAGCTGTGTTGTTGCCTCATGTCATATGCTTATGGGATAAAAAAAAACTAAGCTTGAACACACTGCGATATCTACAGCCAACGGTCAGCTGACACGAACATTCTGCACTTCTGTGTGAGAAAAATAAAATATAATAACTATCTATATCATCTAGTGGTAGTAGTATAGTAGTAGTATAGTATAGTAGTATATATATATATATATATATATAATATAGTATAGTAGTATAGTAGTCATTCTAGATGGCAGTTTTGAAAGTGCATGCAAATATTTAAATATGACCAAGTTATTAAACCTTTCTGAACTCATCATCTTCTCACTTTCATCACTTTTGCATTTCTACTAATACTATGGTTCGCTAAGCTTAGCAGCCAATCAGAGTGATCGCCAATTTCCTGACATGATTCAACACACTCAACCTGCCAAAAAAACAGAGACAGAATGGAACAAACCATGAAAACTGAGCTGAAAGATGCTCCACAATGACTTTTAAGTGTTAGCAAAACAATCAGCCATCCTGCAAAACACTACTTTCCACATTTGTAGGAAACATTTTACAACCCGAAATGAAAGCTATAATAATTTTAAATCACAAGAGCCAATATTTTCTTCACAATATAACATAGATAACAACAAATCTTTAAACTGAGACATTTTTATGCACAAATGAGTTCATTTCAAATTTGATGCCTGCTACAGGTCTCATAATAGTTGGGAGGGGGGGCATGTTTACCGTGGTGTAGCATCTCCTCTTTTTTTCGAAACAGTTTGAAGATGTCTAAGCATTGAGGCTATGAGTTTCTGGAATTTTGGTGTTGCACTTTGGTCCAATTCTTGCTTGATATCGGTTTCCAGCTGCTGATAAGTTTTTGATACTGTTTGGTAGTGTTGTCAAAAGACCCGGTACTTCGGTAGCAAGACGGTACTAAAAAAATTTAAATGTTACGGTACCAGGTTTTCTGAAGTACCGGTAGAACCAAGCGACGGGTAAACCCGGTTCTTGCTGCGCTACCCGAAAAGGTGCTTTGCATGCTCTGGCGCTAAATTCAACTTGAAATTCCCACTTATTTTCAGAAAATACATAAAGTTAATGTACATTATCAGAATACAGTTTCTTTATTAACTATGTATTGCTCTTTTAGCGTTTAAAACAGGACATAATAGTGTACTATTTTTACACACTAGAGGCTTTTAAATGACCTGTGTCCACGAGAACCGTGGATTTTCACTGGTATTGGTACCGAATACTGAAATTTTGGTACCGTGACAACACTACTCTTTGGCATATTTTTCGTTTAATGATGTGCCAAATGTTCTCTGTAGCCTAGGTCAGAATTTCTAAAATCTTACCCTGGAGGTCCGATGCACTGCAGAGTTTAGCGTCAACCCTGATAAACTCACCTACCTGTGAGTTTCTAATGATCCGTATACCCTGATTAACATGCTCAGGTGAGTTTGATTAGGGTTAGAACTAAACTCTGCAGTGCATTGGACCTCCAGTGTAAGATTTGAAAAACCCTGGCCTAGGTGAAAGATCTGGACTGCAAGCAAGCCAGTTTAGCTGGCTACTACAAAGCCATGCTGTTGTAATAGCTGCAGTATGTGATTTTGTATTCTCCTGCTCAAACACACGAGGCCTTCCCTGAAATAGACGTTTTCTGGAGGGGAGCATACATTGCTCTAAAACCGTATTTAGTTGCTAGATGTTCTCTGAAAAGCTGAATCTTTTCAAAACGCTTTGCTTTTTTTAGCCCTTCGTTGCTAAAAAAAAACCTTTTGTGAGACCTGTAGCAGGAATTACATTTAAAATGAAATCATTTAGATGAAAAAAAATACAATTCCTCACGTTATTCACAAAACAAGGTATACCAAGTAGGGTTACCCAACTATTATTTCCACTCCTTATCTAGAAAAGTTCTATTAAAAATGCGAGTGTTTATGGAATCATTATACACTAGATGAAGGGGCTAAACTAACAAACCAACTAACTAACAAATGGTCACATCATAGGACATCAGATGCTGAACTAGCGTGAACCTGGCTATTTGAGGTAAGTCATTAATATGCTTGTAGTTATGAGTAGATTTCTATTCAGTCACACAGCTGTCAACCACACATCTTTCAAACACAATCAGACTTGCAGATAAGTCTCCAAAAATGAAATCACACTCACAAAAACCTGCGGCAAAACTCCAGTTGCATAACAAACATCAGAATAAAGCATCATGCCATATTCAAGCCTTAGGGTTTTGTTCTGGTTTATTCCTCTTATCCTCTTAAACGTCTCCACAGCTCTGCATATGGACAGATGAACTCACTATAAAGATGTGTTATTGAGACACTACAATTCCCAGAGTCCCTTGCAGCTTGCAGCTTTCATCATTTACTAAAAGAAAAGCGCTAATCCACACCTTAACACTTGTATCTAATGATTCCAGACTTGATAATTAGCATGTGTTAGTTACTTATTATGTCAAGGTAGAAAGTGTCAAAGCAAATCCACAGGAGTCAAGAACCCCTATACGAGTGACATGTACATGCATGTTGCATTATGCCCTGGAGATGTTTTCTCAGACTTACTGTGTATCAAATCAAAATTCAGTTTGCTGGTGAGTGCCACAGAAACTAGGGCTCCACTGACAAAAAGTTTCAATAGAATACAAAAATAATCAGGAAGAGCAGATGCCCTTGCTCCTAAAAAATAAATAATGGTTCTTTATAGGCATTTCTCGTTCAGTGCAGAACTTTTAACATCTATTAGAACCTTCACATTACTAAAATATTCTTAACACTGTAAGAACAAAAGGTCATTTTAAAGTGCCCCATTATGGACTTTTGAAAAGTCCCTTTCATGCAGTATGTAACACAGGTCTAAGTGAATGAAAGCAACCTGCAAAGTTATGCATCTGAAAGTGCACCTTGTGTAAAGTTATTGAGTCTCAAAAGAAAGAGTTGACTCTGAATCATTGGAATGAATCATTTTTCAAACGAAACCCAATGCGTTTCACATTAACGTTAACATTAGCATATTGTCTGCGCACTTGGTCTGTTTGCATTGGTCTGAATGAAAACGCGAATTCATTTTTTGCCACTAGGTGGTGCTTTTGGAGAGTTAAAAATAGTGGTTTCCTTGGTAATGCTGTACACAAAGCAGCACTGCCCTTACAAACAAAAACTGAGACCAATCGAACCAATCCCCGCAGACAAGCATCACACAAAGGAGGAGTTTGAAAGCCTTAATTGTTGAACGAGTAGTTGAGCAAATAAAAATAAATATGGTAATTACTATTTATACTCCTTCCAGGCCTAAAAATGTGTCTTACAATTATAGAGGTGGTCAGTTTTGTGCCTCAATAAAATCTTCATTGATTAAAATAAACAAAAGGAACAAACTTTCACTAAAGGAATTAGCATAAATGTCCACTTACGTTTAACTCGCATTCACTCATGGTGTTGTTGGCCCATGACTCAACGTTCAACCGCATTTAGACTACTGTCTGATGATTTCTATCCAGGCTGTGCCCCCCGCTATCTTCAGACATGACTACTAAACCTGGCACACCAGGTCCATATTTCTGCTTTAATAATACATAAGCCCCTTAAAAGGGCCAGGAACGGGAGATTCTGTAGTGTATATCTTGTTCTGTGATCTACAAGCATAACTCACCTCAAACAGCCGTATCCTCTGAGTCTAAAAGGAGCATGAGATATTAAGCGCAACCTCTTCAAAAACACTTGAGCTAGTATTGATACACTGTCTTGTTTACTTCTTGCTATTGAGTTTAATAATAATACAAAATCACAGTGTTTTCGGCTGCAATTTTGTGAACTGATATAACCTGATCTTAACTTAAATGTGCCTCTGAATATATTTTCAAGATATGTTTCAGGCTAAAATGACCACTACTCTACTAAAAGTGAACATCTAAAAATATGTTAAAACATACATTTGTCAATGAAATAATGTGTCCAATTAATAATTTATATATATATATATATATATATATATTATTGGCTGATTAACGAACGGATCAATGACAATGAACATCTCCCACTTTCATTCAGCTCTGTTTAATAAATTTTACTGTATCATGTGATTTTATTTTTTTTAACTATTGGGTGAGTGACGATGAATCAATATTTCAAAAATATTTTTCACGAATGTTATTTGAAGTAGAGGTGTTACTTGCATTTAATAAGCTTTATATAAAATGTACTTTGTAAACTTAACTTGATGCACACACTAAAAAGGGAATATCTGAGTTTGACCCAAAACACAACCCTAAATGGAAATGCATTCTGTGTGCTCGTGTTTAGCTTGCCAATTATTAGCTGTTTGATGGAATTAGCCAGTTACTGTCAAACTGCATGCAAAGTTTGTAATTAATGAAGATTATCTGATTAATTACTTTCTTAGAATAAAATGATTAATGATTTAACTTCCTAAAATTAAATTAAAATGAAAGTGGTTTTTTTTTTTTTTTTTGCTTCTGTTTAGTCCCTTTATACTTGATTTAAAATTCAAGATGAATTTATTATAAAGGTGTAAGACACTATTTCAGTAAATGTTCTTTTTTTTTTTTTAAACCGAAGACTGATATTTGCAAAGGTACATTAATTTCCCAGGAGAATAAGGTCACCATACACTCTGTGTTATTAGGTAAAAAAAGTAGGTGGTTAATGTAAATATCAAACAGCAATAACTGTGCTGAAATTCAAATATAACGCATATAAAGATTTTAAAATGTAATTTTTTTCAAAGTTGGGAGATCATACTTCACCTGAGTGACTTTAACTTAAATTCAGTTCTGGCGGATTCTTTTTTTGAGAAGCAGAAGTGGTTGAAACCTTGCTTTATCTTTCCGTTTAAAGGCTAAAAGCCCATTATAAGAGGTAAAGACAGTCTAAACCAAGATCCACTTTTTCCTAGTAAGGTCACATTTTGTAGGGGTTGAAATTAGATATTGCTATTTCTCTTCCAAAAATGACTCTCTTGAAGGTCAAAAATATAACTTCACAGCTTCTCTCCACTAAAACCCTGCTTTTAATCTGACTGCAAAGTATTAGTGTTAAAAAGTTGAGATGTAGCATGGCTTGTCATAGCATATAACAACAATTTCATTGCAGTCCCACTTAATATATGCATATCTTGAAATATGAATATGTTATGAAAACATTTGTTCATCAGCTGAGGGGCTGGGAATAGAGACTTGTGCCTGAAAATACTAGACAAAGTTGAAAGTTATTTCATTTTATTTCCGCCTTTGCCTCAGTGTTTCTTTTTGTTTTATATGACCTTCCAAAAGATCTAGAGAAAGATCTACAAAGAATGAGTGGTTAACATTCATTTTTTCAACAACACCTCAGCAGTACAATCTCTTGTTATGTTTGTGTCATTTTACGGATTACTGCTTTTCCAATCTTGGAGTACAACGCCATATTCACCAAACGCTTGGTCTTAAAAGACGGATCAGTGACCACTTTACAAGGCCCCTCTGAACTTCTACCTGTAAGTAAGATTAATAATTGATGATTGTATTTTCTAGCAATCGTTCTTGTATAAAATATGTATTTGTTTATGTCATGTCGTGTAACAACCCTGCATATGTCTTAGTAACCAGCTAACTTGCGTTTCTGTAGTTCTGTTGTTCAGCTGTGGGCCTAATGTAGTCTAAATATTGTATATTGTGATTGACGCAGCTTGAATGTCTGTCTGTCTCAGTTTAAGTAATGATAAATGGTGTTTAACGCAGTGTTATGCATTATACAATGCTGAAGTTCACAACGTAAAGGTGTGTGTGATTCACTTAAAGCAAATTGCGAGCACTTTCCACGGTATTCCTTGCTAACTACAGTAGTTGACATAGTTTTTGACCTTGTATACATGTAAACCTGTTTTAAGAGACTCATAAAACAATATTAGCAACCTTTAAAATGGCATAATAGGGGCGCTTTAACAACAGCGTCCATCACAGTTGCGAGTGTTTGGTGAAGACAAGCAGTTTTGAAACTGAATTAAGACTGCCGAAAATAACATGTTAACTTAGAATGTTCTAAAATATGCGTGAAATTGATAATTGAATGTAATGTCATTAACACAATTACAAAATTTGACTTTTATGTCCTGTTCCTTGTGATTTTCAAAGACATCAGAGGTGTGTCTGTATATTACAATATTATATATGTATAATACAGACTTATTGCCTATTTTGATAATCGCTCAAAATGTCTATTATATTACATACTGATAAGTAAGTTAAACATACTGATAAATAAGCCTAAAGTTCAGGTCCTTGAATCTGATTGTCTGAGATGAGTGCAATATTCTAGTGATAACAGAACTGAATTGGATCTGATTTGAATCACTCTGCTTGCAATGTTTTTACAGTGAGTGCTATTGCAGATGCCAAAATACACAATAAAATAAAATAAAATTTTTGTATTGTGTGTAGTTTTTTTTAGGTGAGAATTTACTTGTTAGACTTCAAATATGTGTTTTTTCTACCTGGTCTCATGACATAAACGTAACTAGGTGCACTTTTTAGCGAGATACGAAATATGTACCAACAAGTACATATCACTGCAGTTTTCAAAATAAATGAACACTAGAGGCAGTAAAACTCCTTTTCATACAAAAGTAAAGTACAGATGTGTACTTGAGAGGCTAGGAGCTCCGGTTCAACAAGATCTGTGTAAAAGAAAGTTGAAAAAGCACGGTTGCATCAACAAATGCATTTTTTTCAGATTTGCATTTGTTAACACTATAGGGTAGGTTTAGGGTTGTATTTGGTGCAGGGCATAATTCCAACAGGATAGAGCATTAACTTTTAGCAACAGTCCATGGATATTTCAATTCTGAACTGCCACAATACATACCAATATCAATGTAATAACAATTTGTCAGGGTTCACGTATTGAACTGGTGTTTTAGTGCCACTCAGTGGACATTTGCACAAAAAATACACCGAGATAAACATTTTTTAAGAGACCAGGTTGGTTTTGTTAATAAAAATTATGTCTGTTTAAAAATCTGCTTTAACTTTTTTTTCAGAATTGTGAGCTCCAGGGTGTAAGCCACCTTTCAGCGCTCATGAACACACAGAGAGCAGCCTTACCTCAGCCAGATCTTCTGGAATTTGCCACTGGCTCTGATGACTCTACACATGAGATATAATTTGTTTTGGGTAAACCTAACAGGCTGTCTTTGGTCTCATTAATGTTTTATTTGTTCATCAATCTATTATTTGGTTTTTGCTGAGGGCAAAATTGTGTTAAGTTATATTTCATGTAACTCAAATGTTGTATATCGGAGAGCTGGCATTGTACTTTTGACTGAACTGCCAAGTTTTATTTTGGCTGTTGTTGCAGTTTATTAAATACTGTTACTGATATTTTATAATAGTATTTAATGATAGTATTTAGCATTGGGAAATTATGCTGATTAGTTGCCCCATTTTCTAATTAGAAACAGAGGCTTGGGCTCAGCTGTCAACTTGAGATTTGTATCCGTAGTAGAAGGAAGTAATTCTGAACAAAAGGTTTTTTTTAAAGACTGTGTGTTGTTGTTTTTATGCATTTACACACTTGTGTCGATAAACTGTTGTATAAACATAACATCACACCCATAGCAAAAAATGAATCAATCAATCATAAAAATGTATCATTATGTAAAACAAGAATAATTATTCACATTTCAAATTAGCTAGCAATCTGTGAGCATGTGAACTCCTTTATATAAAAGGTCAGATTTCACCGAAGGACAATATTTTCTTGGGATCTGTTTGAAATGTGGCTACAAAAGATACAGAAAGTGTATGAATTATGACATTCTTAAAATATTCATTCATTTTGTCTCATTTATTGCTAAATGGGCAAAAATCTCGCCCTCCCTCCCTTTCTCTCACTCTCTGAATTAGCTTAGCCTTTTTAATTTTGCCCCCTGTTGATGGCAATTAGACAACTGAGACGCTCCAAAAAGCAAAGCAGACATGTACACACTCACACACACATCCTAAATGCGCCGTCACAGAGAGAGACAGAGCGAGAGAGAAAGCAGTAGGAATTACTGTACATTCTGGGTAGCCATTCCTCATCTAATTACAAGTGAGCACAATCATTTTCACATTTTACTCTTAAAAGGCTCTCCGCCACATGTAATTCACATCCATAATTGAGCCGATGGGTGCTAAGAGGAATGTGCCAAGAAGAAGAAGAAGAAAAAAAAAAGAAGCTAAAGATGAAAGAGAAGGGGAGCAGGTATACTAAAAGAAAAGCAAGGATGGAGGGCAAAATAACGGGAGTTTAGGAAGAGAGCTGAATGGAAATGAAAGGAAAGCTGATGTTTATTGGCAAATATTTCCCAGGGATTCTGACACTGGTCTTTGTGCAGAGAGCTTTCTTAATCAGACTCTGTTTGCTCTGCTATTGATTAATCTTGCCTAGACATCATATTATTGTTTACTTTCAGAGTCTCTCCAGACAAAGTGAAAGAACAACCTGGCATTCGTCTAAAGCAAACCCTCCCCCCTAACCCCAACTGTCACTCAAACTCTTCTAATTTCTTCCCCATTCCTATCTTTTCCAAAAATAAAGGAGTTATGAAGCCATGGCTCTGTGCCCCTGTGGTTACTGTGAGTGACGTCCGTGACAGCTGCCCGTATGCGCCCCCTCTGAGCTCGGCATGCTGGGGGATGTAGGCTGTCAGGTCACATTATGAGCTCGCTGAGACGGCACCAGTAGGCACGTGGCGTGTGCATTTACACAACACACACACCGAACAACATGGAAAACCAGAAGGTGCATTTATATACAGACCAGAACACGCTCTTGAAAATAAAGGTTCTTTAGGTGCAGTCCCCTGCAGCAAAAATAACTATTCTCATTAATTCGGGCTATATAGGACTATTAAGTTTTCTAATATATTTCTTATAATAATAGAAATGCCTTGATATTACATCATGAAGTTATTCAGCATCTCGGTTTTTGGTTCTTGGGTGCTAGGTCTTGTTGGGTTATTTATTTATTTTAGGTTTGGCCTTTTTTTAATAAATAAAAAAGCAAGCAAGCAATTTATGAATGAATGAATGAAAAAATAAATAAATGTATAAAACCCCAAATTATCTGCTATATGCTTTCAAAAACAATTGTAAAAATTATAATTGTCAAATTGTAAAATATTTATGACGCATATTATATTATATATACATATATATATATATATATATATATATATATATATATATCCTGTGAAATAATGGAAGGAACTTTCATTTTAAGGAACTTAAAAATAAAAAATTCCGTGTCAAATTCTGAAAGTTAAAAATGTTTTGATATGACATCACAACAAAACAAACAAAATAGTTCTCGTATAACATAATTTGGAACTTGAAAAAGGTCTCCCCCGTGACATTGTCACGCAGTCACCCACCTCACCAGCCAGATCCGCCCCCTATGCACGCTCCCAATCACCTGGTTACTAATTGCAGCCACCTGTTCCCACTTACCTGCTCTCCATTTAAACTCACTATTCTCAGTCACTTGCCCGCCGATCTTAAGGTTGCACCCTATAACGCTGGTAACCTACCTGCAGTTCTACCGTTCTCTTCCCAAGACCCTTATACCACCTATATAAGGAAAGATGGAACTCACTCATATAAGACTGTTTGACTGTTTTAAAGTTTATTACCATCTGTGCTCCCTTGGAGTCCTCCTATGTTGAAGTGAAAATAAACTCACCTTGTTTGATTACCTGTGTTCGTCTCCTTGAACCAGCTGTGATACTTCACAGTGAACTGAATAGACTTTACTGAATCGTCAGCACAGGTTTGTGTATATTACCATGGAATCAAACGCTAGCGAATACACACGTATGCTTATCTAAAAGACAGAAACCCCCATGATCTCAATTGCTTCCAATCTCTGCGCTTTGATGCATTGGCTATAATGTCTTACGGGATTGTGAATACCCACCATAAAGTGTGGAAATGTGAGTTTCATTACCGCCATATAAAGCGTCAACCCCATTGGTCATGAATGTGTCTGAAGCGCAAGGGGGGCGACTTTGGACCCTAAAGCATGTCTGTGTGAGGAAACCAGCACCGATGCAACAACTCCACAAGCGCGATTGGATACAGCTCGGTTCCAATCATGTGCTTTCAGACCACACGAAACAAGTTAATGTTCGCTTTTACTGTGTCAGAGCGGAGATGCCATTAAACAGAAGAGCAGGGAGAGACGTGTGATTTATATGAGAGAGGGTGAAGTGATTTCTGTGGCAGAAATGTTTAGACTTAGCGGCACCTGCTTTGCCTAAATGTCATTTCCCATCAAGGGGTGGAAATGTAGAGAAAAGAACTAATTTAACTTAAAGGTAGATCTCATCTGTCAGACCGTGTGTGTATGTGTCCTGCCAATATATTTGATGCAGAGATGTTATAAATAACTTGAGACTGTCAAATATGCAGACGTTAATACATACATAAATACATACTGTCATAGAGGCCCTTCAACACTCTATCTGAGAAACGTATAGCTCAAGACAGGTCGTTGTCTTACATTTTATGAATCACCATGAACCATGGTTTCAGCTAAAAAATTTTGTTTTTACTGCTGATGCATTGGAGTCTATAAACAGAATGTTAACAGAGGCCAGAGATAGGACACACTGAGAGGAGATAACTGTCTTCAGATAAGTTTAGATGGCATCTTACCTTTGTGTGTTGTCTATTTAAGGTAGTGTTTATAAAGGAAATGCTACATTGCTGCTGTTCTATAAGCGCCACCTACTGACAAAGAGTGAAAATGCATTTTTATCAGCCTGTGTCAGTTGAATTTATTTAGTTTTGTCTTTTTTTCAATTAAAATGTAGTGGGTGCCTTCAAAAAAATAAAAATAAAAATAAATAAACTTTAATAAAGCAAATTGTATTTGTATTTAAAATTATTTACTTTTTTTATTTATTACTTTATGTTTTAAGTCTTTACTGTTAATTATTTTTTTTCTGAATAAGTAACACTTTATTTTAGAGTCTCTTAACTAGACATTACTAGAATATTAGCCATTTATTAATAGTAATTAAGGGCATATTAATGCTATATTCCACATGACCTTATTCTGACGAATACCTAAACTTAACTACCTTAATAACTATATACATAGTAATTTATTGGGGAAAAGTCGTAGGTAATAGTGAATAAGTCTTTCCTATTCTAAAGCATTACCTGCGTTTCCTAAAAAAAGTATAGTAGTTTTTATATCGTATGCATCAGCATGCATTCAAACAGCAACAAAACAAATTATGAGTACATTTTACTTATAAATGGCTTATTAAATAACCCTGATGCACTTCACACACGTCAAGTTCAAACACAGTCCAAGTTGCTCTTCTGGACACAACATGTTATTCGGAATGTAGAATTGTATGGCAAAAAATGTGAGGCTTGGTCTCGTTTATGTTCACTCAACTTTGACTATCTGCACCACTTAATGTTTTCTATTCTTTCATTGTTTGCTCCATCCCCAAAATATAGAACTTTAAAGTTAATGCTTATAGAAATAGTTTAGCTCTGTTCCAAAACCTAGTGTACTACCTAGATGAAGTTTCTATTTTGAAGCTAGCTAATTAATACATGTATTATTTGTGAAGACAGCAACCCCAAAGTGCACTACAATAAAACCAATGAAGAAGAAAGTAGACAGGTGGGAAAAATGTAAACTAAAAATATATTTTACTCATTTAAAATAAAATCCAAGTCAGTTTATTCACACAGAGAGATAGAGATTGCAGATTGCCCTGCACACACACACAAACAAGCTTGTCAACGCTGCCCTGTGACTGTTATTAATAAAATAGCCTAGAGATACAAGATTGCTCATTCTTTGCCTTCAAGTTGCGCACTTAAAATCATTAAAATGCATGGTTAGCCATTGATTATCCCTTACACATCCACTGTAAAAAAGATCTCTAGTAAAAATGAAAAAAAAAAACAAAAAAAAAACTGGTAACATAATTTCATGTTTTACGGTTTTAACTGAAATTTACAGTAAAATTTCATAACTGATATAATGTTGTACCAACCTATTAAAGTACTGAAATCTGTTTTGTACCTTTGAAATAAGCACCAAATGCAAGTGGTGATGAGAACACAAGTAGCTATTAAATATGAAAATATATAGAAGGTGCTCAGCGTCAATCACAAAAATACCATAATTTCACTCATTAAACTGAAACATGCAATAAACATTAATTTAACAACATGTAACACACAGTACAACCCTAATAAACATAACTTAAAAAATAATAATTATTATTATTATTATTTGAAATGCAATGCAGTGAATTCTGGGAATGTCTGTTTATGGTTTTCCCTGTAAATTTTACAGGAATTTACCATTAAACATTTAACAGGTTTTTACCGTTATATAAATACACATATATACGTTTTATTATAATTATTATTATTTCTTTATTTTTTTATTATTATTCATTCATTACTTTTCTACATGGACCCACATTTAAAAAATCTTCCAGTTTTCCGGTGGTTTTCCAAAGTTTTTGTGTAACTGCACAAGCCACTAGTCAGGTGCACAATTTAACTATGCATAAATTAGCAATACATGCTTCTGAACAAATGCAGCACTCAGTCAAATAAACCATGAGATGAATAATTGTATATAACTGCAAGTTACTAAACACTGCCAGTGTAAAGCTGTGAAATACTATGTCTTCATAATATCCTGTGTACTTCACTAATTATTCATTCAAGTCTATCAAGTCTATGTGATAAACGAGTCAGGTCTATAGTAGTAAGTAATCATACAAGCAGTCAAGCAGCATACAATCTAGATCGCGTATGTTAACTAAAATTTTTCTTAAAGTAATAACAGACTACGATTTCTGAATAACCTACCCCAACCGGTTATAGCTATCATCCTGTTTGTGAATAGTCATTAATCGCTTACTGAAAGGCCCTATGAGAATTTAGAATTAGATTTTTAATAAAATCATTGTTGTTGGGGTTCTTGGAATAGTACATGTGTATTAGCATGCTGCCATATGGCCATAACCATCTATTAGTGGAGATAATTGATGTGGAAACTTTAAAAACCATTAAAGCCCAGTAAACACAAGCAAGATTGTGTTCAAATTTGTGTTCATATCCTCGCAATCTCTATCCAAGCTGGCTTTGATTAGTCAATTAAAGAGTTTGTTTGTCAGCCATGCAATGATCACTTTAGGAAATGGTGACCAATCAGAAGAGAGATGATTCACTACCAATTCGCCAAACATAGGCCTCATAGCTGTTTCTATGGCAACGCAGAGCGGAGGACAACGCTCATAGACTAATATGCGTCAGCTGCCATCCGAGGGTGTAAAACACGTACACAAATACGCATGCAAAACACATTTAGCAACGTGTGGTCTGAAATATGACTTGTAATGTAGGCATATTAACTTTGCAGTTATCCGCAATCAACTGGGAAACTCCAAATAAACAAATGCAAGATGTCAAGTGGGGCACTAAAAATAAAATACTGGACATTTAAGCGCGTAAAATTAAATAAAATAAAAGCGTTGCACGAGAAAAGCTAAACACTTGCTACAAACAATGTAATTAATTCAATTAAATTGTTAAAAAAAAGCATTTGATCAGAAAACATGTAATTAATGTGAGCTTAATTACACCCATAAATAATTATACTTTGAGTACCATGCAATGTGTGAATTGTGGACAATACTGTATAAATTTATGACAGCGTGAATATGGAGAATATAAAATATAGCCACATGTAATAAAATAAAAATACAATTAAATAATAGCATTATTATGTTTTACTGATACTGTTATTTAAAATCAATTAAATACAGATTATTACTATGATATACAACAGAAGCATTCTATCTATCTGATAGTGTGACAAAGATATAATAAAAGTGTGGAAGAGTCTGTGCTGCAGTGTAAAGACTACACCTTGTAATAGAGCAAAATAATACACTGTCATAAGAGCGTGTGTGTGTGCGTAAGAGAAGTTCAGACCTCTCTAATTCCTGCTGAATGAAATGTCAGAGCGTAGCGGGGGGCTTTTTAACTCTCAGCGGTGGGGCTCTTGGTGTGGGGGCAGCAGGGGGGGTAAAAGGGTCACAGTGTGTCTAGGGTCGGTGTAGGGCTCTTTGTTAGCCGGAGCTGGACTCCTGAAGTCAGTCAAAAGACCCGCGTGGGGGGTCCAGAGGCAGAGACCTGCGGAGATCAATATTCCTACAGGGGGTCTATCCTCTTATAGACCCTTTCAATCCATCACACACACACACACACACACACACGAGCTCACACAAACCCATGTAAAAAGTAAATAATTTTTTCTATCTCTCACACACATTTTTTGACTGTTTATTTTAATGTAGTAAAAAAATCATCTATCAACAATTAAATTATTATATTCTTTTAATTGTTAAATCACTTTTTTTATATAAAAATAAAACATAAAATCGATAGAAATACAAGTCTTTTTTCTCAACTACATTTTAAAATGATTCAATCTTTGCTTTTATTTTTCGCTGACCATATCACAAATTGGGTTTTATAAACATACAATGCACTAAGAATAACTTAATAACAATATAAACACATGCTTTATAGATTTTCTTGAACAAACCTTTGTGCTAATAGTATCGTTTCTCATGTGAACAGCTGTGCGTAACTGAGTATGCAGTGAAATGAATCACTCCATAAGGACCACGTCAATAAAGCTCAAAGATTCTTAGCGCTATAACAACTGTACACCTTGTGCACCAAGGGTACGCGCATACACACGCGCAAAATATTCAACACACACGCGCACACATGCAGGCAAAATCAGCTGTGAAGCTGGAATCTTTCGTTTCAAGCATTTAATTGGAAACACAGAGGCAGCACACACATTTATTAAATATTTCTCCCTCTCACACACACACACCCTGGGGAGGTGCAATACAGCAAAACAGGGTTTTTTCAAGCTGCGTAACTGACCCCTCCATCTGGTACGAAACAGGCTGTTCGCGTCAGGCACCATTTCCCCTTCCTATTGTACACGAGCCCAGGGCTACTGTAGACTGCGTTATTGGACCATAAGCTTCTAGAGATGGATAATCTATAAAATAGCTCCCCGCTGGCCCCAAGTAACCCTCACACAAACACGCACAGGCTACTCTTTACAGAGAGAGAATGACAGCAAAATGCAGTTTACACATCTTTTATGGATTTTTTTTCCTCCGGATATTATTGATATTTTTTACGCTAATGCTGTTTTAAGAGAATCAATTCTCACTTAAAATGACTTACTATATATAGAATCTTTTATTAATATTATTATTAAGTGGCCTTAACTACTATGTACTTACATTTAAATTAATAATTCAATACAATGCATGTATTGTGTACATACATATTTCTACATGTATATATAAACAGCATGTATTTACATCTGTAACTAATTTCTATAATTGCACGTTGACCCATCTCTTGCACCTTATCCTACACCAAACCTGTCCCTAACCTTATCCCACCTCAATAGCAGCAAAAGTGTTTTGCAATAAAATATCAATACAATAACTGCACTGGACTTATTATTAATATTGTATTATAGTTCAAGCCACTTAATATAGAGTTGGACAAAAAAACATATAAATAAATAAACTTGTTAGCAAAGCAGGCATTTAAAAGAAGCTTTTGCCCGCCATCATTACATAAGATGCTAAATGCTATAACTTTTAAATAGTGTAAGTTAAATGTAATATAGAATACACTTCTCCAGTTCCACAAGGTAGATAGATATGTATCAAAAAAAAAAAAATCAAGCATTCCTAATGTTTATGAATGCATGTGTTTATCACAGGCAGAAAGCACCTGCATGGATTAGAGCATTTTCTCAAATCAGCTAATTACGAAAGGCTTCTTCTGTTCTCTCCTGTAATTAAATCAAATGATCAGGCGAGACAACAGCTCTCCCCGAAATAAAGACCAGAAACAACAGCATCAGCAACAGATAAACACCTGTTACAGACTCACTCACTCACACACACACGCACAAATGTACACACTCTGACAAACAACAAAAGCAATCTATAAAACCAAAATGCACATTCACAACCACAGCGCTGCAAATGAGCGAAGTAAAATTGAACTAAAAGGAACAAAACTAAAGCACAGAACAAAATGTCTTCAGCAATAACTAGATGCATTGGAGTAGGTGGATCTTTTTTTTTTCCCATATGTTTTATTGAGGCTGCCACTGTCTCTCTTTTTCTTTTTCTCTCACCTCTGCTATTGTCCTTCCCTCTTTAATTTGCACCTGTCTGGGTATTCTGTCAGACCGGCCCTACGGGAACCCACAATTCTGTTCGGTAAAATATCCTACATTAGGTTCCTCTGGGGACAAAGAGAACAATCAGAAAAAAAAGGAAAAAAAAATGAGGGTGAGATGGCGAGACAGAGAGAGAAAATTCACTCAAATTGAGCTCAGATACTCTCCACAGTCGTCATTCGCCCACACTGAAACTCTCTTGGGCACCGACTACACTCCACCTAACCACAGTTCTCTTGGAGACAGAGTGGACACTTCACATCCGACAAGAGGACAAGACACAGCACAAGCCTGGGATGGGGGAGAAAGAAAAAAAAAAAAAAAAAGGCGAAATTGTGTAGATTCTTGGTGATGAGATGCCTGGAAAATCTCGTGTGAGGGGAATGTTTGAAACTAAAACTAGCTTATAGCTTCTAAGTAGCTCACAACATAACAACAGATACAGCCTAGCATGAAATACTTCACTCAATCACAGATATCTTCACTAGTTCAAACCAGGTCAGACTTGACGTCATTACACAGAATGTGAGGACATACGTCATTGTAACAAATGGCTAACAATTAGCCACTTTGGCACATGGTGAAAAAAAAATAAAAGGTCCCACTTTATATTAAGTGTCCCTAATACTAGTCCTTCCATAGTAACTAGATGTGTATGTAGTATGTAACCACTGTGTAAGTATATATGTAGTATCTACAGCTGTGATATTTCTGTAACTTCACACTTGTAACCACCCTCAGAATGGTGTGTAAGTACAAATGTGTAACAGGACACTGGTAACAACAATATTAACGCTGTAGATACTATGTAGCAATGTGTACTTACTCTGTGGTTACATACTAGATACACATCTAGTTACTATGCAAGTACACAGGTATTAGGGACACTTAATATAAAGTGATAGATAAGAGAGATACTGAATGTGAAAATGTGAAAAATGTAGGCTATATTATATCTATGACTAACAGTTAGCTGCAAAGTATAGTCTGCAGCACAGCAACAAAGCGGCTAGGCATAAGATATTCAGTCAATCCCAAATATTTTCAGCATATCAATAGAATTTTCAAACGAGACACTGAATATGAGATTGTAGACTACATTTTATCTACAGATGGCTAACAACTGACTGCTAAGTACAGTTTCCGTGAAAGCATGAAATATGAATTAAATCCCAAATATATTCACCATATAAAGAGAATATTTGAAATGAGATGTCAAGATACGGAATTCGAAAACGCACGTCATTAGCCGTTTTCACAGTAATACCAGTGAATTGCCGTGAAACCTTAAATGCTAAAATGCTAACTTTACCAGTAAATACAAAAATGTGCTGTTCACACATCTTATTTTCATAAATATTACGACATCACTGAATGGAAAAGATCTCTGTACCTCCTTGTGTTGTGTTTGTAAAAATGGAGGAGTATATGTGGCCAGTTTTTTGTTGATGTTTTCATTTTTGTGTCAAACTTTCACATTCATGCTGCTTCTTTTGGGCCAGAGGCATTATATTAGATGACTTCAAACTGAACTACACAGTGTTGTAGCATTGGAAGCAATCAGGCACAAACTATTTGTTCCATTTAACAAATAATCTTTAATACCGCTTTAGCCAGCCCAAGGGGTAACTCAAACTGCGACTATGAGGGTTTATGGACCCTTCCCCCCCAAAGGCAGATAACAACAAAGCAACTCTGACTAGTTCTCCCTGTTGAAAAGACAATTGACCTTTCCCTAAATTAGCAATTCATTGTTAGTTAATGGTTAATAACGCAGCAACAAAAATTACCTAGTACAACTATTTTCTTTCTTTCTTTCTTTCTTTCTTTCTTTCTTTAAAGGAGTCATACAAAGCCAATTTTCCACTAGCTAATATGATTCTTTAGAGTCTTAATGGAAAGTTTGTATTATAGTTTCTTTTAAAATTTCTCAAAGATGTAAAAAACCCAGTCAAAAACAGCTCTTCTGAAGCTCTACTTCCCCTTTAAATCTTCATGAGCTCCGCTGACAACCCCCCCACACTCTCGGAGGATCTTTTTTTAGCTGTATTCATAGTGAAACTTGGTAATTAGCACACTATTAGGAAAGGCGATTTGCAAAGATTCATTAAAAGACATACTCACTGCTTCTGTAGGTGAGGCTGGATCATGAATGATTCACGTGAACAAACGCATTTCGGTTGATCAAGGGCGCATTTCCCTTCAGAACTAAACGTAAAGTTAATCTTCTGCGTCTTCAGTCACTCAGATATCGGGGGTAAATGACTACTGCTATGTTCATTAATACATTCAACAACAAAACCCCTCAGTCGTTTAGGAGTCTTGCTTGTCTCTGCTTCTCGGTCTGGTGACGGCTCACTCAGGGCGGGTCTGAGGTAAGACACCAGTTCAGTCTGTGTGATACGCTGCTGTCAATCAACTATTGTGGGAGTGGCCT
>JAUMHI010000030.1:540433-559722 GCA_032359435.1 Enteromius unitaeniatus
TTGAGTGAAAACCTCCTTCCTTCAGCAAGGGCATTGAAGATGAAACAAGGCTGGGTCTTTCAGTATGACAATGATCCCAAACACACCGCCCAGGCAATGAAGAAGTGGCTTTGTAAGAAGCATTTCAAGGTCCTGAAGTGGCCTAGCCAGTCTCCAGATCTCAACCCCATAGAAAATCTTTGGAGAGAGTTAAAAGTCTGTGTTACCCAGCGACAGGCCCAAAACATTACTGCTCTAGAGGAGATCTAATCCAAAATACCAATATATGAACCATAATTTGTTCATATATTGTTTTCTTAAACATTGTATTCATTTTAGTTTTCTGGTACTTCAGAAAGGAAATGGCATTTTCAACAGGGAGTGTAGCAGCAAGTGCTTTAGATTCCAAATTGGTTGACAGGTGAAGGAGTCTTGGAGCCTCTGGGAAAGTTTAGTAGTGTAGTACTTTCTTTAGGAAGGAATACGTTTTTTCAAAAGTGCTGTGGTAATCTGCCATGGGCTTTGACTCGGTATGACCTTCCCACAAGCCACACCAAACCGCAGGGTAATTGCTTGCTAATGACTGTTAAAAAAAGGCAAGGAAATGTCAAACCAAGTTTGGAAACTTTCATGATTAATCTTTTTCTGCGGTGGCAGGAGAAGATCTTAGCCATTCCATCAATCACATCAGGCAGGAGAGTGACTCTTTCTTCAGGGTTGAAAGCATTTGCCATTGGATCTCTCTCTCTCTCTTTGCATTAGCTTAGCTGTCCTTGCCCCATTTCCATCTCTCTCTCTCTCTCTGTCTTTGTCTTCTATTACATGTATCTAAGCAGTTTAGTGCCTTGCATCAGCACTCAAAGAGCTTTGTACATCCCTCTCCCAGAATATTTAATGGAAATATTCAGACTTTTGTCCACTTTTGACCTCTGCTGTCTGTCTCCTCCCCTCTCTCCTGATGGTGGTGTCAAGAACTCTTTGTCTTCACACTGAGGGACTTGAACACTTAACTGAAGATCAATTTTGGCCAAGGTCACATTCTGAAGACCGATGAGAAGTCTGAGTGAGGGTCAGAAATCATCACACTATTACTTCTGACTGTCTCCACCAGCATGCCATTATCAACACTATCGTCTTAAATATAAAGAGACACAGTGTCATGGTTTTAAAGCCAACAGCTGCTCAGAAAGCGCATCTTCTGACATATATTAACTGACCACGACATTTTCCAAAATCAACAATATCTTCTTTGCATGTATGTGCAAACCTATAGTATAGTACATCTTCTAGGAAATATACTATACTATACTAATATATTATTCTAATCTTCGGAATAGGAATGGCCAAGACTGTATTAGTGGTGGGGACTTTTAATTAACTTTTACTTCAAATTACATCATTACGCCAGTAGGTGGAGACAAGTCACTTAACAGTTTAATTTAACAAAACCAATTTGTTTTGGATTTGAAACTAGTTACTTTTTTACTTTTGGAATTGCATACTAGCATACTACTACTACTGTTTTTGCCGGTAAGTATGTTTGCAAATTTGAGCATTTGTGTGACCCCATATATTGTTCTAGAATACACTATTAGTAGCAGTCCCTGCAATCGTAGCCTCAAACTTACTGTATGCTTAACAATGAAAATACATACAATGTGAACAGTGCAATAAATTTTAAGATCTCAAAGGTGGTGTCCATAACATTTCCGGTACACTCTGCATCAGTCCCTCATTTTTATTTGACTTTATTAGTGAACTGATTTAAAGAATAATGAATGAGGATAAATGTTGATGGATGGATCATTCTTTGATGGAGGATTTTAGATGCATCAAGTTTTCAAGAATGAGTTACTGAATTTTGCTTTTAACCAATTCATTCCTTAACATCACTGTGTTACTTGGAGATGCACAGTGGTTTATTCTGCTGTGGCTTTGTTCAGATATATTTATTTGTGGATTAGAAATAGGCAAATTAGCTCTAAATGTAGGGTCTACAAAATCTAAGCTAGTTAATATCAACGTGTTTATTGAATCATAGAAAAAAAATTGTTTTTGAAGCAGGTATGCTGGTTTAAATTGGTCCTTTTGCTGGTTTATGCTGATCCTTTGCCAGCACGTGACAAGCAAAAACCAGCAAAAGGACCAGCTTAAACCAGCAAAAGGACGAATATACACCAGCAAAAGGACCAGCTTAAACCAGCAAAAGGACGAATATACACCAGCAAAAGGACCAGAATAAACCAGCAAAGAACCAACATAAACCAGCAAAGGACCAGCATAAACCAAGAAAGGCCCCACTTAAACCAGCAAAGGACCAGCATAAATCAGCAAAGGACCAATTTAAATCAGCATCCCAGCTTCAAAACCTATCTAACCAAACCGGCCTGTTGTTTTCATAGTCAACATGAGCAACACTGTTACTTGTGTAATATTACTCAACCTCAACCCAGTGAGCTGTTTTATTTAGTAACAAAAATATTGATGTAAAGAGTTAAATGTAATCCAGTATGCTGATTATGTTTGTTGCACTTATCAGTATCACATTGTTAGCATGTTGCTAAGATAACATCGAACTCTTTTGGGATCAAGTGCTCTTAACTGTATATGTGTCACAGAATGTTGCACACTACAATTTTATACAATAATATTTTACAATAGGCATATTCCGACGCAACCAGTGTCATCTTCCTAAATGTCAAGTGAAAATTTGTATTCTTTGAAGCCAACCGAAATGCTGCCACATAAATTTGGGCAGAATTGTGTGTATCCAGAGAAAGTATCATTCTTAGCTGCGCGCAGCCCCCTGTGGATAACTGACAGATGCTGTACGGTCTTTAACCACGCCCCTTTCTTTGAGTGATGGGATGTGTTTCCAATCCATCTCAGTGTGTCGAAAGCTTAAATTTTGGCCTCCCGTAGATTTGATTGGCAGTAATAAGCCTGCAGCTTTAGTTTCCTATCTGCCCAGGAGAGAAAGAACAGTGAGGAAAGCAGACACAGGAAACGCATCACTGAACCCTGACAAACTGCTCCACGATCCTTCTTTCCCATCACCCCATGATTACACTATGAACTTGACCTGGCCTTTGGGATGGTTTTGATAGGTGGAAACACTTTTGTTTTAGCTGTCAGCATCTCCAGGCCAGTTTTCCCAGAGTTTCCATTTTCCCACAGTTGCTTTTATAGTACTTCAGTTAACACTGAGCTTGCGGCGACTGCAGCGCTGTTTGAAACACAATGGACTCAAGACTCTATGCAAAGAGCTCTGAGACAAGCTTAACCAGACAAACAAAACTTTTTCTAAGCTGTGTAGGGCTACCTCAGTCCTTTGTCAGTTTCTTTTTCTCTGTGAATGGCCATTAATGTATTATTTACAGACTTTCCCCACTTTTGATCTCTTTCTCCCTTTCTCACTGATTTGTGCTCTTGTTTTTTAATCTCTTACGTGCCAATATGCTCTGGTATCATCTTTTACCCTTCATTAAATATTTTGTACTTGCCAAGTGCTTGCCGTAGCACTAATCACATTAGCTATTCTGGAAGAAGGGCTTACATAAGAAAGCCAACTGGGAGAGGTAGATACACAGAAAGAGAGAGATAACTGGGGGTAGAAGAAGGTCAGAGAATGGAAAATAAAGACCGGTGACCTTTATAAGCACATTGCTAGTTTTTATTTGCAGTTGGGTGTTTGGATAAAGCAGGTCAGGATTGTGAACGGTGGAAAGGGAAAAGTTATAGATTCGACTTTGGTTGGAATAGCGTGCTAGCTGCTTTTGTACTATTTCTGCAAGACAAAGCTTATTGTGAAAGATTTATGTACTGTGTATGTGTATTTTACTTAATTTTGAATCAAAATGGATGCATGTCACAACATAGAAAAAAAATACTTGTTAGTGGTCGTTACTTCTGTTTAATTGCAACTTGTTTTTTTTTGTTTTCTTGCATTGCATTGTTGTTGTCATTATTATTTTCATGACAAATTAACATTTTTCACCTAATTTTCATTATCATAATGAGTTTTTACATTTTTATTTCAAAGATGCTGTTTTTTAAATGAAATTTGCATGACAGCATTGAAGCATGAAATGTTTACATTTTTGTGTCGCACTTTATAGTGCATACCGCTTTGCTACACTGTTTATAAAAATTGTAGGTATTTGTACACAGTAGGGTCTTCTACAGATACTTTACATTCATGGTAGAGCCTGTGTATGGTAATCATGTTGTGACATCGCACACTAACACTGACATACTGATTTTCATTTACATTTTCATGCACACACATTCAAAGGGCTTCTGGGCTGCTCAGTGGGTCCATGACCTGACACATCTTACCTGTCTCCCGTATCTGCTGAGGTTAAAGACTCCCCTCATTGGCCACTTGATGTCTATTCTTCTTTGTTTTTTAGACTACAAGCACAAGAGTAGAATTGTTGAGTTGTTGGATCACCCTTAATTTCTCATAAGGGGCCATGTCAGAAAAATCTAACAATTCAATAAAATAATCAAAACAGGCTTAAAAAAACAGCAACTATCAACTTGATTTTTTGTTATGGGCAGAAATTACTTGAGGACTCAGAATTCATAGGGCTTTGATAGTACTCCTGTGTAATATGTAGTGATATGGACACTATAACAGCCTTTATCGTCTGCCTCCGTCTGTCCTCCACAGCTGCGTCCAGCTTCAGCTTCTGTCGGGCTGCGCTGGAGCACACAGTCTCAGCAGAGGAGCTCAACTATCAGCTGCCACGCAAGGCCGGCGGCAACCTGACCTGGCATGAAGGACGCAGTCAGAGGGTGACGAGGAGGACCGTCAAACTGCTGCAGCAACCCGGGACAGAAGGAATACAGGTACACAATCACAGCCACGCTACCCATGGGCGAGAAAACACAAATCAGGTCACTCTACTTTATAACATGTTTAATAGTATTAATAAATTCTTACTGTATGCTTTTTAATTTTTCAATGAAGCTCTGTGACAAATTATTATTATTATTAACTCTTTCCCTGCCATTGACGTGACTTTTGTGCACCCCACCTCCGCCCCTTCTCCGCCTTTTACAATTTGATTCATGCCTTCCGGGGGGGCAGACGGAGACCGAGCCGAACGCCGAACTCGAACCCACGCTAGGGTTCAAACCATTAGGGTTCGCCGGTGCGGGGCGGAGGTCGTCCGTGGCCGCTGCTCCTTTCCAGGCAGACGCTGCGCTCTTGGATATGCTCCTCTGAGCCGCTGAGGCGATCGGGTTGGAGGTTCCGCAGCTGGATGATTGGTTCCTGAGTTCTCGGACCGTGGCCTTGTCGCGGCCCTCCTCGGTTCCTTTCTTCCCGGAGGTGCATGAGGAGCTGACCAGGTCATGGCGAGCCCTGTACTCGTCACACCTGGCCACCAGCTCCTCTCCCCTCTCCACCCTCGACGGAGGTGCAGCCAGGGGGTAGGTGGCCATCCCCCAGGCCGAGTGCTCTGTGTTGAGTCCACACAGCGGCGCCGCCTGGCATGGACCGCCGCGGCCCCCGTCAGAGGCGTAAGACCTCGTCCACTCTCGCGGGCCGGACTTACCATGCCGCTAGGCAGGCTGCTACCGCCTTACACGCTTTGGCTACACTCCACTGCACAAGGGTGGATCTGACCAGGGATTTATACAGGAACTCCGTGCCGCAACCGACTTCACTCTTCGGACGACTAAGGTTGCCGCACGTGCCATTGGTCAGGTGATGTCCACACTAGTGGTTCAGGAGCGACACCTCTGGCTCAACCTCGCTGAGATGGCCGACGTTGACAAACCACTTCGCGGTGGTTGATACGGATGGTACGCCTCGGCTATTCGATTCAATTCGCCAGGCGCCCGCCAAGGTACAGAGACATTCTCTATACCCGTGTTCACTCACACACGGATGCTGCTGTCCTCCGTGCGGAGGTTGCTGTCCTACTGGCGAAGGACGCAATTGAGCCTGTCCCTCCAGCCGAGACGAGGTCTGGGTTTCACAGTCCCTACTTCATTGTGCCCAAAAAGAGCGGTGGGCTGAGACCAATCCTGGACCTCAGAGCCCTGAATCGGTCCCTTTAAGGCTACCATTCAAGATGCTCACGCCGAAACGCATACTCACATGCATCCAGCTCCAGGATTGGTTCGCAGCCATCAACCTGAAGGATGTGTACTTACATGTCTCGATCTTACCTCACCACAGGCCCCTTCTGCGGTTTGCGTTTGAGGGTCGAGCATATCAGTAGGGTTCTTCCATTTGGCCTTTCCCTGTCTCCCAGAGTTTTCACCAAACTCACAGAGGGTTCTCTGTCTGCCTTATGGCAGATGGGCATCCGCATCTTCAACTACCTCGACGACTGGCCGATAATAGCCCACTCGCAAGAGTTGCTGTGTCAGCACAGGGACATAGTGCTACGGCACCTGAGCCATTTGGGCCTTCAGGTCAACCGGGAGAAAAGCAAACTCTGTCCAGTACAGAGGATCTCTTATCTCGGTATGGAGCTGGATTCAGTCGAAATGACTGCCCACCTCACGGGGGAGCGTGCGCAGGCCATGCTGACATGTCTGAGGTCATTCAGGCACAAGACAGCGGTCCCTCTCAAAAAGTTTCAGAGGCTCCTGGGGCATATGGCAGCCGCAGTTACGCTTCAGCGATGGTTACACGACCGAGTCCCGAGATGGGCATGGCACCGCGGTGCTCTCCGGATTGGCGTTTCCCCGGAATGTCACCGGCTATTCAGCCCGTGGACAGACCTTGCCTTCCTGCGTAGCGTACATCAACCATCAGGGTCAGGGTGGTCAGTGGCGAGTCTGCCCATTGTCGCCTGTTCTATTCCCTGTCCGAGGCACCCCTCGGCATGGGTGCACTGGCACACAGTGGGCTTCCGGGGCCCAAGTACGCCTTTCCCCCAGTAAGCCTCCTTGCACAGACCCTGTGCAAGATCAGGGAGGACGAGGAGCATGTTCTGTTGGTAGCGCTTTTCTCTCAGGGGATGGGCAAAATCTGGCACCCGCGACCCGATCTCTGGAACCTACACGTTTGGCTCCTGGACGAGATGCGGCAGACCTTTCCGGCCTGCCAGCAGCCGTGTTCAACACCATCTCTCAGTCTAGAGCGAGGAACCACAGATATGTTCGATTGCAGTTGTGCTTGCCTTCCTGCAGGAAAAGTTGGAGCACAGGCTGTCCCCTTTGACTATTAAAGTGTATGTTGTGGCCATCGCAGCATACCATAATGCTTTGGATGGTCAATCCCTAGGTAAGCACCAACTCATCGTAAGGTTCCTTAGAGGGGCGCATCGGGTTAATCCCCCGAGACCGCCCCTGGTACCCTCTTGGGACCTTGCCGTCACCCTAACCGGCCTGCGGCTTGCTCCCTTTGAGCCCTTGGCTTCAGTTGAGCTAAAATACCTGTCATTAAAGACAGCGGTCCTGAATGTCTTGGCCTCTATTAAGAGGGTCGGGGACCTTCAAGGTTTCTCTGCCGACGAAGAGTGCCTGTGTTTCCCTTCACTTATATCCATATTTTATCGATATAGCGTATTCCTTACAAAATTCCATGTAAAAATCTTTTTTTCATGTATCAAGGGGGACGTGAAGGGGAACGTCTAAGGTTACATCGGTAATCCACGTTCCCTGAAGGAGGGAACGGAAACGGTACATCTCCTTACGCTGTGATAAGGTGCACATGGCTGTGATTATTGCACGCCAATATCCATTGGCATTTTCCAAAGACTCAAAGGCGATTGGTCTCTGATGCGAGATCCCATATGTAACGTCTCCGTTCCCTCCTTCAGGGAACGTGGGTTACCGATGTAACCTTAAACGTTAATATTCATGGTCTTATACATTTTTTGTGGTATTATTATTATTGTTACTAAACTGACAACAATTTTGAAAATGTTTCTGATTTGTTTCTGTATTTTTATTATTATTATTATAAAAAATAAGTAATATTTACCAGAGGATTTTTTACATATTGTACAATACAATGTTACAAAAACAGTTTTAACTAAATAACATGTATCTACATGTTTGTAGTTGGACTGGTGTGACCAGACCTTGACTTTCATATTCACATGTGTGTTTAATATTACCCAGGATTTCTTTTTCATCCATCATAAAATATTTATGCCCTTCCTTCCCAGCTCTGAAGGTCATGCAGAGGTTTGCTTGTTTACAGTGATATTTTGTGTGTTCAGCAGCACATGGTAAACTTCTCCCCTAAGGTATTTGTCAGTGCTAGTGCTCGCTAGCTACATTTGTCCCTTTATCACTGTGCACTCAAACCAGCATTAACAGGCTCATCTCATCGTGATGAGGAAAAAGCATGTCTAATGTCTGGATATTATGGCCTCCCATTATATGAGCCATTACCCAAGAATCAGGTTAAACTCGAGCTGAAGTCGCATGTTTTTTTGTTTTTTTTGTTAGAAGACAATGAAATTAATTATTCCCTCTTTGTATGCATCAACCTTGAGGGCCATAATTATTTCATAATAAAATATTTTCACCCAGGTTTTTTTAGATACCAGATTTGATTAACATGCTCTTTACGCTTGATCTGTTTTGTTCTGAATAATTGATTTGAATGGTGTGAATTGAAAAAAATATCCTTTTGTAATGTGTCACCTTAAAACAAAGGCTTAGTTGAGTGGCTGACAGTAGCGTGTGATTTATTTATTTTTATATGTTAAACATCTTTGTTCTGCTTGACAGTGAACTGTGAGGAGATGCATATGTAAATGGAGCTGCTCTGGTGTTGTGAGCATCACTTTAAATAGAACAGATTTTATGCCTTTCTCCTGGTTTCAGGATTGGCTCAGATGAGCTCAGTATTGCATGAGAGCTGCTGGATGTGTGTGTGTGAATGGGAGAAGGTCACTGGCGTGTGTTCAAACACACACACACTCAAAGCCAACTGTTGAAATTCAAGGTTATGGCAAGTTGAATAAAGAGCAAACTTTAAACCAGGTTCTTAACGATTTCTTAAAATTTTTCAGATTCGGTCTCTTCAGAATGGTTAGAATTACAGTTACAATTGCAAAACACTGATGGGTTCTCAAATAGTTTTCCTGAAGAGTTCTTTCCACCATCGGTCAGAAAATCATGTAGCCCTACCCACAAACTAACCCCATTGGTTGAGCCATTGTTGCTGGGTGTTATAAACAAACTGCAATGTTTTACTAGCTCCACCAAAGTCCCTTTAGTCAAGTCATGTCACTCGGCGGCCATCTTTGAAGGCATGTAAGTGCAGCTCCTATCTCTTTCAATGGGGAAACATCAAAAACTCCAAAACTAAATTTCTTATTTGAAATCACCAAATGAAAGCTGTCAACAACTGTCTCATAAAAGTAGTTTATTTTGCTTAAATGGCATTAAAGGGGTCATATGATGTTGCTAAAGATATAATACAATATAATAAAATATTTTTTAAAATACATTATTTTCCACATACTGTACTCTAAACCCTGCCTTCCTGCTCTGATTGGCCAGCTATCCAATGTGTGTGATGGAAATGTTACGCCCCTTACCATAACATGATGCCGCATCCTGACACAATGACACCAAAACAATAAATAACAATGAATACAACTTAACCACTAATTGTCCTCTTGATTGGAAGCACAAAGTAGTTTCAGTCTCACAACGACACACGGCGTCTCCTGAAAAAAGTGCAAACATGGCAATTATAGCTCTACAGATTATTGTGTAGACCACTCTAAAATTCTATAGTATCTGTGTGATTTACACTAAACTCATAAACATTCATTCTAATCCACAGTGATAGATGGTATTGTCTAATAACATTGTAGTATCTTGTACTTAAAGTACCTGCGCTAATAATGCTAAAGGACTGGTTGGCTCTATTAAAACATATTAACACTAAAAATATTCACACTTCATTTTTTAGTCACAGACATACAGTGAAAACTATATCAGATCCAAACATAACATGTCACTTGAGTCATAAAATCCCCTACTTCCTATGTGCAAGTGCAGCTTCATTTGAAGACTATTAGTACAATTAGTCTTTTTAGATTTAGATTAGATTTTTAGATTTCAGATTAGATTTCCTCTGTGATGTTTCTCAATTTCTGAATGTAGTATTATATCATATCACCTAGGGCCACGTGAGACAAAACCTGGTATTATGAATGTTGTGTAATTGTATAGCAGAAGTCAAGCGAGCCTCTCAGCATCTGGTCCTGTTGTTTAATTGGCATTCCCACAAGCCCAGTCTCCAATGAAAATACAATACAACTGTAAAAATAACTTGGTGGTCATGAATCCATCATTACCAGATCATATTCTCAGATTAAACTTCCATTACACATGATTGCACTTGGCAGAGGTTGTGGGTAGACTCCAGTTAGTCTGACAAAATGATGTCCTTTGCAAGATGTTATGTTGTGGCTTATTCTAACAAGGCTTATCTCATGGGGCCAGTCCTGGCATGAAAATGAGTTTTGCCAATGGGATTTGTGTTAAAGATAACATTAATTTACTGCATTTGGCTGGAGACGGGGCTGGGAATGATTAGGGATAAACTTTTGCTATTTCAAGGTGAGCAAAAGTGTCAAATTGCTGTTGGCAAGATTGTCAAGGAGAGAAATAATTAGGACGACCATGACCATGACTAATGAACTATGTACGAGAATGGTTTCACAAGCGGGTTATTTAATTACTCACAAGATGTTCTTGTTTTTTCATTTTGTATTACATTAAAGTATCCAATATTAGTCAAATAAGTTGTCTTTTCAGAAGAAGTGTGAGGATTTTAGGAAAAGTACTGTACTGTATACGTACTGTATTTTAGGAGCAGCATTGCTGGAATCCTACTGTGTGAGGATTTTCTTCTTAATATTTTTTTTCAGAACTAAAACTGTCTGGAGGTCAGACACCGTAAGTCATCGAGACAGCAAACGTGGTTTAGCTCACAGACAGAAGAAAGTGCTACAATAAGGAAATTCCATCTTTGGCCATACCTTCAGAACCTATAATCAAATGTGTTTTTTCCCAAAGATTTCACTTTTGCAATTTTTTGCGACATTTTGTATTAATAAAAAATCAGCTTTTCGAACTCCTCCTAGATTGTTGTTCCAAATGCACATAAAACTTCACACATCATCTCCAGACACTCATGACAAAAGAATCATGATCAAAAGATCTTTGATTTACAAAGCGTTATAAATATTAAAGTTAATTGTTTGATCAACATGTCTTGAGGTATCCTCTAACATGATACAGATATTTAAAAAACATCAAACTTGGTTACACTTTGTTTCGATAGTCCATTTAGACATTCTACTATACATTCTACCCCAAAGACAAAAATGTAGATTTGACAAAAGGTTCCAAAAATATAATTTGCATTGCGATGCCCATTCACCAAAGACTATAGAAAACCCCAAACTTTTCACTAGTATAGTTTTTAAATGGGGAAATATACAATGCTTAGCATGTCAGGAAGCCCGCCTTCTAAAAAAATAGCCAATCGCCGATGTCAAAAGTTAGTGCATCATCACATCTGCCATTAGAAGTCCTGGTTGCTATAGAAACATGCAGCTAGGACTGTGCATTCGCACCGACTGATCTCACATGATAAATAAGCTTTTTGTAACACTATTTGTGCAAAAGAAACAGCATTTTTCAAATACCGCCTTGGCTAAAAGAGACTTTGCCATTTATAATAATCGATCTATCAGCTGAATGCAATTTCCAAACTTCACAGAAATTCCTACAAATGGACAGCAGAACTAAACAAGGCAATTTCATCAATTTTCACAGATTACTAACCTGCAACTTTGAATTGTGAGCACTTCATATGTTTACTTGCCTCTTTATGTAAGTCTATTTGTAAGTTGCTTTGGATAAATGCATAAATGTAAATGTAATGCAAATGTAGTTAAAACTATTCAAACAACGCACACACATTAATGATGGCTTCAGCCAGGGCAGTTAAATCTTTATGGGGTGTTCACACATCACCAGGTGGCTGTATATTTAGTTTCAGTAGATGTTCCTGCTGCTGGCCTGACATTTCTGTCTGCACCACTGGCCACAGCTTCTGAAAATGTGATTGCAAATGGAATATATTAATGGTAAAATAAGATATTTTTAGCAAGCACTTCCAGCTTAAAGTACATTGTGGATTGCACAGCGCTTTAATATAAATTGTAGCAGCACATAATGCATATAGCGTGAGATAAATGGCTATCATTGCATGAATCAACATCTCACAAGAATGCTTTTATTAATGAAGTAAAACAAAATAAAACTTTGCAGCACTGCTGGTGATCAACTGCACCTCAGAAATGGTTGCCAAATATTGCCATCTTTTATTGAAAATGAATGACTTCTGGCTTCTTTTGCTTTGTGAATACCTGACTTTGCAGCACTGTTGATTTTCTGTCAGTGTAAAGTCTTATATGCGCGTAATATTACTGATGAAAGGTACAAGAGAAAGAGGAAGACAGACTAAATACGGGGTTAATGGAAAAAGGAAAACAAGTAAACTGTCTGATTCCTTCACGGGAACAGTGCCATACAAATGTTGTTTAGCATGCAGTGGGTTTAGTTCATTAAAGCAGAGCTGTGATGAGGCTACCTGAGGCTGACAGCCAGAGGAGATTGGCCTCCACATTTGTTTAGTTTCCTCATTACTGCGAAGGTTACCAACCCCATCAGCGGCACAAAACAATTTCGAAAAGCACACAGATTATCAAAATTCAGCAAACTTAGCCAGCCTATCTTAATTAGGCTAAATGACTCAATCTTTTTAACATCAGCATACAGTTCTCAGTTAATCTCGGATAAATGGTCAGATTCCAGTGAAAATTAAAAAGATGATTCTGAGTTGCTTTTTTTTGCCCTCCGTGTCTGAACAGATGTTGTGTGAACCTCATAATGAATGCAGACAGGCATCTGAAGTCTCATATCAGTCAGTTGTCACCAGGCTGAAAGGGATCATTGAGTTCTTACGCGTGTAAGCTGTCCTGGCGCAAAGGATTGTGGGACTGGAGGTAGTCTGCAGAAGAAAAAAAAGACGGAGAGACAAGCGGGAGTGACGATGGGGGTGTTGTACCTATTCACTGTATGAAAGATTATGCTTGTGTTGAAGAGCAGAACTGATTGATTAAAAGGATGTAGAGAGTAAGAAGAACAAAATGATTATGGCTGGAGTGTAGGCATAGGCAAAAAACCGCTATCAATATTTAGCAACGATACACCTCTTTCAATATCAATAAAAAATATGTTCGATATGGCACACAATATAGGCACATGATATGAGTGACACAGACAGCACACACAAACACGAACAGATGCAGCATTGTTTGTTCATAAAAAGAAGGAATATTAGTATAATTTAAAATAAACATCTTTCTGAATGCAAAAATGGTACAATCAAATGTTAGGTGTCAGTCCCAGACACCACATGTACGTCTGCAAGATGTCTGTTAAAGATCTGTTGATCTGGACAGCCTCTGTGTACAAACATCTGGCAGATGTCTTTCAGATGTTAGTTTTACATACATTCTAAATCATAAACATCTTAAAGACATCTAATAGATGTCTATTTGACATCTGAAAGAAGACATCCATTAGATGTATTTCAGACCTAAAAGAATCTTGTGTTTAAGTCAAAAGAGTAAGAAACAAGCTACAAGGTCAGTTTGACATCACCTATTTACATGGTAACAGACTCACTGTGTGCTTCAGATTGAGTCCACTAACTTATTTTGATCTCTGATTGTATCTGAGGTTGTAAGAGCAAAACGATCTCTAAGACAGAGGGAGCAGGCAGAATATTAAAGAGATGCATGTGCCCGCCTGTGCCTTAAACTGAACCCTGATTCAGATTGTGAACTGGAGGAAAGAAGATGCCAACAGGAGAATAAAAGGAAACTGAGACACAAAGGGACCAACAGAAAGAGTCGAACAGAAAGAAATGGACAGTAAAGGAAGAGAGAGAGATTTAGAATGATTGAGGGAGAGTTTCAGGGATAGTTAGAAAAAGATGCAAAAAATTTAAAGAGGAAAGATTTTGGAGGTAAAAGAAGAATCTTGTCAACTGGGACCTTTTTGAGGGAAAACTGAAAAGAGAAATAATTTGAGTAATCTATACAAATTAATCACACTAATTAAGAATTTATAGCAGTGGTTCAGAATATGAGCTAGAGGAAATATGAAGTAGAAAGGCATGAAATAATTTGCCAGCAGAACTTGATACACTCAGTAGTGCATATGTACAAATTATAAACATAAACTCACTCACATGAACTTGATACTGTCAGTAATTGTAATGGGACAGGTTACCCAGTAAGGACAATTCTTACTGGGTAAAGCCCGCATTCCTTACCAGTAACCATAGCGACAGTGATGGTTAAGCCACAGCAGCTGTCAGTACCGAACACACATATGAAATCACAGTGTGTTTGTACCGCAGAGCGGCTCTCTCAAAGTTTTTGAAGTGACAGTCAACTAGTTGTTCAGTCTTGTTCTGTTCACACAGCGTGCATGTAGTCCTAAAAATTTACTAGTGTGATTTTGGTTACAGAATGCGGTTGTCACACCCATGGACGTAAATTTCAATTAACAGTAGGGAAGGACAATAAACATAACATTTCTTAACATAACATAAACATAACATTTCTTAACATAACAGCAATTTTTGATGGGGACACATATAGCATAGAAACAATGAACCAAAAGCACGCACATCAATCTCAAAAAAAGGGTGCTCGACCAAAAGAAACCTACAGTAGACAAAGTAGTACAAAGTCGGCAACACCTCGGCTCCAAAAATATAAAAAAATCTTAATATTAATTCAAACAGATCACGCATATCAGGTAACGTTTCTAGCACACAGGCTCTTCACCAGACACATATAGCATATCAAATTCTACTTATAAAGATATGTCAAAACTGGTGACAACTTTGCTTCTATCATTATTGTAGCATGGAGACGGCGTTTAAAATTTTTTTTTTTCAAAGCTTTTCTCTGGTTTATTTTTTTCTTCAAAACTATTTATTGCAATGTTTGTTATGTTTTTTACAGTCGAGTCATTTAGCATATCCACCACGCGCTAAAGGGGTCCCAAATTCGATAAATGTAGTGCCTAAATTTCACTAAAGTCACTAAATTGTCACCATTACAGTATGTGCGTGACCTGCATGCCAGGGATGGGTGGCTAATTGTGGCTGTTAATGCTAGCATAATGCCAAGTTGCCATAAGTAAAACAATGCATTTGAAGCGGCTTCTGTTTGTTAGTTAGCACTGCACTACGCAACAAGCTATTGTAAACAAGCTAACGTTAACTAGATAAGTAACGTTTTAATTGATAACACAGCAGATTCATGGACAATGACATCTGTAATCAGCATTTTTGCCATAACTAATTTATTAACGAATCAGTATCAATTATCTTAAGCAGAATCGCTTAATTTAAATTGAATTAAGTTCCCTACTTACTGGAGTTCAACAACTACTAATGAACAGAGCTCCAGTCACGTACCTGACTTGTATTTGAGATGAACTAGGAAAGCAGGCGGTGGGCCAAACCACTGTGAAGATGGGGGAACTTAACTATTTCGTAATGCTTTTATTGTGTTTGTGTTTTTTTTTCTTCTTACACAATTATTTTTGATATACATACATATATTTTTCACAATAGACAGTGCAATTTTTTGTGAACTATGTGTGAACGTAACCACATTAAGGACTCAAATACAGTAATTGGCTTTGTTTATTATGTTGATTACGTTCTGGGGTACTCTTTAAAATGGCAGAAGATGCTAACTCAGGCACAAGAATTAAACATTTCCTATTATTATTATTAACTATTTGTGTTAATTCTTATCAAAGCAGTTGTGTTGGAAACCATATTTTTTTTAATGAAAAGATAGTTTGAAAGAACAGCATTTATATGAAATAGAAATATTTTAGAACAATAGAAACATCTTTACTGTCATTTTTGCATCCATGCTAAATAATAGCTTTAATTTCTTCACAAAATCACACTGTCTTCAAGCTATTGAATGGTAGTGTATATAATTATCTGAGCAGGACATAGCTTTCCTCTAATCATGCATCAGCTTGATGTATTCTGACTCATCTCATAAAATGGCTGCCCAGATCAGCCCGCCCTGCTCCTTACAGGTTCAATCCCCTGTGTATTATTAATGACTGTATGTTTCAGGCTGGACAGAATCAGGTCTCATGGGTTCAAGGGTGGCTGTGTAATGCCCAGAGGCTGGCTTAGGAGAGATAGAGGGTGATGGATGGAAAGAGGGAGCAGAGGATGGAGGAGAGAGAGGAGCAGGCGCTGATGGTGACGATGAGGGCAACTAGCAGCACTCACCAGATCCTTTTTGCTTTGTCTCATCCTCATTCTCATCTCGCACTTTACATAAATTGGGTACACTGTGGTGTGCCATTATGTTGTTTTTTTTTAGAATAAATCCCATATCACAGAAATATAGGTTGGATAAATATTGTCTGAAATACAGTGCAATTTAAGCTTTAGCAGGAAGAGCATTATCTTTATTTTGGTCCTACATTTTGCAAGTAACACTGCCACACAAGAAGTAACATATATGTACTTTTTTAGGGAAAAATTGTGCTGGTAGATGAGTAAATGATCTCATTTTAGTTTTATACAAATTGTGATGAACACATTCTTCGGGTTAAACCAATCAACTCTGTTGCCCAGGTTATTGTACAGTAGCTACTGACTGCCAGTTTGATTAATACTTTAACTGTAACTTGTGTTCTGCAGCAGTTTATTCATTGTTTAAATACATCAATTTATTATTATGCCATAACTTATGCCATTCTTTTATTTTATTTTAGTCTTTAAGAGATCCAGCTGAAATCACTCCCATTAGAAATAATATGTGGCTAATAATATAATAATATAACATGTGACTTCTCTTTTTCTCTTTTATATTATATTCTGTCAGTCTAATGCTTCTGGCCTGTGCTCTGCTTTCATTCGTTTCATCTCTGTGTTTGACGTTCTCTCTTTTTCACACAGAATCATGTTCTTAGCCTTTTACAAGTTCAGTCCTGTACGCTGAGCCATCTACTTCAATCCTGTTCTGTGACGGCTTTCACTTACTCCTTATGAAAATAAAATGTTTCTTGTCTCAGCCTGTATCTTTCTCACTCTCGCACTGTATGTTGTGTTTTGTCTGCTACCTACCTCAATATCTGTTTTCCTGAGTGAAAATGAGCTTCTGTCTTTAGGTGTTGATTAATGTGAGACCTGCACCTCCTGACAACAAATACTCCCTCTGCTACAAAAGCTGCCATCCTTTGGACTGACCGTAGTGCTTTCATTTGAAATACATATTCACATCTTTTTGTTTAAAGATAGAGACATAGAGGGGGTCAGGGAACGTGTAGTTGAAGGAATGTTTGTGACCTACAGGTATTTCATTATCTATTTTGCTTCTATGTCAATTGTCAATAGTGTAGAGATGTATAAAGCACAGCTCACACAGATGCCACTTTCAACTAAACAGCTTTATGTTGGTCAATGCAGCGAATTTGCTTAAACAACTTGAACACAAATGAAATCTGCACAGCTGAAAATCGTCCATCCAATCTGGCAACAGAATAGATTCATCCATAGATACCTTTAATATCCCACAATCCTGTGCGATGGGGTCTGACAGTATGTGTGTTCTTGATAACGTTTTGCACTTGGGATGTTATTTCTAGCAAGAAAATAGTATTACAGTAATTCAATATTCATTTAGTTATCACCAAAACTCGTTCTATTTTGCTGTAGATCATTAAACCACTACGCTGCCTCAGAAGCCTGTCTGAAATCGTGTTCAAGTAATGTTGCATTATGTTGTATAATATAATGTCTTCTGGTGGTAAATAGTGTTTCGCTCACACTTGTCAAACATCCATGATTTTCCGTGATTTGCATATTCACTTTGACCTTTAGAAATAAAGCACAAGTTTTGTTTGCACATGTATGCCAAGATTTGTCTCGCAGTGTAAGGTCTCTGGTAGTCCCGATGAAATAAATCAGGCCTGTGAGTGTTTATTCTCATAGTTTACACAAGCTAGCGTTGCATTTCATCATGCTCTCACACAAGCGTAATATACCCCAGTAAAGGGTTTTATTACAACTCTCTGCAGCAGAGAGCCATAAAAGTGTGTTTTGATGAATCTTTCTGCTCATTGCGGCAGTCAGAACAAAGTGTGCGTGTAATTAGAAGAGCATTGTTTACACAGAAGCATGCAGCGCTAGTTGTTTTAATTAGCACGTTCACCGAAAAACGTACCCTGTAAGAGCACCCTGAAGATATAAAAGCACACTGTTTTTCCATATTTGTCCTGCCTACTAATCCATCTGTTGTTGTTGTTTTTTTTTTATTGTGATAGAATGACATATTTCCATTTGAAACCTGCTTTGAGCTTTTAACCTGGTGGGAATGTTGTCTGGGGAACATATTGGCTATGTAAAGTTTTTAAACTGGTTTCTAACAAGATGGAGACAGTAAAGAAATTTTCACTCCACAGATCCAGCCAGGCGAGGCCTTCACGGTGTACCACACCAGCCCAACGCTGTCCAGCTTATGCAAACCAGTGGTGCTTTGGACCCAGCAGGACGTGTGTAAATGGCTGAAGAAACACTGTCCTCACAACTACCTGACGTATGTGGAGGCCTTCTCTCACCACGCCATCACAGGTACGGCACACATCAGGGACTTTCCGAACTGGGTTTTCCCTGGTCTAGACTCGATACATGCGATGAAAAAACTTAGTCAGTCACGCTTAATTTGTGAAGCAATCATTTATGTTTTTGTCAGTGTTTTTGCCATCTTTATTCTTTTTTTCAATCTCTTTTTTTTCATTCCATTTTGTAGTTATTTTAGTGCTTTAAATAAAACCAAAAGAAAATGTGAAGTAATGCTTTGGAAACTAGCTGAAGTAAAATGTACTTATCGTTAAGCTTTAATATATTATATATCTTTATATATATATATATATATATATATACAGTTGTTAAAGGGGTCATACAAAGGCAAAGGCAATTTTCCACAAGCTAATATGATTCTTTAAGATCTTAATGGAAAGTTTATAATGTAGATTGCTTTAAAATTTCTCACTGACAGTGTAAAAAATGCTCATTTTACCCTGTCAAAAACAGGGTAATCTTAGTGAGCTCCGCTGACCCCGTTCCTCTTTTCCGAGGCGTTCTCAGAGGATCTTTGTTTAGCTGTATTCATAGTGAAACTTGCTAATTAGCACATTATTAGGAAAGGTGATTTGCAAAGATTCATTAAAAGACA
>JAUMHI010000030.1:559822-573130 GCA_032359435.1 Enteromius unitaeniatus
GATAGGTGTGCAATCAGAGAATTTGCATTTATGTATGTAAAACCTACAAAGATAGAAAATTAGATTTATAACAAAACTAACATTTGTGTCTCCTTCAAAAAAAACCAAAGCTGTAATTGTATTATAGTTGATATATTTGTGCTCCGCCGCCAGAGGACGCACTAATTCAGCAGAGCTCATGTTACTGTATATTTACACACAGCCAGCTGCTGCTGGGAATGTTCTCCGTGTGTGCAACTGACATGTGTATGATGGTGGAAAGCAGGCGTCTTGAGCTTTGGGAGTGAAATCTAATATGAGAAAAGAGGTTTAATAGGTTATTGTGATGCAGCAGATATAGCCTACAGTAGATGCACCGATACATGCAAGATTGTGGATCAGCTCTTCTGGTATTAAATTGATCAAAGGCATTTGTGATGAGAGATTTCTGTTTCTAATAAATGCTTTTCTTTTAAACGTACTATTCATATTCAAAATATAGACCCGCAATGATCCATTTAATCATCGATAATATTGAGAAATGTCGCTTGGACGGCAAATCAGCAGTCATTGAAGTGATAATTCAGCATTGCATCTCAGAAATAAGTTAAAATATGTATCATAAAAACAATTCTTGAAAATTGTGGAAAATATTGGTGCATATACTGTGTGATCAAATAAATGACAGATTTACTGACATAACTTTTAAATGGTATTCTGGATCTATGCATATATGATATATATGGTGTCTAATAAATTATTAATCGCAAGATGAAGAAAAAAACCTACCTGGAAAGCTACAGTGCTGTTCAAAGTTTAAATACTGGTGTAAAAATGCTGTAAAATGATGCCATAAATAGATTTAATTTATCAATTAACTTCTATTAACTAAATCAAATAAATATTGTTTTGGTAAAACAGCTTCTGTTCCGAGATACACTTGCCCAGTTTTATTCTTCATCTTGGAGACGTTGGCACAGTTCTTCTAGATTGAGTCTGTCTCAGTTTGTTCTGTTACTTCCTGTCATTCCAGACAGACTGATGATGATCAGATCAGATCTCTGTGTGGAGCACTGGCTGTTGTCAGACAATAATCTCACTGCATTATTACAATTAATGACAAAAATAATGTAAACTGATATTTCCAACTGACACGCTACCGGAAAAGATAGAAATAACTCACTAACTACCAAGGGCCTATGACTTCTGCATAGTACTGTACATGTAAATGCATGGAAATATTTTGTGTATTTATGCATAACATACACACATATATTATGTTATGGGCTGCACGATATATGTTGCATGCGATAGTCATGCACATCTCATCAGTAAAGCTGGTTCTTTGATTAACAAGACCCATAGTTCAGTGACATGCAATATTATGTTCGCCATCACATGCAGATGTGTGAAGAACTGGCTTGTGGTTACTTGATATTGTTCGTTTAATTAAATGGTTGTACTGTTTGATATTTTATAAGAACCCTTTGTTACATTTCAATTACTGGGACTTTTTGTATTTAAGCATGCGACTATTCAGGATCTTAATAAACACAGGACACGGTTTCGTATGTATTTGTGGATGTGCGTGTGCTGTTGCGTTACATTCAGTGCTGGCTGGGATACTAAGTTTCATCATGATGTTTGTGAGGGCTGTCCCGTGAGGGAGGCAGGTGGAAATGCACCCCACAGGGCAAGCTGGTTGATAAGGTGATCGCAGAGCCCTAGGGTGTAATGAAGAGAAGGCACAGCCGTCATGACACGACACCTGCTGCCACGTCCAGCGCTCTCCGCCTCACAGTGCAGCCTGATTTGTTTATGCTCCGCGCCTAAAAACACCAACTCCTATCACTCTCCCTAGTGTCACAGGCCGATGAGCTGCCTCATAAGAGGCCAGCGGAGGGTGCTCTGCGTGTTTCCAACCTGCTGCTATTAATACCACCCGCCAAACATAATCTGCGGGATAGGTTATCCTCTTACGTTTGTTGGCTGGGTCTATAGTAGCAGTTTAGAGAGAGCGAGCGCCTGCTAATAGCGTGTGACGGAGAAAACAAAACCAAAGCGACGTGTAAAGCACAGTTTTGTTTTCCTCCCCTTTGCTTCACTTTCGTTTTCTTTCTGTTCTGTGGCTCTCCTCGGATTGCTGCAGGGCAGGCGCTCTGAACGTCTGTGTATGTGTGTGTCCCAGCGCTGATCTCTCGTCTGTCTGTGTCTGCGCACCCATCATGAACACACTCCCAGCGTACTCGGGAGCCAGGATCTCAGGCTGCTGGGCTCTTAGGGCAGATGGAAGGTAAGCCTGGGAGCTTGAAGTCTTTTTCAGAGCATCTTTGTGTTCATCATCAGGTGTTTTGGACGCTCTTGAGTTGCAGTCGTGCGGTCAATTCAGCTGTTGCTGACAGGACTCTTCGCTCGCTGTGTATTTGCAGGCTGATTTGCATCAGATTCATGTATTTGCAGAAGACCTCAATTCTAGGTTTTGATTTGGTTAAATGTTTGATGGCAAATATTAAGAAGCGATCTGCACAATGGTGTATTCTCGTATCATCCTTGAGTGTGAACTCGTGATGTGAAGCAGGAGTTTCGAATGTGCTGTAGTTGTGTGTGTTTTAAAGTGACCGTTCACTGAAAAGGAAAATTGTGGCGTTATTTATCCTCCCGTTGTTCCAGATTCATGCGTTGTTCTGTGAAACATGTTCACACAGCTCTTTTACATGAAAAAATGCGAAAGTATGAAATTCTTGGCAATTGTTGAAAGTTAGGTTGAAGACGAACAAATATATTGTTAAATGATTAGTCACTTTTTATTTCCCCCAAATAACAGAAAGAACTGTGAACATTAAAATATAAGACAGAACCCATTTTTAACCTGATAAAAGTGCAGAAAAACACATTAGTCAAGAATCAGAACATTTTTAACCAGCATCTAAATATCGTTTGTTTAATTGCTGAAAAACAAAAATGTGACATCTTTGAATATTTAGTGTTAGTGAATAAATAGCAAAAACAAAAGTTTGAATGCAAGAAAAAGAACCCCAAAATGAACATGCCCTCAAACCAACAAGAATGTAGATGAGTTTGCTTCTTAATGGGGTCATCTGATGCAAAATTCACTTTTACATGGCGTGATCACGTGTGTTGGCAGTATAATGATAATGACGCCTCAGACGTCACGTCCATGGAACGTTGGCTAAACGTCTGATGCATATGGTACACTTAACTGGAAACCCTTCAGGAATGGGGAAGTCATCAAATGATTGGTTGAATTTTATCGGATTTCCGGGGGACGCGAGTGTCGTGTGTCGTGCGCCGGGAAACAGCGCAGACGTGTGATTGCGGAAAAAAGCGAGCATTTATTAGGATCAGTTAAATGCTGGATTCTCAAAAGTATGCAATTCAATTTTACTTGTTGTGCGTCCCCTCCTGTCTATTATGGAAGATCAATTGAAGTACCTAACTCAGAAGGGGATATCAGCCGCGTTTGCTGGCAAACATGAAACAACAGACGCTGACATTTCAGCTGGCCGATTCAGTATTGTGTTCGATTCTCCAGAATTGCTTGTGGGTGTTAAAAAGTGGGGAGATATGCTTCAAACAGATGTTAACCGCGAGCGTCTAATTGGGATCTGACTGACTGTTGCATGCCTTTCTGTTGTGGTGGGGACACTTCCACGCCCCCCGAAACGTGACGCTGAACGAAGCGAACTGTGATTGGTTGTTTGACATGTCGGTGTCATATTTCTTGGGTCTTGCCAAAGAAAGCGGCTATGAATTCTTCCTTCTATGAACCTTCAGACTGACGGCTGAAGGTCTGGCTACGCGAGACTAGTCAAAACCAGACGTAGACAAGAATCTCTCTGATCTCCCGAAATGTTTGTTTGCACAAATCATTAGTGATCTAGATTCATGTACAGAAGAAGTGAATGAAGCTGGATCACAGATTATTTATTTATTTTTAATCTTTGCACAAGATGTCCTAATAATGTGCTAGTTAGCGATTTTCACAATAAATGTGGCTAAAGTTAGAAGTCTCAGAGAATGGCTTGCCGCCTCTAGAAAGGTAGGGGTGAACAAAGCTCATTAGCATTTAAAGAGACATGCACTGAGATACAAAGGGTGTTGTTTGTTGGAAATATGTACCTCTGCATACAAAAAAAAAAAAAAAGTACCAATATGCATGAATCACTGCCGTTTCCAGTTGAAATGAACTCTAGAGGCAGTAAAACTCCAACAATTTTATTCCTTTTCACAAAAAGTATGAGGTTAATTTTTTTTATAGATTTTTTTACGATTTTTGTTTGGTTTTCAAATATTTTGATAAAAGTTATTAGGAAGTTAGTTATCTTCATATTCTAATGTTTGAGAGCAGAACTAACTGAAATATCATGCTGTCATGCCAGTTATAAATTGACAATTCATCGGACCTCAAGACAGGAAATGAAGAAAGACTGTTTTGGTGAATTAAGCTATTCCTGTAAGAGAGACTCTTAAAACTACAGTATACTTAAACAGTGGTTTGTTTTGCTCTAAAATTGCAAGGGCAGGGTCCAATGTTTGCCATCTTATCTGTTATCGTGCTTTAATATTGTAGCAGGACAGATAAGCTAGAAAGCCAAGGTGATCTCTATTCACACAAAACAGAAACTCAAAGGCGCACAACGCATCTTTTCTGCCTGGTAAACTTGCTTTATTCTAGTTTTACCAGTTGTACTGTAGATGCGCAGGTCCAAGGAATAGGTTGGTATGTATGGTATGTAAACTCGTTTAGTCATGCTGATGGTGACCCTGCTTGACCCTGCTTGATCTGACTGCCTTTTAAACTTTATAGATGACTAGTCGAGAGTAGGCTATGTGTTTTATTTCTTCTTGATGGACAAGTTCATGAACACATCTTCTGTGGACGTTTGGCTTTCCCGCCTGCTTTAGTAAGTATTTTTTTAACACCTTCAGTTTCTTGCTGTTTTTGATATCTACTAAGCTCCTGAGGTGTGACGCACACTGCAGTGAGTCTCTCGTAGGCGTCCACCAATCTTGGATCTCTTTCATTGATTCGTGACTCATTAATCATTCCAGAAATGCTCTTAGAAACCAATACATTCCAGCACTCAGAAATCTTCAACAAACACATGCATCGACATGCTCTATTTTGCTAATGCGTACTAGTAATCATTAGTCACACTTATACTGTATGTACTTTATATATTATTATATGTGGCTATTTTTATGTTTGGTTTTAATATGTGATATTGGCATTTAAGCAGATAGTTGTTATTCAGCTTTCTTGTTAGCACCTTTGTGTCCGAATTTGGTCCAATGATTAATTACATGATATGATACCAATGGTGTTGGTTTATTGTTTAATTGAATTAAAGGGAAAGTTCACCCCAAAATGAACAATCTGTAATCATTCACTCGCTCTCATGCTGTTCAAAATCCATAAGACTCAGATTCCTCTTCGAAACACCAATGAAGATATTTTTAATAATGAAAAAGTTTTCTAAAGAGACATGATCAATTTATATGATTAACAGTTTTAATGTATAGGCTTATATTTGATCAACACACATGGAAAACATTAGATATGGTAAATAGAATATTAACTGTACTTCACACACCCTACAAGTGCAAACCTCAGGGCTTGTGCGTTATCTTTAATCAAGCTATGCTGCCACTGGCTACACGTGTTTTCATTATTAATAAAAGATCAAACACTTGTTTAGATCTAGAAGCAGTTGAACAAATGAGGTCAGCTGCTTTGCTCGAGCTGAATTGTCATCATTTATAACTGATAGTTCTGTTATCTCTGTTTTATTGTTCATAATGTGCCATGTTTGCTGATGACATGTTGTTTGGCATCATATCTTTTGTATTGTGTCGTATCACCTCCGGCACACTCCTCCTATCAGATCTTTATTTCAGTGGTTCCTCATTGAAATGGATAAAACTGTGCTGCCTGTTGCTTACATAAAGGTAGTTTATATATGGAGGCGTTGTCATGAGGGTCGCAGAGTCATCTGTTAACAGTTTGTGTGCAGGAAGTCAGAATTGACACAGGAAATAGTCTGATATGACTGGTTTTGTTTACTGTATTGTATTTCCTCTTTTTAATAGTGGCGGTGGGGAAGGCTCTCTTGACAGGCTCCTCCCATCCGTCAACACTAGCCTGTCGCCGCGGAAACGAACCACCAGCCAATGCAAATCAGAGCCTCCACTGTTGCGGACCAGTAAGAGGACCATCTACACCGCCGGACGCCCGCCATGGTACAATGAGCACGGGACCCAGTCCAAAGAAGCTTTCGTTATTGGTCAGTATATTAAAATGCTCAGGGGAGGAAAACTCTATGCTAACTCATACATCATCACAATCATCTTCAGCCTTCATCACGTCAACACTGGTCTATTTGTACCCACAGGGCTTTGTGGAGGCAGTGCTTCAGGCAAAACAACCGTTGCTCGAAAAATCATAGAGGCCTTGGATGTTCCTTGGGTGGTTCTTCTGTCAATGGATTCCTTCTATAAGGTAACAGGTGGTCTCGTTGTAAATCATTCATGCATTAAACGTCCCTTTAACAGATATCGGTGAACTGAGTGTGAATCACACTCATTTCTAAGACAGCCCTGAGCAAAGAGGACCAGCAATCAAAAACACTCTCTGGCTGTGATTTTATTTTTCACCTTCATGTTTGCTTGCATGGCTTTAGTGGACAGCTTTAACACCTACTGTAATAAATGCACATTTTCTTGCAAACTTGAAGTTATGCAGTATTTGGAAAAACTGTCCTCGAATTTGGCCCCAAACGCAGTGATTGGATAGGTTCTGATGGCTGCATTACTAAAGCATTAGAAGCATGTTCCTATCTTCGTAAGCATTTGTCGTAGAGCTGTTGCTGATTTGGTATTATGTCTATTACCTAATAATAGTAATATGTATAATGTGCTGGACATTATGTAATATGCATTACATAAAAATTAAGTATATGAAATGGTGTTAATAACCTGTAAAGTTGGTAACCTTTTTATATTAATTCGAACAATGGCTGCAGTATGGTTTGGCGCAATTACCAAACGGTTATTGTAACTTCTATAAATGATTTCTGCTTTACTTCGTGTTTCAGAGTAAAAAGCTGTGATCTTTTCACCCGATGAGTGTTTTCACTGGTAAATGATTTCCCATGTGAGCTCTTTCTCCTCAAGTACTGGAAGTTTGAGTGTCTTATAAAGGGAATTTAAAAAAGCAACATGTGCAAGACATCTCCCAAGTTTATATTGAGAAAGGTTTATAAATCTGAAAGAAAATCAGCTGAATGCTGATTCAGTAAAATCTTAGCTTGAACTGAATGTGTGTTGTTTGGATTGTAACTATGCAGTTGTTGCCTTTTAATTTCATAAGGTTACGGTGAATGTTTTTATTTAGGAGCAGTTTTATGTAGTTTCAACCCAACCCAACCCAAAAGCCAGTTGGTCTGGATAAATACCAAATAAAAATCTTAATTATTAATATTTTCTTTCTTGTTTGTTGCTTAACGAAAAAAAACAATGGTATGGGAATCGCCCATGAAAAATCATGATCATGCATCACTAGAATCTACTTGACTGGTTTTATTGATTCAAATCAAAAATATATTTTATTTGAGTTTCTTCTTTGAAAGGTTAAGCAAAATTTCAGACTAGTGTGTCTAGTTTAACCATCATCCAGATGCGAGGGTATAAATGCTCTATGCAGAGATATGAAACATTTTATGCATCTGTTCTCATAAAGAGAGCCATTAGTGTGCTTTTAGTTATATAATCCACTAACTCCAATAAGTCCTGGAGGCAGCTCGTGGGTTTAGAGCACAGGGAGAAATCTCAGCTCCTCAGGTGTGCTGAGAAACTCCAGCGCCTTTACTGTGACCTGCAGTATATTACACAAGCCTTATGTATTTATGTTTGAGCGAGCCAAGCTGTCATGTGAGGAAGGTGAACGACACTGTTTTGAGTCTGGAACAGCACTGTCCGGGGGATCTAGACTAGTTAGGCATTTGTTTAAACACTTTTTCAGCTGTTGTATATCTGAAAAAAAAATCATTACATTTATAGGATAAGCCAGAATGGCTCCGTTGAAGCAGTAAATGGCCTGTGAGTGTGTGTTTGTGTACATGTACCTGTGTGTAAATGTTCCTCCTAAATTTAGTTCAGCTGACCTTAGCCATGTGCCCAACGAGAGGATGGGGGGTAATAATACCACACACTGGCACTGTGTCTGCATGCAGGGTGGTGAAAACATTCAACTCGTAACCTAAAGACAGAAAATATATTTTAAGACGTTCACTTGTCTGGAGAATGTCACCTGAAAATGCAGCTCTTATACAAAGTTCAGACTGGAATTAATGTACTTAATGTGGTTTAATGTTATTTTGAAATCTTGTGTAAAAAAAAAAAAATTCTTTAATTTGTGATTTTAAAAAAAGTATTAGTTTTTTTATTAATTAATATTTGAAATTCATGCTATTTATGATTTCATGCTACATTTTATTTTATCAAAATTACAATACAAATGGTAATATTGTCAGTAATTGTAAAAAATAAATAAAATAAAAATAAAAATAACTTTCTTTTTGGATATATTTTAAAAATACTCAGGTCTCCAGATCCTATAGAAATAATCTGCTTAATAAACATGACTTATTTCTATTAATACTAAAACAGTTTAGCTGTGCAGTTTTTTTTCTTTTCATCACTATATAAAAGGAAGTTCAAAACAGCAGCCTTAAATCAAAATAGAAAACTTTATACATTATAAATGTCTTATTTTCACTTTTCATCCATTTAATGCATTTTTTTTTTTTGAAAAATCAGACACCAAATGATCGGATTATGATCTGTAATAACAATAATTATTTTCCCCCCCTGCACGCTGTACCTGTGGTAAAATCACTGTAATGCACAATTTGCAATGGCAGCTATCCAGAGGAACCTGGTGTTTTGTGTCTTGCTCAAGGACAGTGAGTTCATGGATCAGCCCTTGTCTGTTTTGAACCTACAGCCTTTCAGTTAGCAGCATTGACCTCTGACCAGAAGGCCACGGCGCTGGCAGATATCTGAGCTGGAGTCAGAGGTGTAACCCTGCATTGACGTCTTTCCTGCAGGTGCTGACGGCCGAACAGCAGATGCTGGCTGCTAATAACGATTACAACTTTGACCATCCAGATGCCTTTGACTTCATCCTGCTGGTGAACACTCTCCGCAAACTCAAGCAGGGCAAGAGCGTGAAGATCCCAGTGTATGACTTTACCAAACACGGACGGCAGAAAGAGTGGGTGAGTGGAAACGCACAGAGCGTGGAGAAATGATCATCTGGATTTCAGTTCAACCTTTTGGGTTGTTTGTTCCTCATTTTTCTGCTCACATTTGCTTAAACTGTCACATCTGTGTAAATTATAAGTGTTGAGGAAACTGCTTGGAAGTTGCTTTATGATTTAAAAATGGCACCATTACAGTAAAGATACCTTTCTAAAAAGTGGCTGCATTTATAATCGACTTTGTTAAATTCCTAAAATTGGTTGTGAGTAGATGGACAGAGCTATTAATTAATGAACTCATGAAAATGTAAACATTTAAATAATTTTTAAAATAATGAAATCGTAATAAAATAGTAAATATGTAAATAAATGATAAGAATAAATCCTTTTAATAATTTAAAATATATAATAAGGTTAAATTCATAAAATATAACAAGAGAAAATCTTAAATTTAAATGAATTTTTATATATATAAAAACAAAAAGTTTAATAATAAAATCATTACATTAATTTAGAAAAATAATTTAAAAATAATAAAAAATGTTCCTGAATATTGCTTTAATATCAGGAGTACTTGGAGTTAATATTTTAGGCAAAAGACTTTAATGAGCCCTGGTATATGCAAACAAAAAATTGCTAATAAAAGCTGCATTAGTCTAACTGTAATATTACTTTTACTGTGAGCATTTCAGCACACAGGATTTAATAAGCCTGTGTTCTAAATCATGTTTCAAAGTTTACTTTCTATACTAAAATAACAAAATGATGCAAATAATAGCCATTTAGCTAAAAACAAATCTATGCTACTATTTTGAATGCATGTTGATCTGCTTGCAGAAAACGGTGTATGGAGCCAGCGTCATTATTTTTGAGGGCATCATGTCATTTGCAGATAAAGAGCTGCTGAAGGTAAACGTCATCAAATATTTCACAAGCTGGTTATTTTTTGTTTCTTCTTCACTTTCTTAATGACCTCAACGGCTTGTGTTTCAGCTGCTGGATATGAAGATCTTTGTGGACACCGATTCTGACATCCGGCTGGTACGGAGGCTCAGGAGGGACATTACAGAGCGCGGCAGGGACATCGAGGGAGTCATCAAACAGTACAACAAGTTTGTGAAGCCAGCTTTCGAACAGTACATCGAGCCCACCATGAGACTGGCGGATATTGTGGTGCCACGTGGTCAGTTTGCTTGGACAGATGTCAAGCGCATTACATTATGGGATACAGTGTGCACTGTTTGGTCAGAGGTTTCACGGTGTACACACTGTATGCTGTAGCAGTATACAGCAGCAAAGCTTAGTTTGAATTCCTGTTCTTTATTTCCTGTAGGTGGCGGCAACATGGTGGCCATTGATCTTATAGTGCAGCACGTTCACAGTCAGCTGGAGGAGGTAAGATCTACAGACATGTCCAAAGGATTTATTGTGATATCTAGCAGTAGATGGCACAGTATAGGCGGTCACAGATTTAAAGCGTTGTTTCATCATAGTGGTTCTGCTTATGAAGAATTTCAGATGTCTAATATCGCCCCCTTTTGGATCAAGTCTTTTATTTTAATCGTAAACTCAATGTAGAGGAAGTCAAAAACACAAACAGAAAATTTTAATATAACTATAGATATTTAATTGTAAAGTTAATATAAAATATATAGAACTGATATTTAAAAACATTTGACATTTTGTTAAAAAGGATTCCATTACATTTACCATACTTTTTAATGAAAGTTTTACTTTTATTATTTTTGCCGCTGTCAAGCGATTAATCAAGATTAAACGCATCAAAAATAAGAGTTTTATTTAAATATATGTGTACTGTGTATATTTATTATGTATATATATGAGTGTGTTTATATTTCGGGAGTAGGTTGTTTATATGTTAAATTAAATATATAAATATAGGCATGCAAATACATGTAAATATTTTCAGTACACTGTGTGCGTTTATACTTGGTAAATATACGAAAGAGCACACAAATATATTAAGCAAACAAAACTTTTATTTTGGGTGCGATTTAATTGTGATTAATTGTTTGACAGAATTAATTATTTTGGTATTTTAACAGATAATGGGAGTCTATAAAGGTAAATTAATTCCATTCAAGAACATGTGGTCTTCAACTGAATAAATAAAATAAACAAAGAAAGAAAATGTATATATTGATTATAAATTATTACAACATTTTAATTAACTGTTTTTATCATATTAAATTGAAATAATATACTAAATGTGCTGTATGTAGAATTTAAATCTAGAGGCTGAACTGTTTTCCACAACCCTTCCTCCTTAGCCTTGATTAATGTGCAGGTTGCCAGATTGACTACACCAACAGAAAAGTGCACACATGACGACAAAATTAAAAACGTACATACAGCACCTTTAATTGAAATCATTCCGCCAATATTGCAATACATTTTAGGAGAAAATCAACATTTTAATTATTTTAGTTCATTAACATTTCCTTTATAATGCAGCAACGTGTTGTGGTGATTATGAAAATGATATCTTCATTGTTTCCTCTTTAGATGTTTTTTTCCTGCGATTTATTAGAGCAGTAATCGGTGTGCGGCACGCGCCTCATGAGAAGTAGTTTTAATAACGCTTGTTCATTTTGGATTGGGAATGCTTTGTAGTGGACTAATATCTGACATCGTGTCACTGACTGTAATATTAAACAGAAAATGATGTAACTCATTTTCAGGCCCACAGGGAATCTGCATTTATCAACACTGAAACACTCGTCTTTCAAAGCTGTACATGTTCCTCAGCCTTGTCGTGTTTGCTATATAATTTGACAAATTTGGTATTTTCAGCTATCAGTGAGAAAGTAATACTGTCAGCTCAACTAGATTGTTCCATAGAATCCCACAGACGTTTCTATGAAGTCCCTCTAAAGCAGATTCTGTGTGGGCCTGCTAGTTTTCTGTGATGCTGGTCTGACACGTTTTGAAGCCATGCTTCCTCACCACACTTGATTGTTTTCTCCTCCTTTCTTGCTCTCCTCATGGTGACACAGCGTGAACTCAGCGTCAGGTAGAGTAGCACCACTATCTTCTCACTTCCTGTCAGTCCTGCAGTGAAGTTTCCCCTCAGCACTGATCTGAGCTCAGATTGCGAGCTGATAATGATATTCAGAGCAGTCACGAATGCATGAGTGACTGGCCTTAGATCAGTCTGTAGGGGGAACTTATGCCAGCCTCTCAAACTCTGCCCTTTACAGCAGTAGGGGATCTTCCTCCTCCTGAGCCCTGCTGCACTTCCTGTACAGACCAAAAGAGGGCAGCGCCTCTTCATGTTGATGGCTCGTTGTCACGTTGGTGTGGTTCAGTATTTATAATAATGAATCAAGTGAAGATACCATGAAGACACATCTGTCATATTTCACTGTTTTCGTTTAATGTAGTGTTATTTTAGTATTATTAGAATACTAATATGATCTTTATTACTATTGTGAATGACCTTTTATCTCTATTTTTAGTTTTACTAAAAATCTTTAGTAAAGTTAGTTTTTAGCAACTTTTTAGGTCATTTTTTGCATCTTATTAGTATGTTTTAATAGGAGTATTTATCATCTTATTTTAGTTTTAGTGCTTTTTCTACATCTGTTTAGTATATATATGTACTTACTATTGTAATAATAGTGAATTATGCATAATTAGATGTAAGTAACCCTGAACCACACACTTATCCTAACACTAACCATATAGTAAGTACATGTAGTTAATTAATATTAGTCAGTAATTAGATGCATAATTACACTGTAACATATATATGCTCTATATATATGAAGACAGCATTTCTAATTTAAATTTTATGCAGTATTTATATTTAATTGTTTGCAGCGTTATTTTATTATTTTTACTTTCATATATTTTAGATTCATTACACACAACTGAAGTAGTTCAATATTAATTTAATATTGATGATTTTGACATACAGCTCATGAAAACCCCAAATTCCAAAAATCTAAAAAAAATTAGCATATCATGAAAAGGTTCTCTAAACGAGCTATTAACCTAATCATCTGAATCAACTAATTAACTCTAA
>JAUMHI010000030.1:573230-588869 GCA_032359435.1 Enteromius unitaeniatus
ATCTGCCCTTCTTTATTTTATACTTTGTTACCTTGAAAGGCTTTGTTTTTATAAAAAAGGCAAATTAGTTTGTCTGTTCCACTCAGACAGCTTGCAAAATAAAATGACAAAGAAAAAGTAAAATCAATGACAAAGAATCATCATATAATCGTGATATTGTTGAAGAAAAAATTGTGATGATATATTTTTTCCATATCGTCCACCCCTAAGCGTGATGATGTGATCCCATAATTAATGTGCTGTGGTAGTATTGTTTAAGATGAATAATAATAAATAAATGTAAGCAATGATATTTAGTTAAATAATGATGTTTGTTGCATCGCAATACCTTAAAACAGGAATGAATCCATTTAAACACATTTCTCATCATGCATACATTTAGTTTGTTCATTAATTACATTTTTTTTTCACAGGCTAATATCTAGAAAGAGGCAAGGTGCGAGAGCAATATTTACAAAGACAGAAAGTTGTGAATAAAGATGTAACAAGAACTGATATTGGATAAACACAAACTCAGCCCAAGCTTAAATTAGCACTCTTGATTGTAAAACATTTCTGAAGTATTGACATGAACCAGAGCAAATTCTGTTTCAATTACTGTAGATGGGACATGCTGGAGTGCAATTTGGATTTTAGTTGGAATGAAGTAAAAATTCAATTGCTTTCTAAAGTGGAATTCAAATGAATGTGCTCATAATTGTCATCATCTGTTGGCAATCTGTCAGAAGTAGTGAGCGGAATTTTTGGTTATTTTTGGGCTGAAATTTCATTAAATTGGACCTGAGCGTGTGCCTTCCTGGTTGGGTGTAAATGCTTCACTAATGAAGGTAAAACTGTCCTGCAGTTCAAGCTATTTGTCTGCTTCCTTTTTTTGCCGAATTTATAGGTCATTACACTTCTGGGTTCTAGACAGTTTTGTGAATGCTCTGCCCATGCTACAACACTGAAAATATGCTTATTTGGAGACAGTCATTCTATATAAAAGGTGAAAAACAATACATTAAAAGAGTGTTGTCAGAATTTACAGTATTCATAAAATATTCTGCAAAAAGTACCCAGATGACCTTGTATTTAGACAAGTTTTGAAGTATGAAACATAACTATCACGAGGCCATGGGAGACGATTTGTATGGAGGAGGCATGTAGGTCATATGACAACATGGTGAATGTAGTACGTCCAGATTAAATTCATAGTACACACATTCATACTACATTGAACAGAATTATTTGTTTTTCAAAAGTAGTCCCCATTTAGAGAGCATGTGATTTCGAAAGCAGTTCACGCAAAATATTGGTACAAGAAGAATGTGTCAGCCAAACCACACAAAAAAATATTGTTAGCTGTCAGGTATCATCATGGGAATGCAACATTTCCCATAGAATAGACAGGCTATGACACGGCAGCCGGTGGTTAACCTCAGTTGGCCTAATACCATGAGGATAGTTTCTCGATTCTGGTGTATCATGAGCTCTAATAGCATAACATGATTTCCTGTATCCTCCCAGCTACTCATTGTTTCTACATTCAGATGAGCATTTTCTCCCTGTAGATTCCATTCGATTGGGAAACCAACCGTAGGACGTTACTTTACCCTGACCTGTGACCAGTCTTTAAATTTCTATTGTAATGAACCACAGTTGGTGGTTATTAGGTCAAATGCCCATCTCAGATCCCATCAAACCTGCACTACTGTTTTCACTTACCCCCTGAAGAATGAGAAGTTTTGCAACCACCATCAAAATACCTAAGTGCACTTTAGTTGGGAAATTTACAGATGAAAGAATGACAGTGGACTGATGGTTTGAAGTGAACCGTACATTCAGTTTCAATTACTGTTAATTGATGTAGGGGAGTTTGCAGCACGGCTACATTTATACATTGCAGACAAAAGGAAGGAGAAATGAGAGGGTGATGTGTGCTAGATGGGAGTGGACGTGTAGGAGAGGAGAATTCCAGGAATCTTTTCGTGGTTGTGCATTACTGTAGCATGTGCATCTGTCCACTTAGCGCTTAACCAGCAACTCCAGCATATTCCCAACAGCAGGAGTCCACAAACATTCTTGTCCAAAAAAAGACCAGATGAACATTGGGTCTTTTTCAACACAGTAGCTTGAAAGGAGTGAGCTGAGTAGTCTAAAAGTGTGGGCACATTTACTTTTGTTGGGGAATTTTTGTGATTTTTGGAATTTTGCTTTTCATGATATTAGGAATTTTGCACGAAGACGAATAATTCTAATTCAGTCAGGTTGACCAACAGAAAGCTGCTTGTTTTTAAAGTGACTACTGTCTGCATTGAGATTCATACATTGCTACACTATTCACTTTTTTTTTCAGCGAAATGTCACTAAATGTTATCGTACTTTAACGCAGACGACCAGCATCTGCATCTATAGCACCATGTCTTAAGGCATAAGCACAGTTTATTAGAAAGCAGTGTTAAACAAAATGCATCTTGAGGTGCAACTTGCTAAGAAAAATTTCCTTGCTGCAAAATTACATGAGGTCATGAGGCATGATTAAGTAATCACATTAAATTAACACATTAAATTGACAGTCCTGATTATTATACATCAAAGCTATGTGCTTCTAAAAAGTAAAGACAAATCATTCCTCAACAAGGTCACATTTGTCCCTCTACATTCTATAATTGGTGTAAATATTTCACCTTTCACTAAACCTTTGCCTCTGCTACTCTTGGTTTCTGTCATGAAGCATGGTTACGGTCTGTTTTGTGTGTATACTGTTTGAACTTTTGCACAGATTCTGGCAAGTAGCCTGACATGTTTTTTTTTTTAAATAAAAGAGAACGGCCCGATCATTTAAAAGCCTATTTATTTCTCTCACTTACACACACACACACACACACACGGCTATCCCTTGCGTGTGCAAGTGGGTGGATGGAGAGGACCAAAAAAACAAGAGCGAGAGAGGCCAAGCCCTAACCCCACTCCGGTCTCTTCATCTCTTCCCTCCTCTCCCTTTCTGGTTCTAAATGAAGGCTGTGTGTGCCCCTTGCCCCCTTCCCCTCCTCCTCCTCTTCCTCTTCTTCCTCCTCCTCCTCTCTCTCTGCTGCTGTGTGGAAGATGGCCGCTGGTCTGAGAGTAGGTGGGTGAGACTCATTTCCTGTGCTCCTCAGGGCCTCGTTGCTCCAATGGCAGCAGCAGCTCCCACCATCCAGGGGCCCTGTTTGGTAGCAAACATGGGGCGTCTACATCTTCTCCTCCATCTACTCTTCCTCCTCTTCCTCTGCTACTGCCGCCTCCACCATCCGTGCCACGGCCCCCAGGGGCCCTCGGTATGCCACAGTCTGGGGGCCCCCCAGACAAGCTCTATGCGGAACGGGCCCTGAAGGCTTCACCCACTGAGGTAAGTCCATCAAACACCCAATAGGCCACTTATCCTTCAGCTTCGTGTGTCTCTTTATATATAGCTTCTCTTTAAGATTCTTGTTGTGGATGATTTGTTGCTTTTTTGCATTGCCTGCTCTCTTCCTGCATGTTCTCTTTTTCTGTTAATTCATGTTTCTGCTTTTTCTTCCTTTCTGTGAGAAAACACGTTTGGATCACTTGATAGTAACAAAATTCAAACCCCGAACAGAACCAAATCATCCATAATCCATTTTACCATATTCCACAGAATTCTGCCAATTGTTCCACAAAATAAGTGTTAAAAAATGTTCAGGACGTCTATTGTCCTCTGTGCATTTGTCATTTTGAAGAATATAATGACGACTTCCGCAGCAGAGGATCTTCTGATAAGAGGGGGATCCAGGTGGTGTTTGAAATCAATAGTGATGGACAATGCAGAGGGGCAGGGTGGGTTTTTGTTTTCTTGAGTGAGAGCAGGAAATTGCACTCTCCCCGTGTGTGCTGAGGTGGCATTTGGTTTTGCAGGACCTCCCCCCCAAGAAGTTGTACCATCTCTGTGGACAAGCCATCTGTTTGCTTAAACCATAATGTGTCACTCTTACGCAAGAGAGGGTGGAACGAGAATGAGGGGGATGGGCTGCACCTATACACGTACAAGCCGCATGTATCTCAGAACACAGCTGAAAAAACCCCACAATTGGATCTGCAACCCTCCACCTCCCAAATAAATACACACCTCTCCTCATGGACAATACTTAATATCCTCTAGTGTCCCAATAGTCTTCTCTTTGTCTCCACCTGTTGGACATGCTATTAAGAAACCCAAGCTTAATGAATAAAAGTAATAGACAGACCAATAAGATCAGTAACATAAGATATATTGACTTTGCCAGAACCTACTGGTTTTATATATATATATATATATATATATAAATAGATAATAAATTTTCTCCACAGATGTTATTCCCTTAGTAAATTCCCTTAGTTTTTTCTTACTCTTTTCTTTTCTTACTAGCAAATACTTAAATTAAAAATAGAAAGTGTAGTGATATGAATGTTTTTCCATTAATTCGCAAAAAATACTAATTAAAACATATATACATTTTTAACTTGTATATATTATTTTAAATTCTATTTATTTTTGCATTAAAGACCAAGTCAGCTTTTTGCATGCTATCTTTTGCATTTCAGGTTTTGTTGCTTCAACTGTTTTGCAGCCAACTCTTTCTTTGCTGTTCTCTTTTCTTCAAGGGTCCCCGTCTATCTCTTCTGTTTCTAGTGTGTCTGTTTGTGTGTTTTACCTTATGAACTTGCATGCCTTAATACAGACCTGTGCTCAGAAGTACACAAGTGCTGATGTGCATGTGTGTATTTTTACAGGAGGAAATGCAAGAAGATAATAGTCCGAATAACAATGCAGGTACGCGTGGCGTCAATGACGCCGATGGCCCGCCACATGACTGCCTGTTATTTTTCTCATACATAAGCCGATATCCTGGCGTTAGTTCTCACCTCTCTCTCCCTCCCTCCCTCTCCCTCTCAGGGCTGGAGCGTGTCCAGGTTCCTGTAGAGGAAGATCAGATGGTGGAGGAGAAGCATGGAGTGTGTGTGGCGGAGGTGCAGGGCGGAGGGCCGGGCTGGCGGCAGGAGCTCGCCTGCTCTCTGTGTAAGCAACTGTTTAGCAGCCTGCTTCAACTGAGACAGCACGAATACAGCCACACGCTCTCGCTCATGGCCCTCTCGTTGGACTGCCTCGACCACCATCGCCCCCTAGTGACCCCTTCTCCACTCAACCCTCCGCCAGCGCGCTACCATTGCTCGCAGTGTCCCGCCAGCTTCACCCTCAAGTCCAATGCCGACCGTCACGAGAAGACCATCCACCTCAAGCGGAAGCTGATGCAGTGCATCTACTGCCTCAAGCACTTCCGCGACCGAACGGACCTGAACCGCCACCTGTCGTCCGTGCATTCCAGCGAGCGCGTCTACACGTGTCCTGCTTGCTCCCGAACCTTCAGCACGCAGAAAAACCTGGCTACCCACGGCAAGGTCTGCTGTCAGGCGGGAATCTCGCCCACCGAGCAGCTGTGGAACTTGCACAGCTTAAAGGAAGATGACCATATCCGTATAGACGACTGATTCTCCAAACCAGCAACATTTATTACTTCATTACAAAGGGAATGTGATACAGGCTTCAGGTCTTCCCAAATCAGGCCTTTGGCCACAGCACTGCTGACATTTCTACACTTCTTTTTATTGTACTCATATTTTGTATGTTCTTCAAATACCTAAATTGTCAGGTTTTTTTATGACTACTGCATATGGCTGCTGAGGCACAAATGCTATGCAAAATAAAGATATTTTATGTAATTGTTCTTGTCGCATATAGAGCTGTCTGCTTTTTGTACCATGCAGGATTATTCAAGGTTTTACTGAAGACTGGAGAACATAGAGATCTCTGTGCATTGGATGCCAATGCTTTTTCACTCTGGGTGGCTTTGCACCCCTTTCTTTACCAGCGGACTAATCTTATTATGCTTAGACGGACTGAGGCGCAGGGGTCTCTGTAACTCAGTGAATTCAGCTGTTAAAGCCGCGCACAATGCTGCCCTCTGCAGGAGAATCTCTCTTATATTCTGCAATCGAGAGTGACAAGATGATTAGGGATAAGGAAGATTAAGGAATGTCCTAAATCTTTCAGCAAGCTAAGTTGTCTTTAAATGTATGTATGTGTGTGTGAGAGAGAGTGCATTGAATCATGTCAGTAATTAGCTCTTCTCGGCTCTCATGCTAACCCTAAATTGCACTGATAAAGGAGATGTGAAAGGAAAAGACGCAAGTCCTTTAAAGTTACGTGACCTGACACTAGTATCCAAACCTGACCGTAACAGACAGCAGAAAGCAGTAAAAGGTGTTTCTGGACCCCTGCAAGCAGAGATGCATCTAAATTATGTTTGTGTTTTTATGTCTAATGTTAAATCTGATAGTTCCAATTTTTGTGCGATTGTTAAAGATGGAAGTGAATTAAAAAAAAATTCTCTCAAAAGTTAGCCGTGTCATTGAGTGGTCAGACCAGTTCTGGGAAATCTTTGAGGCAGTCTACATTTGTAGTATTACCTGGAGGAAACGTTGTTACGTTAATTGCGAATTTCACACAGCATATGTCATACAGTTATGACAAGTTCATTAGTGTATCAGTGGGCGCTTACACACTAGAGGAAGCTCTGATGGAGCGCTCCGTGTATAAGGCATGTGTTAGATCCATTTTGAGAGTGTGGAAGAGGTTGAAGTGAAAGCACAGTAAATGGATATCTGAAACTAAACCCACCTCTCTAAAAATCTTGTGGGTTTTGGTCAACAAATGTCTGTCGGTGCGCTCTGCAGAAGAAGTTGTCAGCGTTTTCGCAATTTTCAAGTGTCATTCATTTTTCCCTCTTTGAAATCAATGGATTTGCAGTGTTGCAGTAAATCAGTTGTGGCAGAAACTGTGAATGTGTCGGCATTCTTACTGACACTGCAGTGAAAAAGAGAAGTGGATTGTCACACTAGAACAACCTAAACTTACCCATAAATCTTATACCAAAGTATGTAAAAGGCATCTTCTTTTCGTATGTTTTTTTTTTTTCCTCAGAAAAGGCCTCCAAGACTTTTCGCATAGACTAGTCTGTGTATCATATATAAAGCTTTGTTGTGTCAAACAAAATATCTGCTTGGAACAATTTCCAAGTTTCAGAATTGAAGCATGACAGTTGTCTTTCAAACTGTTAAGTGTGTTGCTGCACTGAATGTGGGGTGAATTGTGAAAGGAATTACTGTTTATCGCCTATGCAAAGCGAGAGAGAGATTTGCACTGAAGTTTTCAAGGTCTTAGCACTTTCTCCTCAGGAAACGAAAGGACTGATGCACTCTGATATTGTCTGAAGAGGTTTGAATGGTGGGTGTAAAAACGCATCAAAAATCTCACTCACAGCTGTTTTGAATTGCACAATTTTTTATAACTGAAAAAAAAAATCCTTTAGACTAAAACCACAGATTTCTGTAAATTCTGTATTTCGGAACAGTACTGTTGTGTAACTGGTTGGATGTAATTTTTTAGACAATAAATTTTGACAAAGCTGTGTAATGAAAACTGGGGTCATTTTATTTTACAAATAATAGTTCATTGAGAACCTACAGGTTTGTAGTACTATAGTTTTCTATGGATGGTCACATGGGGTTTATTTGCTACCTTAAATTTAAGCTTGTTGAGATCAGATCTGAGAATCAGCTGTTTAAAAAGTGTACATTTTCAATTCCACGGCAGTGGAAATTGTGGAAACGTGGTTGGTTTTGCCATTTCAGCAGCACATGCTCGTCAGGTCTTTTACGTGTATGGATTATTAGGTAAACCTGGGCTTCAGGTTTGTTCTTAACTAAATGGTGCTCATCCTCTTATTAGCTGAGCTAGTCTAGACCAATGCTTAATGAGATTACAGTCATCACAGTATGAATAACACAAAGCAAATGCCTCTAACAGAAGATGGAAAAATTACAAGTAGTGGTGGAATTGATGTTTGGTTTTGTGAGTTTGGGTTGATAATTTGTGCTGCAATTGTTTAGCAAACAATAGGAAGCTATGCTATGCTGCATTGTGGGTTTTTCATCTTTCTTTGTTGAATTTGAGCAGTAAAATATGTTTCGGTGCTGTGGTTGCTAGGGAAACTGTCTTTTGGGGCTGCTTTTGGTAGCTAAGGGCAGGTGAGTTAGGGAGAGTATCCCTCTTGCAGTTTGTCAGTGCTTTGGCTATCTTCAGTATCTGCCACTAGAAAAAGGATTGGTCAGGAAATACAGTAACTGATGTAAAAGCAGCAGTAATAATAATAATATGATAAAAAGTGACAATTTAGATGTGACTTTTCCTGGATTAGAAATATTTGGATTGAATTTATATGCTCATTAATAATGTCTCAGTGTTGTTGTTTTTTTATGTTTTTGGTCATTACCACTATTGTCAAAAGGTGATTCTCATAAAAAAAAAAACAATTTGCACTTGTACAGTGAAGAGTACTGTAATACAATAAAATGTCACATAAAGCATACATTTTTGCGTACTGGTAAAGCTATCACAATACTTGACAATATATATATATATAATATATATATACTATTTTAAGATACTTTAGGTACTTATAATGGCCATTTTTTTATTTAAGAAAATGGAAGTTCTTATTTCTTACTAAGAAATAAGATAATATTTCCTTTTAAGATAATATTTGACCTGGACATGTTCTTCCTGTTGGCTAATTCTGGTGTAGAATAATGTCCTCGTTTGGGGTCATCCCTTACGGCTTTACAGAATACTCCTAAAATAAAAATAGCCCTGACTCCACCCATGAAAATAATTAGGATTAAGATGTTATGGTAATCCAGCAACAGCGGCATGTTAATTAAAGTATCCAATAGACAAAGAGAGAGAGTGATTAACCCAGTGCTTTAAGTAGGTTTGGCATTAATGCTATATGCAGGGCTTTAACACTTCTCACATATAAACTCTTATACTTCCAGTGGCTTAACCTGCATGTGTTCTGACTCTGATCAGCTCTCATCACATCTCTTCATCTCTATCCACAGTTAATGACTTCACAGTGATCAGGAAGAAGTTTAAGTGCCCATACTGCAGTTTTTCTGCCATGCACCAGTGCATCCTGAAAAGGCACATGCGTTCACATACGGGAGAGAGGCCGTATCCCTGTGAGATCTGCGGGAAGAAGTTCACCCGGAGGGAGCACATGAAACGCCACACGCTGGTGAGTGCAGGACCAACAGGGGGTGGCAGTGAGTGCCAGCACTTACAGGGATAGTTCGTCCAAAAATTACATTTAAAGCATTGTTTACTCACCCTGAAGACTTGCGATATATTTTGAAGAATGTGGTTAACCAAACACTTCTCTGTTACCATTGACTTGGCTACTGGCTGGTTTGGTTAACCACATTTTTAAAAAATATATATCTTTTGTGTTCAACAGTAGGAAACTCATACAGGTTTGGAACAACTTGAGGGTGATAATTCAATATTTTCATATTGGAGTGAACTATCCCTTTAAGAGTGATTAAGATGCATTGTGAAAGCAATTTCGATTATTACATCTGGATGCTTATAATTAGGTCAAATGCAGTTGAAAATGACAAAATGGTTGAATTCCAAAGCTTAATTTGACATTTCTTTCCAGTTTTTATTAAGCACTATACAGCATATGTGCTTTTCCTAAAGATGTTTGTGTGGGAGACATTTGAGTCTCTAGTGGGCCCCTATTAAATAAGCATTCTGCCATATCCCATAAACCCCTCTTATCTCAGTTTTTCTGCCCTTATTGCCAGCAGTTTTTTAACACCTCCTCTCCTTTTTTCTTTCTTAAAGCCTGTATTTACTGCATCTTCTCAAGGGAAGCACACATAAACAAGCTTTGGCGCATGTTCTTGGTCTCTGTGTGGCTAAGAGACGTGCCACTGAAATTAGCTCTGGTTTTGAGCATATCAAAGGGCCTGTAATAGTGTGACATGATAACAGACAGCGCTGCTTCTGCTTAGCGCTGAAACGTTTAACACCTAAACATTGCTTAATTCATGATCCACACCATGATGGATCACACCCGATATGCTACACCGCCACATGTTGTCGACGCTTCGTTATAATGTGGTGAAAAAATTCAAAGGTCTGAGCAAGAGGCTGTAATTGGCTGAATGCTTCGCTTCCCTTGCGAATCCAGCAGCGACTGCAGGTGCAGAGTTCTGTTTGAGATGCTTTTACAGTTTATGTATACATGCAACGCTGATAAAATGTACCACACTAGAGTGTGGCATTCTAGCAATCTTGAGGTTTTGGGTTAGATTCCCAAAGGAATTCGCTGTGATGATAAAATGCATACTTTTAATCCCAATGTAAGACGCTTTGAATAAAAGTGTATTTCAAATGCATGAAAGTAAATTTCAAAGGCATTATAAAGTGCAGATTAAATGTACATTCTAAATTAATTTGACTAGTTGCTATGTTGCTAGGCATCTGTAAATAGCCTAATGAATGACTACATATCAGTGATTCCCAACAAGTAACCTGTATTATTTGGGCAAAAGAATTATTGTTAATGAATCAAACTGTTTATTGAACATTAGGGTCTTTTATCATATTGCTGTTGCTGCAGCATTTGATGAGCAAAAATCTCAGTATAAGTGCCTGTTTTAACCGATTATGCGAACATACCAAAAGCGGGTACTTCTGCCAATAGTACTAGGACCTATAAGAAGGTTCCTTTTGGTTCGAAAGCCCCTTTAGCAATGACCAGTGTTGAAGAATAAATAAGATGACAAACTTGAGGTCCAAAGCTGAATTGCAGGAGTAAACAGGGTCACTCTAATACACATAGTGGTATTAGGGCTGGGCGATATATATTGAACTGTATGTTATGCGCATCTCATCAGTAAAGCCGGTTCTTTGATTGGCGCTAAATCTTCGTCAGCTGTTTTTAAAAGGAACGCCAGCTTATACACAGAGCCGTAGATCACAGAGAAGTTGCGGCATTGAATCACCTGCGAAAAACAGCAGACGAAGATTTAGCGCTAATCAAAAGAACCGGCTTTACTGATGAGATGTGCATAATATATCGTTCGATATATATCGCCCAGCCCTATGTGGTATAATGAATATTGTACCGTGGCATTATAATAGTATTGCCATGGAACTTTTTTGAAAAGAAATGAAGTGCTGTCTTTAAACAAGGTATTGTCAATCTTTTTCAGGTGCACAGCAAGGACAAGAAGTATGTGTGTAAAGTATGCAGCCGTGTCTTCATGTCGGCCGCCAGCGTGGGCATCAAGCACGGCTCTAGGCGCCACGGCGTCTGCGCAGACTGCTCGGGTCGAGGCATGGCTGCCCTGCTGGATCAGAATGGTGAGGACGGTTCGCCAGAAGAGGAACTCTTGTATCCCGGTGACCACCGATTCCCAGATGACACCGCCGATGGTGATGGGGAAGAGGAGATGATGGTGGAAGCGGACATAATGGGAGAAGGTGAAGGAGAAGATGAGAACGGGAAATGGCGGGCTGGCTCAGGGATGTCGCAGCGAGACGACAGAGCAATAGACGATGGCAAAGAGGAAAGCGACTCTGCTCTAGAAGGAGAAGTCAGGGCGGGAAGTGAAAAAGACTTCAGTTGGATCTCCTAGTCCAATGCCTGGATGCTAGTCCAAGGTTGACCACCTGTTCCTATAAGGAGATATGCTTAAGGTGGGGTAATCGGATCTCAACATGTGGAAGGAGCCAGATACAGAGAGATCCTTGAGATGCCCACAGGGCTGCCAAAGGAGAGACAGTGGAGAGTCCTCTCGCCCCGACTCAATGTGCTTCTGACCCAGGCTTCAGTTTGTCTCCTTTCTTCCTTGAGGACCAAACGGGTTTCTGTGTATGTGTTTGCTATTTCTTCAGACAAAAGAGATTGTGTTGTCTCGGGAGATTGTCCAAAGCAGTACCATGCTTTGAAGGGTCAGACAAAAGAAAGTGTACGAAAGATGTGCTCTTGCCATATGATCAGTTGCCACCAGGGGGCACTGGCTTATCTATTGCGCAGCAGTTCACGTCAGAAGACTTGCACCAGTTTTTTTTTTATTGGCACATTGTTGTTTTCTGCAAAGAGAAACTGCAACAGACTTGCACTTTAAACGTTGACTAGATTCCTATCGATTCCCTGTTTCTGTGGTTTACATTTTTATTCCAATTTACATAGATGAATATGGTGACCGCACCTACCTTTAAGGATACACAGTATGTCCTTATGACTGTTATATATGAACATTTGTGCTAGGTTTGCTAATTATAATGTATGCCTTGTAATGTTTTATTTCGTTGCAATTTTCATTCCTGAACATTTATATCAAGGGGAAAAATCATGTATATAGATACATATAAGTGAGATGTTGATTTTGTGTTCTCGACAAAGAACGGTAAAGGGGAAGATGGGTGAACACTATGCAGAAACGAATCTTTCTAGTTCTCAACAATCTTTATTCTCTCTATTATGGGAGAGAAAACTAGTCTTCAGCAATGGCAAAGCAGAGAGACTGGAGGAGAGAGATATAGTATACGAGTAGATTTATGGAAATATTACTTGTGTTCCACTGTAATATTTCTTCATTATTTGCATTCCATAGTGGACACAGTCAGGGATGGGTATGGTTTTATACAGAAGGTTTCCAGTGTGGTGTGTTTCTATTAAAAACAAAAAAAGAAAACAAAACAAAACAAAACCTGTATGCAAATGTGTGTATTTTGTAGGTTTGGGGTGTGGGGGGGGTGTTTAACTCAAGCTAACGTCATTCAAAAGCCTTTACCGAAGCGTTTTCAGACTTTCTCCTCTCGTCCCTCTTTTTACGTTTGACGTATTTCGCGTTTCCTCGCAGCCTTGCCATTGTACTGTACTGAGTCTGCCTCTAAAATCTTAAAGCCGTGTGATGTGACAGGGAGATATCATGCCTTCCCACTAAATATTTATTGCTCGGACTTCTGGAATATTCAGAAATATGCATCAATTTCTTAATCCGTGAACCACAGCTTTCTTTTGTTTTCAGTCCATTTAAGATGCCGAAACACAAAAACACTTTGTAATGAGACCTTGGGGACTGATGTGTGCTGTAAAGTAAAATTGCTGTTCATTTATTGGGTTTAAATGGTTATTTATTTAGTTTGTGTGTGTTTGAGGGAGAGACTGTCTAGTCTTTTTACACATCCTTAACATTCTGTTTGTGTGTGTGTGTGTGTGTGTGTACGAGTGTCTGAAGGACCGGGTTCATGAATGTCTTTTTACTCATTGTTTTAGCAATCTGTGCCAGAATCTTTGACAATGGGAATAAAACGCTTTATTATGCTTTACTTATGATTAACAAATTTTAATTATTATGGTTACTGTTGATATTGTTGTAATTCCTATTGTTATTATGATTATAATTATTGTTATTGTTATTATTATTATTAAGTGCTGGAGGCTAAGCTTTATTATCGGTTTCATTTTTATATTTCCTTTCTTGAAAAACAGTGTAAAACTTTCCAATCTTGCCTTTCTATGGACAGCAAGCCATGTGGCTTTCAGAAGTAATTATATTGTGCCAGTTCCATGCATTTCTGAGTGATATTTGAGAACATTGATTCCTTTTTTTTGTTTTTGAAGGATGAACCTTCTGAAAGCTTAACTTACTAAGTGTTGACAGAAAGGTATATACAGCACACGCTTCTATATTACTAACGTACACTAAGTAATGAATATTATACCAAAAACTAATAATCTGGTATACTTTGTATACATTTAGTGCTTTTGTTTTTCGATTTGGTGTACAGGTGCAAAGCTTTGATCAAACTTTGAATTGCTTGGTTGATTTCATTTTTTCCCCTCTACTTTTGAAAAAGCACAGGTTATAGTTTAATCTTATGAAGGGCCACAAAAGTACATTTTAAGCAAGAATCGCAGCTTTAATTCTGTAGCCCTTGGAAAGGTGCGCAAGTTTTAATGGATGTGCTCTACTGTATGACATCACTCTGCATCTGAATTTAGAAGGCTGGCCACTGTCATGTGGAATTATGGGAAATGTATGCTTTGCAATTAGAAATTGTACAAGCTTTTGACCTCAAATGTCATTGGCCCAAGGGCCAGGCACAATTGCTTTCCAAATCTCTCCAAATGATTGGACATTTAGCTTTTCTCCTGTTTGTTTAATTTATTGTGTTCTTTATCTTTAATTGAAATAAAATCTGTTGGAATTTAAAAACAAACTGCATAATTTGAATCCAATTTATTTATGCAAGTAAATAGCCCCTTTCACACAGTAATACCAGTAAATGGCTGTAAAATGACCAGAATGACTTTACCAGTAAATTCAAAAATTCACTGTCAGCACAGGCAACGGTGGTCTTTTTTTCCGGGAAAGCACCATTCACACATCAATTTTCCAAAATACAGGTAAATTCTGTAACATCATTAATCAGAAATTAATTACACATCCCATTTTTATTGTGTTTTTAAACATAAAGAGCAGTGTTTTAGTTGATGTTCAGCATAGTAAATGACTTCAAACCAAACTACACAGTGCAGAGTAAATGTGTCATCTGCGTCAGTATGTTATGATTGGAACACAGGCATTGAATTCCGGCAACTTCCCTTACTGGGAAATCGGCAGAACAAATTTACCAGTATTTTTTTTTTATTTCCCACATGATCGCTTTACAGTAAATTCGGTATTAGTGAAAGGGGCTAATATGAGTTAGATTTCATAATTGGTCCATTTATAAATGCACTTGATACTTCTCAGTCATTTCAATCAGGTAATTTCTACAGATCAATATTAAAGCATATGTGCCTCTATGTACTTGACCTACTATGCTATGCTATGTTCATTTTCAAAGTGTTTGTGTGTGCATGCAAGTGTAGGTTTTGCCCATGCATGCTGTGTTTTATTTTAAGACATCAGAGATGTAAATTCTGCCAATTTTGGTGCACGCTATTTTTTTTTCCTTTTTATTCCAGTTTTGTTCAACTGTCTTTATCTGTTAAACCAAGACTATTTGCTACAACCTACCAACAAGCCTCTTCTTATCACGCAAATTAAATAAAACTGATCAATGCAGATACTATACTTACATACACATATACATCATTATACTGTAAACTAGAGCCCAGAGAATTTAATGTAATAATTATGTTGCTTGTTTCTGTAGAGACTGACAAAATTCTGACATTGGGTTTAGATTTTATTTTTATTTTTTTAGATTACTCCTGATTTTGTTATTAGCCTAATGTTTGTAAAACTAACGATGAAAATATGTCAGATTATAAATGATATTTGTGGGGAGAAATAAATCATTTCAGCTAATCCGTTTTAGTATATAGTATTCTTTAGTATTAGCATTTAGGTAGTTTCTTAGTTAAAGATTGAATTCTCAAATTTGATAGTTTTCGTATAGCATTATAATACTATGCATATTTTTACTTTTTTATTTAAAGAAGAAACCCATCCGATGCATAGTTCAAGTAAATAATCGTTCAGCCCTAATAACAATTTAACATGTTTGATGGTCCCATTTTTTGAAATATATTCTTTGATGATTCTTTGATATAAAATCAGTATGATATGATTTTATTTATTTATATTTATATACAGGTCCTTCTCAAAAAATTATCATATTGTGATAAAGTTCATTATTTTCTGTAATGTACTGATAAACATTAGACTTTCATATATTTTTGATTCATTACA
>JAUMHI010000030.1:588969-620489 GCA_032359435.1 Enteromius unitaeniatus
TAAATATATGAGTGTCACAGCAAAGGGTCTGAATACTTAGGACCATGTGATATTTCAGTTTTTCTTTTTTAATAAATGTCAGCAATTCTGTGTTTTTCTGTCAATATGTGGTGCTGTGTTGACATTAATGAGGAAAAAAATGAAATGATTTTAGCAAATGGCTGCAATATAACAAAGAGTGAAAAATTTAAGGGGGTCTATTTCCTGAACCTGGAGAACAGTCTATGTTGGCTGTCCACAGAGGCTATACAGTTGCAACTTTGCAAGGACAGTCTGGTGCTTCTGACTCCTGTAAGTTTTCATATTTAAAGAATTTGCTGCTGACTAGGTAGTGCTTGTTGTTTGTCATTTCTGCAATCACAAATGGGGACGTGATGATGTTTACGAGGCTTGATGCAATGCGTACGCGTTAAAAAAACAGCACTTAGTCATTTTAATCAGTAATTATGCCCCCACTGGATGCAACAAATACCTTGTTTATCAGGGGTTTTATTGTTTTTGAATCATCATGCCAGGATACAGCCTTACATTACGGTAAAGGGAGTAACATTTTCCGTTTTGGATAAAATTGTCTGCTAATAGACTAAAAGTAAATATGCAAGGCATAATGTACAGCCAGCAGGTTGTTATTACACTACTTATCAGCTGTTGTATAAGACTGAAGGGCTTTCTATGCTGGCTTCTTGGAATGTGGCAACAAGACCAATCAGAACAGAGTATTCCACAAAGCTGTGTAATAAATATGATACAAACTAATATACATTTCTGTCACCGACAGCGCTTCTGTGGCTCTCTCTGACCGACAGCAGCGGGAACCTTCGCCAGCTTACTAAGGTTCCTACCCGGACTCAGGTCAAGAACTAAGCACTGAACTGACCTGCTGCTGGTTTTCTCTTTGCAGGTGCAGCCGGGCCTGGATGTAGCCTCGTGTCTCCTGAAAGGCTTGTCTCTGAGAGACCTCTGCTGGGTAGTGGGTGCAGATCCCAATGATGTTGGTGCACAGGAAGATCAGCACGTTTGCACTCAGCTGAAAAAAGAAAAAACAGACTCACTCAGTATCTCTCTAGAGATCAGCTGAACCTTTCAACAAAACCGGCTTTAGCTCAGTGCTCTGGAATCCTGGGACATCTGTCATACTCTAGAGCTTTACTTGACTGCAGCATGGGAAAAAAAGCCAACCTCTGACCTGGAGAGGCTACTTCCTGTAGAGAAGTTTACAATAGGAGAGCCAGAACGGAGCTAAAAATGGAGCCTGAAGCAGAGCCAACACTGTAACTTCCTTTGGGTGAATGAGAGGAGGGGTGATGGGAGAGTGATGGGGGTTACTCCAGGTCACTCAGTTCACACCATTAAACTCGGCTGAAACACTGCACAATCACTATCAAACACTTGTTGGCCTATTTCCTAAAAAGCCTATCTTAAAATACATGCTAAATAACTACCAGAGTAGACATCTGTTGTTAAGAAGCTATTCGTGGCTATGTGAAGCTCATTACAATATTTGATTGCAAAAAAATAGAACCAAAACAGTAGGTTAAAAAGGTTCAAATGTACAATTACGATTGCTAAAGCAGAATTCATACAGCTCAGATATTTTATTGCATGAAGTGCCGGGTAATATATTTATAGTTACCTTTTCAGCCATGTAACACTATTGTATTTGAAAAATGTATTACTGTATACTGGCTTTAAAAATTATGTTTTTTTTTTGTTTTGTTTGGACTTCTGAAAAAAAGGTAAAAAAAAAAACTCTATTAATAGAGTAAAATGTAAAATATATGTGAAATGCAGCAAGAAAACAAGTCAAGATAAGATCTAATACCGGTGGCTAAAAATTAAGGCATACTCAGAAATATTCAGAGTGCATTAAAAAGCCTCTTATATTTACCTACATAGGCTGCATTTATTTGATTAAGAATACAGTAAAACAGTACTTATTACTACAAATGAAAATAACTGTTTTCTATTTGAATATATTTTACAAATGTAATTTATTCCTCTGATGTAAATATTATTTGAATATAGTGATGTGTTTTTTTTAATCTATAAGGTTTCTAATCTATATATATATATTTATTATCTGAAACTAATAGAAAGATGGAAAGACAAGCATTTACAAAACATATAATATAACGCAATATAAATGATTTACTGTCACTTTTGATCAATTTGATGATTTTATGAAATCCCCAAACTTGAACGTTAATTCAGTTTATAAAACCAAATTAAAATAATTATTTGAAACAGGAGCAAACCTAAAAATAATCAAATAAAATAAATCTATTAAAAATGTATTAAATTAAAAGTTTTCATAAACAAACTGGTATTAAAGGCATTTTAAATATTCAATATATCACCTAGTCTTACAACACTCTGTGGAGTTGTTCAGTCCTTAACTTTGTATTTTAGGAATGTGAATGCAGTGTAAATTAAGATATAATAATGGTGTAAAAGCTGTCATTAAGACTTCTTCCACTCTCATTGACTAATCAATGCCCAAATCAACCATGCCCATTTGATATTAGAGTAAGCTACCGTATCAACTATAAAATAATTTCACTGCCACTTTACAAACAGGCAGCTTTATTAGCAGCCATATTAATCTAATAGCCTCTCATAGCTGACTGGACAGTTTATGTCTGTGCTATTCTGAAAACGGCAGAGGATTTATCTGAAGTGATAGCGGAGACTGTGTTGTACTGTGTGCTGCTCTACATGACATAAAACAATAGATCTAACAAACAATGGTTTTGCTCCTGCACACAGAATACTGAATGAGAAAGAAAAGGGACAGGTGAGAGGCAATGCTTTAGCGCAGTGTGTGTGTGTGTGTGTGTGTGAGGTCGAGCCTGCTAGCCACACTGACATTAGGCAGATGGCTGTGAGCTCTGTTTACATTAGAGTTTCTGTTCAAGCAAAACCAGACCTGGTTTGTGTTTGTGTGTGTGTGTGTGTGAGAGTCAGGGTGCAAATGGATGCTTTAAGCACATCAACATGTTGACATCGACAATAGTGTTACACCAATAAGCAGTCAGTTTAACATGTTTAACCTTCAAATTACACCTAATGTAAAACAGGGTAAAACAGAGTAAATCAAAAAATAAAGCGAGAGTGAGAAACATTTCAAATTAGAAAGACTAAAGGCTGCATTTACACAGCAGCAGAATATGGTTCTCAATCCTGTATTTGGGATTGACAAATTTTCTTTACCGGAGTTTTGAAGTCTTTGCTCGGTCACACAGCAGCTTACAGTTGTGTTTAGAATTCTAGGATTTTATATTACAGTTTAAAACACTGAAGAAATACTGTTTTAATCATTTTTGTCTACTGAACAATAGTAATATATTTCTGCTGCCGCGGCCAAACCAAACTTTTATTTTGATGGCTTGCCATGAATACCTTTACATTTCTGTGTGTACATGATATGACGATAGATTTAGAGATGTTATTAATGTAGCCTAGTTGTTTGCTCGTATAACTTAAATTAAATAAGCTAAAACAACACAAATCTTTAGTTTTTTACTTTACAATTGTATTATGCTCAATGAAATCACATTTGTAAAATATTAAGTTAATTTAAACCATCTGTTTGGGCCAGCACAAATTATTTACTTCGAAACTGGGCAGTGGATTTCTAGTTCCCAGCATGCTTTGCATATGGATAAATCAAGACAATAAATGTTGAAATTAAATGCTGTTTTTATGTGTTTTTACTAAATTGAAAGACCTTTTAAAGTTTGGTGTTCAGTAATATTTGACATTTAAAATAGTTTATGTTGATTTTTGTTGTTAAGCTATGGCTACATGAACTGTGTGCTAATGCCAGTGACAAAGCCATTTTTACTTGATCACTATATGTGTACAGAATATGTTTAGCATGTGATCAAGTGTTATGATGTCTGTTTTGTTCCCATAAGATAAAAAATGGTAACCAAAAAACAAAAACAACAACAAACAAACCAGTCTGTACAGCAACAGTAATGGTTGAATCACCAAGAATGAAGTGAATTATGTTCAGAAAACGTTCACAGAACATGTCAAATGAAATTGGTTTGATCTCATTAAATTAGCATGAATTTTAGTCATCAGTACAATTAACTTACTTCAAGTCAGTTCAAATGAATGGAAATAGGTGTCATAATTTTATTAAGTTAGATCAACCAGCTATTTTTTGAGTGTACTGTATTTATGTCCTCATTTAGTGAGACGCAAGACGTTAATATCACCGGAAGCTTCACGCGCAGGTCAGTGTGCTAGTAAACAACCACGCATCTGCACCAAACATTAACACAGACACGTAAAATTAATCTTCTTCGCGGTTAAATATTGACAAATACTACTGAAAGTGGGAGTGTGCTCACTGTGTGTACATAAAATAAGTTCATATTTTAATAGTTAATAGTAAAAAAATTGTAAAAATAGTTAGATTTCATAAAAGTTTTGGCAACAATTTAAAAAAAGTCTCTGGTTAACATTAGTTAATGCATTAACAAACACAAACACAAAAAATTAGGGATGCACCGATCCGGATCGGCTGTTTACGCGTTTTGTCAGTGAAGCCGGTCCTGTAATCAGCAATAAATGCCATCAGGTGCGTGATTTCACATTGAGCCGTATATACTACACACAGCCGTTGTTCACTGACGAGCTGCTCAAATCCACTCTGATAATGAACATGGTTTCTGATGTACATTAACTATGCATGTTAAATAATAATGTAATAGTCGTGTACATAATATTAACTAAGATTCACAAATGCTATATAAATATTGTTTAGTTAACTTGCATAATGTTAAAAACTAAAAAACGCAAAGAACAAAACTATAGAGAGTGACTAACATTAATAATATAAAATTAGTTTTCGTATTAAAATAATATAGGTAATGTTAATAACTGACAGCTTATTGAAATTGGATAAAACGTCTTCGCTTAATTAAAGAGCAACATTAATTTAAATGTTATTTATTGATGATATTTATGAAATGTGTAATATTAATCTAAAAATATTAGGTAAAATATTATTATCATACAGTAAGTTCATGGCTGTGCATTTATAAACACTATTCATTGCAATCAAACTGAAATGACCACACCAGTTGTATTGAGCACATTAGACTTAGGGACATGATTACAACAATTTATTCAATGTTCAGTATTCAAACTAAAGTATCAAGTAACGTTCTGCATTCTGACTGGTTGCTGCCGAACCGCGTCATAGCTCAAATCAAAACACCACTGCCTCCTTCCGCTTCATGGGTTCATTTTAAATTAATTAAGTTTAAGTTTTTAGTGTTTGTTTATTTATTTAGACATTAGAACAGTGTTTATGTATTATGTACAATAGTACCGTATTTTAACATTAGCTATTCATGTATTTATCAACATGTAAATAATCTGTTTACTATTATGAAAGAATTCATCCCTAATATAAAGATTTGTTAAGTCAATGTAGTAAAAATGCATTACCTTAAACAATAATTATAATCTGAATAATAAATAATAATAATAATATTTTCATAATCAGCAAGGCATAATAGATTCAAGAACATTTTAAAATGAAACAAAAAATATTTGTTTGACATAGAAAATGGGCTGATTCTTTTGACTGACTATTGGTTATGATCGGTGTGTGTTATCAGCTGTGTGCTCATATCACAGGCAGGTCATAATTGCTCGCTCTTTACCAGAAGGCGAAGTCTGGGGTTGACACACACACACACACACACTTAGACGTTCTGTTTGCGCAACTTGACACCTCTCTCCTTCACGCTCAAGATTTATTAGCAATAACCATCAGAAGTGCTGGGACACAGAGAGAGAGACACCGTCCTCTCCTTTACTCTCTGTCAAGCTTCTCCTCCGTCTCTTTTTCTTTGTCTTTCAACTCACACATCATCAAATAAAAATATTTTCCTGACTCGCTCACACATTAGCTGACACCGAGAACATCTCTTCCCTTAAAAGTCAATGTTTAGAGATCCTTTTTGTGTATGCCAATTTTTTCCAGCAAAAGTCAACAAGCGACGTGTAGAAACCGTCATAAAAATTATATTATGATTACAGCTCACTCTGAATATCTATGGTGGTGTTTATTGCTCAGTGTGTTGAGACGGAGAGAACCTAAGGAATGTTCCAGGTGTAAAACAATCTAAGCTCTATGAACAGCTTCTGCGGTATACTGTCCTAAAAATGTAAGTCTATGGGCCAACACTATGTCATTTTGAAAATGTGCAGTTTCTGTTGTTACAAGGGTTTGTTTGTTTGTAAAGTTTGTTATTGTCTTTTCATATTATTTAGAATGACTTTTATAGGTGGCCGAACTCATGTGTTATTAAGGTCATTCGTGCAAATCACAAGAAAACTAGGTTTAAACCATCAAGGCATGAGTCTACTTGGATTACTTTTATTTCAAGAGTTCACGCTTCTGTTACAAATAAGTTCAGGAGAAGCAGCGAGTTTATGTGCAACAGTGATTTAATTCTCAGGGTCGGGGTAACAATAATCGAGATAGTGGAGACACAGGCAAAAAACAGAGTCGAAAACAATGCAACGGGTCGAAAATACTGGTTAACAGAGTCCTTGGGGGGGAAGCAGAGGGGAAGACCAGGTCCAGGCAGAAATCAGTAACGGGTAATCCAAGAGGCAGAATAACAGGACACAGGGAACATAATCAATGTAACAATTTAAACAACGAACCGTGGCAACATCTAACACAGAGCAGCTTTTATGCCGGGGAATATCAGAACTGAGCTGTGGCAATGATTTCAACAAGTCCGGGTGAGAACATACAGAAAAGAGTACACGAATTCATAATAAAAGTCCTGGAGTGAGAAACAGAAGTCCTGGGCGCTGGAGTGCCCTCCAGTAGTCTGGATGGGCACATCCAGCTGAACGTTACAGCTTTCTTGTAATAAAAATATAAAAGCAAATTTGGCGAGCGAGCCGGTAGAACGGCGAACTCAGAACCCTAAAGGATGGAACCCTAGCGAGGGTACGAGTTCGGCGTTTGGCTCGTTCTCCATCTGCTCCCCCCGGAAACGTGATTGGGATGGGTGGAGGAGAAGGGGTGGAGGAGGGATGCATGAAGCGAGATGCAGGGAAATGAAAGCAGGGAGAATTTATAGTGAAGGGGAAGAGATTTGATTGGATGCGAATGGATGAGGATAATTAGGTGAACGTGATTTCTACTTTCAAAACATTTACTTTCAAGAGTTCACGCTTCCCAAAAAAGCTTGGAAAGGACAGCAGCCAAATTTGCGCCCAAAATATGGGGTGAGAGAGGATGCTGGACGTGAATTTTTGTTTTTGAATAAAAAATAAAAAGCTAAATAATTTACATAAAGATAAAAAGATAAAAATACACTGCATGCAGTGCATGTAAGATCAATGCCGTAACTTTATGAATTTATTATTTTCAGCTCTGATTTAACACCTTAAGGCTGTAATTTATGAAAGGGTGAAATACTTTAAACCCTGATTTCAGAGATGAACGGTAACTTTAAATTGTGTTATCCTAAAACGTTCTTTGTCACAAACCAGGCAGATCCAGACAAATCTGATGTATAAAAGTATGATTTTGCTTTGTGTTTGTTCACTGTTCATACCACTTCCGGGTATTTGTGATTTTTGTTCGGACCATTTGTTTTTGCAGACTCACTCATCCTCTTTTCTCTGCGCTGGCCTGTGTTTATGTACCTGTGCCTGCTCCAGATATTATATAAAGCCATTATGATCATTGCAGATTATGTCCAGCTTTCCCGTCCTCTGTGATGCCACTAAAGGGGGTGGGGTGGGACAACACGCCTGGCTTCGGAAATGAAATTTATGGAAACATGAAACTATTGGGCTTTGAAAAAGAGTACGTTCCCACGTGCAGAAAACTGAAGCCTTAAATATATCTGGATGAGACTCACAGTATGAGTATAAAGTGAGAGGGACAGAAATAGATTACGAGAGAGAGCGGTGGGACAGTGATAGAAACATGATGGCAACCTTAAAAAGAATAGGTACATATTGTTCTTGTCTTAAATGATGTGTGACTTTGAACAAGAGCTTGGTGTGATTAGATCAGTTTACAAAGTAAATTAACAATAATCAAAAATGATAAACTGCTCAACATCCAACTATTATTCCTCGCTTACTATGCACTGTAAAAAAGCAAGTACTTGCTTTCCAGTTTACAGGACAATTTGAGTCACAAAGACTAAAGGTTATTGGACACTGAGCTGAAATTTTCATGTGGTTTTTAATTTTTTCCATATTTGTCATCCTTTTCTATCAAAATGCTTCCTACAGATGTAAAAAATGCAAAAAAATGCAAAAAAAAAATTTTCATGGCGGACATGATTGCTACTTCCCGAGGTTGTATGTTTTTTTAACGTGTGAAATATTCTGACGAAAATTGTGAAGTCAGTGTGCAATGACCGCAAGAATTGTGAAAAAAATACAAATAAAATAAACAAATTATTTCCTATAAGTCAAGACCATTTTTGTCATACAAAAAAACCTACTTTTTGTTTATTGTTTTGTCATTATTCTTATTAATTTGTTGATGTCTTGCGTTTTTAACATGTGTGTTGAGGTCTGTGTTCAGTTTTCTATAACCGTTTCCCAAATATCTTTGCTTTGTAAGGTGATTGCATCTACAAAAACAAAGATAGCATATTAAGTGTCCAATTAGGCTACCAAAATATTAGATCAATTTATTGTGTTACTACCAGGGGAATTTACATTCCAAAAATGCTGAGAAATTACTCAGAAATTGCTAGTAAAATACTTTTTCAAGTAAATCAGCAAGTAACATGCCACAATTAGTGCTGTCAAACAATTAATCGCATCCAAAAAAAGAGTTTTTATTTACATAATATATCTGTGTAACGGCAAACACATGCATGTATATATTTAAGAACAATATGTTAAGCTTATATTTTAAATATGCTTTATGTAATATAAATTATATGAATATAAATGTACACGTGTAAATATTTTCAAAATATATACTGTATGTGTGTGTATTCATATATACACTGTGTAAAAAAAACGTTTATTTTGTATGCGATTGACAGCCCTATTCACTATACATAGATGCCTCATTAGTGACTTTTTCTATGTGCGTTGCATAAGGATCTATTTCTATATCTATGTGTATATCTATGTATATATCCAGAGCATGGTTTCGTCTGTGTTTGTTATGTTTTGACTCTCAAAGCTTTGGAATGTTTTGTACCCATTGACGTCTATTACATGACTGAATGATTTGACTTAAAATCTGAGGAAAATGTACCTACATCTTGGAAGCCCTGGGGGTAAGCAGATAAACATCAAATTTATATTTATGGGTGAACTAAGAACTTTTAGTACTTAAGACATTTTAATACTATCGTGTGTTGAATTTTTAAGGTTTCCTGCTTTTTTTGCACTGATATAAGGTGAAAGACCGGTTTGGTTACTGAGCTATTGTCTACCTGAAGTGTGATCTTCTACTCATGTGAGAGGTTAGGGCTATGTGCTACCTCTGCAGCCGAGCGGTGTGAATATTTAACACTGAGCTAATTCCTTCGAGACCTTCTGCTTCAGTAATTCAACCGTCAAAGCTGGCCGAGGGTTATTTAGAAACCCAAGTTTCCCAAACCCTAAAAAAGCTAATCGAACTGCTGAACTGACCCTCACATCAGGGGCATGGTGTCATCATGCATCTGTAATGAGGGTGTGAGCTTGGCACGCTGTCCATGCGCTGTCACGACTGTGACTTTCTTTCAGCAGCTCCAGCCCAAATTCCACAACGTCCTTCAAAAAAGACTCACATGACCTGAGAGCCCATCGTTAGGATGAATATTAACTCCTCTCAGCCCACAGTCCGCTCAAAGACCGAAACACTTGCCAATATCTCAAGCTCTGATCTGATTGGCTTGATTTGCACTTTTAAAGGTACATTGTTATTGTGGATTCACATATTTTAGATTTAGCGAAATGCATTGTTTGGTCACTTTACATGCTGGTCAGATGGTGTCTTACTGTTTAAGTGGGCGACTCTTGGCCAGAAAAGCTGTAAAATAAAGCACATGTGCATTACTGAGAAAAATTGTATGAAATCAGTGCTGAGCTCAAATGCTAACTGGCAGTATCTCACTGTTTTCCTCAGAGTATCAGTGTCACAAATAACAAGATAATTAGTTCTTCTCACTCAACAAAGGTGTTCAGAGTCTTTAGCAAGCAGTTACAGTTACTATTCAGTAAAGAAATGCTTTATACTGTACATTCATCTAAAAATTTAGATCCTGGGGTGCACAAGGCCATGAGAAGCATCACAAGAGTTAATGACATGATGCTCAGTTTTTCTCTGGATCTATGATTTATTCAAAAATTCTTAAAAACGGAATTTGTACAGTACATTGAGTGTAATGATTAGAATCACGTAACGAAAGAAGAAATAAAACATGAAACAGTTTCACATTTATTCTAAACTCTTGCAGCCCTTGCAACCTCATTTCAGGTCATTTTATCCTTTTATGGCAAGGAAAGACCTGCCAAAAACATAAAAAAACGATAACAGGATATTATGAAAATGTGAAAATGTTTTCACACATTGATTTTTGAAGGATCATGTGACACCAAAGACTGGAGTAATAATGATAAAAATTCAGCTTTGCGTCAGAAATAGTTAATTTGAAAATATATTAACATGTAAAATAGTTAGTAGGTATGTAATGATGTGAAATCATGATATGAAGTCCAGAATACAATATTTATTTTTATTTAAAATAAAAAAACACAAATGAAGAACTGGAAAAATAACATTTTGTACATTTTAAGGTTAAATTATTCCAACTCATGCTCTTAAAAGTAATGGAATTGACTTTTACCTGAACTTTAAAAGGGATTCAACCCTCTTTTTTGTTTAATTTTACTACTAAAAAGAAGAAGAAAGAAAAAACAAAAAAACTACAGAAGATGGGAAAGTTGCAAGTAAACGTGTAAATCATTTCCTCTCAGGGCAATGACTGATAGGACACTGTTTCTGAAACAGGTCTGAGCTGCTTCCTGTTTCGGGCGATGACTCTGTAGGAGCATCTGGAGGTTTAATGTCTGAATTCATGCATGTCTGTTGAAAATGCACATACTCTCCCCTTTATGCACAGAGATGAGCAAGGCATCTCCCTGTGTTTCTTTTTCTTTTTTTTTGTTTATCTTATCTCTCAGTGTCAAACTGAACTAAGTGATGAGTCTCCACCACAACTAGTCTCTTATCATCTAAATGTTCAGTAAGATTACGGAAATAACTGACACGCACATCCAAGTCAAGCCTTCATGGGATCAAACACAGACACTGTATGATAGCCACTGTTTAGCTAACCAACTTCACTAGCCTAACAGGCCTTTCTGGTTCTAACTTAAACACACTCACTATATACGAGGTGAACAGGACAAAATATTTACTTTCTATAATAATATTCATAATTTGGATATTTGAACTGTTCCAGTGATTTTTCAAGTCATGTTGTGACCAGGCACATTAGTCTAATGAGTTTTTTTAAACTAATGAGTTTTTAAGTATTATTCAACATTTAATGCAAGTGGCTCAATGCAGATAGTCCAAAACATGACCCCGGTCGACAAATCTTAAGTGAAAGAGTCAAAATTCTAATTCTAATTCTAGAATTCTAATTCAAATTTTTTTTTATGACAAATGCTCACATTGAATGGAAAAGAGCAACATGAACATTCTGCTAAGCATCTCTTTTACTGTTTTACATAAGTAAGCATTGCATGCAGGTTAGAATGAACTGAGAGTCAGTAAATCATACATTTTTAAGGTGACCCCTTCATTTTGAACATACAGTTCAAACAAATGCAGATCGACAAACAAACAGCAATGCTGCAGGAAAAAGAGCTTATTCCTGAAGTAATTAAATCTCAATTACCAATGCAGCTGCAGAGGTGAGTCACATTAGGTTGATTAATGCTGACAGCTATAAAAGAGGTCTGACAATTAACATTTTGTTGTGTGACTTTCCAAAACAACAGCCAACGGTTTGAAAGAGCCCAAATAGTTGCTGTCCACATTGCAGGATAACTGCTAAATTATTTAGTAAAGAGGACATGGCTTAAAGTGGACACTGACAAAATAGCACCCAGACTTTCAATAACATACCCAGAAAACAGCAGAGAATCGAATCAGCAACTCTGTGACCCAGCATCAACCAAACCTGCATGTCAAAGCTGGAATTTATGACAGGACTGCTATTCAGAAACGATGCGTATCCAATGACAACACACAGAGATGCATAACCTAGCAGAAGGGCTGCAAAACCTTGACACTTGAGAAATGGAAAAGAGTAATATGGGCTGATGAGTCATCTTTTCCCTTTTGCTAAATTTAGGGTTTCAGATACAATTAGAAAAAGACAAAGGATCCATTTCATCTGCAGCGTCTGTTACCAACTGGCAAATATGGTGGCGAGGTTCATTATGCATAATGGTACATGGAAAAATATTCTGTCAGAATCTACTAGTAAGTTTCACAATACATAAAAAAAGGCAATAACAGGTACTTCAATAATCTTACAACTTTATTTTTTTTAAGTCTTCTAAAGTCTCACAGTCTTACAGTCACCTCATGTATAGTGTAAGTTGGTCATAATTAAATTTTTTAAAAGGTTTGCTGCATGTGTTTTTAAAAAAAAATTATTTTATTGGCCACATTCACACAGCAGCAGAATGTGTGCTGCACAAACACGCATCTACCAGGTGTTACATGTTTTTATGCGTGTTTTGGGTAACTTATAGTGATGGAGAAATTAGCTGCGTGTCATCTGAAAGGTTTATTAGATCTCGTCAGTTTTGTGTTCTGTGCTCGATTCAAATGCTCCACTCTGGGCAAATTTATAAGCTACACTCAGTTAATGAAGGTCTGATGAAAGAACTCGCTCCTAGATTGGACTCCTGTCATGTCAGAAAGTGATAAGACTTTTAGTTTTATGGACGTTGCCATCTTTGATATTAATTGGGTCACTGTTGCTATGGTTACTGGTAAGAAACACCGGCTTGATTCCCATTGCACGTTCATACAGAACTAACTCTTTCTTTCGTTTTCTTGATTTATTATTTAGGTAAAATCATGTATAGGCCTATTTATCCTTTATAATGTTTTTTCTCTGGTCGCAAAAGTGCGTATGATATGAAATAGATATGATCATGTGAATCACATGTACAATGAATCTACAGAAAACAAATATTACTATTTTTAACGGGTCACAGGCGCTTATCCTTTCTAATTGAAATTCTAATATAAAATAATGTTGTCGGTTAACGGTTAATAATCAGTGAACCAGTTGGTTACGAGAAATAACTGAAATGAACATCCCTAGTACTGTTGATTAAAAACGGTCATTAAGCACTCTTAAGAAGTACTATACAAGACAAAACAAGGCCTATAACAAATGATGCAAAGTCAAGTCAAATGCCTGCCAGACTTCATGTAGATCTAGTTCCTGTAGGTTCCCTGTCTCTCAGTCACTATGACGTTATGTCATGAAGACAGACTGGGGTCATTACTTGGGAGCCCTGATTCACTCTGATATAGAGAAAACGCCAATGAAAATTGTCTAGTGGAATTTGCATGCTGAGCCACTCCCCACAGAGCGGGTATAAATAGGTCAGCAAGTGCATCCACTCATCAGATTTTGCTTCGGAGCCGAGAGCCGTCCATATGCAGTTCTCTCCTGAATGCAGTGCAAGAGCAACCTTTCTTCAAGCAGAGGCTGTTTGGTGTGGCATTACAACGCGATCAATGGAGTTTCTGTGTGTTCCAGCAATTCCCTTGGGCGTTTCACAAAAGATCAGTTTCTTAAAAAGTCGTCTTTTTAAAGATGCCGTTTTGAAAGTCTTCTTGGGTGTGGTTTCCATCTTTCCGCTAGCGACGGCCACGAGCGCTGTCTTCAGTGTCTGGGGATCCAGTATGCTGAGGACGCATTTGTGGAGGGTTCATGTGCTCATTGTGAGTCCATACACCTGACAGTTTTGCGATCTCGCCTCTCTCTCCTCCGGGGGAGAGCGAGTGTGTCAACACCTACTACCTGTGTTGATTTCACAGCTTCCGGCGGTGACTCCGCGGCTAGAGCGTGTGCTGACTTGAGGAATGTGAGAGCTTTCCCGCCAGGTGCGTCCTCACGGGCTTCTCACATCTCTCGGTGCCGGCGATTTGTCTGGGCCGTCTGTGGGCGGCCCTCAAATTTCATTTGGTGGACCGTTAGGGGATCGTATGTCAATCACAGCATCGGGGGATGGGTTTTCATCTGGCGAGTATGAAGATTCGGCCGGACTGCGGCCTTCGGGTGCTGCAGGTCGAGCCGAGTCCGACTCGGAGATGATTGCAATGCTCGCTCGGGCGGCTGAGAACATCGGGCTGGAGGTGTCAAAACCTCCTAGCCCTGAGCGCTCTCGGCAGGATGATTGGTTTCTGAGGCCGTGGTGCCTTTCTTCCCTGAGGTGCATGAAGAGCTAACAAAGTCTTTGATGGCTCCTTTCACAGCCAGAAGCCACTCGTCATCCTCCTCCGTCCTCACCACTCTTGACGAAGAGGCGGCCAACGGTTACGAGAGCATTCCCCAGGTTGAGTGTGCGGCCGCGGTGCACTTGTGCCTGCAGAGCGCCGCCACCTGGAAGAATCGCCCTCGCCTCCCGCCTGGTCCCTGCACAGCTACGGCAGTCAAAGCCTACAGTGCGGCTGGGCAGGCCGCCTCAATGCTCCACGCTACGGCTATCCTGCAGGTCCGCCAAGCCGTTAAAGGAGCTAGTCGATGGTGAGTCTGACCCGGGTGCTGTCCTCGGCGACCGACCTCGGGAAGGCGATGTCCGCACTAGTGGCTCAAGATCGTTATTTATGGCTCAGCCTGGCTGAGATGAAGGACAACGAGAGAGTTCGCTTTCTCGATGCTCCGATCACTCAATCTGGCCTATTCGGCGACACTGTGGAGAATTTTGCACAGCAGTTCTCTGCAGTTCAAAAGCAGACTGAGGCCATTCAACACATCCTGCCCCGTACTGTGGCCATCTCCAGCTGGTGCTAAGCCCTCCAAGAAGACTGCTAAGCGACCCAGAGACGGGTGGCCCAGAGAGGCGAAAGACTGTGTCTTGACTGTGCCCGAGGAGGGCTAGGTGGAGAATCTTTGGGTTCCTTTTGTTTGCCCGGACCTGGTTTACGGAACTCATGCTCCTTGTGACAGCTCCTCTCTGGGGCATACCTCTGAGGCAGGATCTCCTCTCTCAGGGGTGCGGCACCCTGTGGCACCCGCGCCCAGACCTATGGAACCTCCATGTATGGCTCCTGAATGGGACGCGGTAGACCTAAGTGTTCTTCCACCGGCGGTAGGAAGCACTTAAAGTTGGAGCGCAGGCTGTTGGAGGACCTCCAAGCTTTTTCGTTAAGTGAAGAGTGCCTTGTATTACGGCCGGCCTACTCTCAGATGAGCCTGAGACCCCAGCCTGGATACATGCCAAAGGTTCCCACCACGTCCTTCAGGGACCAGGTAGTGAACCTGCAAGCTTCAGAAGCTCTGAGCAGCTCTTTGTCTGTTACGGAGGTCAGCAGAAAGGGAAGGCTGTCTCCAAACAGAGGTTGGCCCACTGGATAGTACCAGACCCAAGACGAGCCGTGTCCCCTGGGTGTGCGCGCTCACTCCACTAGGGGGGCCTCGCTGGCAGATACTTATCAAGCTGCAGGCTGGGCGACACCAAATACTTTCGCAATACTTTTGCGAGTGCCTTTACTCTCCAAGTCGTGTCTCCTTTTTGGGGACCCTGGTCGAGCATCCTCCAAGCACCAACGGCGCTCAGACTGGGGCGGAGCAGTCTGACGCTAGGCCCAGTATCCAGGTGATTGCTTTGCCCGGAAGGTCAGCCCCTGTACTGGGATAGGTGGCTGCATGCCTGATTCCCCATGTGTAATCTCTTGCGAAGGTGACTCCACAAGAAAGTTTCCCAGATGGTAAACTTGTGTCTTCCCTCGGCCCATCTCTGCGGACTAGTCTTTCCCGCTGCGAGTGGAACTAGACCCTGAGGCATATTCGTCTGCGTACTACCCTGCGGGTTAGTCCATATTTGTGTTACCGCACATTTACCTCCCTGCAGGCAGGGTGTGGTTCTCCGTAGTGCCCTTCTACAGAAGGCGCGCTTTTCCCCCTTGTTCCACCAAACTGTAACAACAAAAAGGAGGATCTGAAGCAGTCCTGGCTCTCGGCTCCTCAGCAACATCTGATGAGTGGATGCACCTGCTGCCCTATTTATACAGGCTCTAAGGGGGAGTGGCTCAAGCATGCAAATTCCACTAGACAATTTTAATCGGCGTTTTCTCTATATAAGAGTGAATCAGGGCTCCCAAGTAATGACCCCGGTCTGTCGTCACGACATAACATCTCCGTTCCCTCCATCAGGGAACAGGGGTTACAGTACGTAACCAAGACGTTTTCCTCCTACATGTGTTTTTAAAAAGAGTTTTAGGTATTTGTAGGCAAGAGTGATCGTTCACTTTATTACAGAGCTCCCACATTTAAAAAAAAAAACACTCCTATATAGCTGTGCTCACAAAAAACAACTGACATCGTTTTCAATACAAGCTGACATTATTTTCTATGGTATTTTACTTATGAATCAAAACCAGAACTTTAATATCTGCTACATTATTCTGTTATTTTGTCCACCTTTGGTTTCTGCTGTTCAGCAAAATAATGGTCAGATGGATTCAGGATGCCATCTTTAATTCCTCATGGATAATGTGGTTTCAGTGAACCACATGCTTTGTCTTCATTCAAAAAAAGTTCCACCTCACCCCCGCGCCCCAGCCACCACCCCCTCACAAACATGAGCAACAGCAACAATGTGCACCATTCATATTCTTTATTCTCCTGCCAGAGCACGTGAAACAACGACATTCCCACTGTCCCACCCACATATTACATACATTTCAGCCTAGTGGGCTCAGCCAGCACCATTAAACCTTCCTTTAAACAAGAAACAGCAAAACGGACACTAAAACCAGTATTATTGTTTCACAAGGCTTATTTAACATTGAAGGATTATAAGGTTTTAGCTACAGATGCGCACAAAGTTTCTTAAATACTACTAGTACATACTACACACTTTAAGGGTTGCACACATATGTACAAACTTTTAATTACTTTCATTTTATGATGCTAAACAATAGTTTATAAGCTCTCCAGTAAATATTAAACAACATAATCTTCTATCCTATGGTGCAAACACTATTTTCACATAGCCTACATGTTTCCATATTTCTGCATGAAATCAAACAAGCTACACAGTCACAGCTTTACATTTTAGGGTTGCAATAATATAAGTTGTTGATTATTCAAGTTATTATTGTATGGTCAATACGGAAAGTTTTACACAAACTCTCAGAAAGTTCTACATACACTGAAGCATGTTACACTTGCTGTGATTTCAGCATCCGCCATCTCAGTAAGAACACACATACATCAACAACATCTCCAGAACTGCTCTGAAAGTAACTTCACATGCATTTTACAGTTTCATTTTGAGTAAAACTAGTGCCATATCATATACACACAGTGATATGATAAGGTATTCAAGGCAACCCTTCAAAATAAAGATTTGGTTTAGACATTGAGCCAGAAATATATCACTATTATTTAGAATAACGTATGTGATAGGCTACTAGTACCACTACTGTTTAAAGATTTATTAAACTTTTTTTTCTAAATAATCACAAGATATTGCTTTTTAAAACCGTGGATTTTCACTGGTATCGGTACTGAATCCAGACATTTTGGTACCGTGACAACACTATATAGCAATAAAAAAAAAAAATACTATTAAAAGAATTAAACCTTTTTTTTCTTTATGTAACAGACAACAATTGTCATAACAATCTATATAATTTTGTAAAAAATAAATAAATATAAAATAAAGGCAAAGCAATGTCTAGAATCAGCTAAAATATTGAATATTCAACAAGCTGATAATTATTATTATTTTTTTTTTTAATAACAGATATGACAGATAATACAAATCTAGAACAATAACTATAAAAAAAAAACTGTGTCAAGGTCTGTATCACCTTTGTCCACATAATGCCATTAAAACATTATTAAATATTATCAAATATTTTAATATTATAAATAAACATTAATTAAATTACGGAGCTTTGCAGCTTTACTAAGATGTTTCTCTGTGGCTGGATAAACTGGAGTGTAACACCTCTCTGGAATCTCTTATCCTGCATACGGCACAAAATAAAACAACTTCCATGATAGCAAAGTGCAGAGTCAGAGAAACCCGGCCTGCTGGACACTAGATAAGCCTGTGTGGTGACAATGTTGACCAAAACTACTGAAAGAGGCCAGAGCGGGTTTTAGGAAGAAAAGCGAGGGTTTTCCCTTGACACCATCATGGCATATTTATTAAAGCTGAGTTTATTTCCATACATTCTGCTAGGCACATCAACACAGACCAGAAAAAATGAGAATTACATGAAAATTTGCTTTTTTTAAACAAATGCACACTCATAATCTGGAGTATTTCCTTACGGTCTCAAAGCTAGGCGTGTGTAAATGTGTACAGTTGCCATGGCACCACACCCATCCCATAATCCCCTCTAACTGCAGTGGAGCTCAAATTCAGCTTTTCCCACTGACTCCATATAAACTGAGAGGGTCCAACATCTTTTGGATGAAATGATCCAACACTGAGGCATGAACGAAACGTAAATCATCTAGCATCAGCAGCTGAAATATTCCTTATATCCACGGTGGATTCTGGCCGGACGTATCATTGGCTTTGTAAGCATGTGGTCAAATTTGTGCTGGGGACAGTAATTATTCATTACAGGAGCACAGAAGAGAGTATCACATTCACCTCAGACTGAAAGCACACTGCAGACTACACCTTCCAGAATCCCCTGCTCTGAAAAACACTAAATAGATGCATATATGCCTCTAATTTGTCTATTTAGACTGAATTTTTATCTGAATGGTACAAAATTATGTAAAGGTTTAAGAAATGGTCCTGCAAAAATGGTCACACTTGGAATGGCTGGATTGGAAACGAATCGGAAAGAAATTTTATCTAGTGCACAAACAAAATCTTACTGGAAGCTGAATTTATTGAGATATCAACCTCAGATTTATACATTTCTAAACTTGGCTAGAATTATAGCTTTGCTTTTCAAACAGAACATGTTTTGAAAAATATATATTTAATTCAAATTGCTACAAATTGTATTTTTGTCAATTTTTCATAATAATAAACTTAAACGTCTATATTTAAAAACTTTATAAACAGGTAATAAATAAAGAAATATTCCATAAATGTCATTTAGTACCATAAGAGCCCTTAAAAATACAAAATATAAAATAAAGAACATAATAAAATCACATACATTTCATAGAAATTGAAACTGGAACAAAAGTTGAAACAAATCAAATTAAATTCTAGAAAACAATAAATAAGTTGATTAATTTGAGTTAAAAACAACCTAAACCTGGACATTTTAGGAATATGTGTGTATTTGGTCGTGTTATTTTAGTTTTAATTACTTATATGCAAATAAATCCATTATATAATTATTATTATTTGTAGTATTAAATGTGCTTGTATTATAAAGATAATTCTATTTAGCTTTACCTATAGTTAATTCCACGTTTTAATTTGAATTATTTGCCAATGAAATTGTATCTATATAATATTTATATTTTATTTTATTTCAGCTGTATCTCAATCAACATTGTTTTTTTACAACACTGGTTTTTTGACTTATTTTATAATCCACGCCAACATGACACCATCTAGTAAATATGAACTCAAAGGCAGCAAATTGCAAACAGAAAGACTGAGAAAAGGCAAGAAACTAGCAATTGTTCCCCAGAGAACACAAGCGGGCATTTTTGAGCGCTGTGGTCAGTGCATTGTGGAAAACATTTCCCACATAATTCATTTAAACTGCTAACATGATTTGTAATTAATAAAAGGTCTGAACTGAGAAATGTAATTGAGTTTTGCCAGCTCACACACTCGGTCACACAGCAGCTGATGTCTGTTGTGTTGGAGAGCGAGGAGAAAGATTTGGAAGAGGAGAGCCCTGAGGGAGGGTGTTGGCTGGAGGAAACAGGAGATTCTATTGTGTATGTGCGAGCCTGTTTGTTTGGGCCTCGTGGATTTTGTGTGCTAATTGGTTTCAGAGAGAGGACACCAACTTGTAGGTTCAGAAGATGGATGCAAAGAGCAGAGAGACTGAAAGACAGTGAAAGTGAGGGAAAGAAAGAGAAGTATGACTTTATTTCCCCAGGAAGTAAAAAAGTGCCAGGTGATCTAACATGAGCTCTCTCACACTTTACTTTCACCTTTTTTTGCCTTGCTCTAATTCATCTTCCCAAAAAAAAAACTAAGACGTTTTAAGAATGCATTTGTATTTTAGCTTTTAGGACTTAAATACATATAAATACTAATAGAAATAAACAATAGATAATATATTATTGTTTATATTATATATGTTTATTTATAGCTATTATTGTTTACAAGATTTTGAATTTGCTTTTCGGTTTATATTTTAATTTTATTTTAAGCTTTAGTCTTTTTGTTTTTGTAATTAAGAAAAAATGTCGTTAGGAAAATGTAGCTTGTTATTTTTATTTAGCTTTAGTTAGAGTTAATTCAACATTTAATTTCAGTTATTTGCAAAGGCAACATTTTTTATTTTATTTGTTTTTATATAAATTTTTCTCCATAGAATATTTATATTATATATGTATTAGTGCTGTCGAATGATTAATTGCAATCCAGAAGTTTTTGTTGACATAATATATGTGTATGTTATAAACATGTATATATAAATACACACATACAGCATATATTCTGAAAATATTTACATATATATATATATATTACTGTATTTTATATTACATATAAATATATATTTAATATATACAGTAAGCATATTTTTTGCTTAAATATATAAACAAGTATGCATTTGTATTTATATATACATAATAAATATACACATACATATATAAACAAAAAAAAATATTTTGGATGTAATTAATCTCAATGAATAATATGAAAGCATGTATTTGTAATTTTACTTTATTTTTATTTCAGCTAACTTTAATTGTTTATTGTTCGTTAACAGTAATAAAGCTGGTATTTTGAAAAATAAATAAACAATAAACATTAAAAAAATAATTCTGAATTAAAATAAATTAAATTAAATCTAACTGGTTCATGACAATGTACACCAGTAATAAGACTAAATGTATTTTTTGAAATAATTTTCTAAAGAAAATGAGAGTAGTGCTTATATATGGTGTCTAGATATGGTTTGCGATGTAATGGTTCTGGCCACAATTTTGCACATTTCTGGGATAGTCTAGTGGGTCATGCTCACAGATGGCCAATTAATGGTCTTTGTGATGAATCTCAGCCTCTGACAAAGTTCTTGCCGTGTCAGAAAATCTGGGTCACAGTTCGACAGTTTGACAGCTCCTGCTGCTCACAAGAAAGGGATCTCGTACTGGACAAGAAGTGTCACGTCACTCACAGAGCACCAACCACACACTTTCAGCAAATTACATAATATTCATCCCGAATTGTTGTTAATAAATATAACGACCAAGGCATTTTTCACCTGCATGTTAGATTTTCTACACTGCTTTGAACTTGAGAAATGCAGAATACAGAATGAAGTATGTGACCAGCTGTAAATGCTGAATATGAGCTATTTAAAAAAAAAGTGTCCTATAGTTAATGTGAAGATTTAAAGGTTTAGTTCACCCAAAAATGAAAATTCTGTCAATATTTACGCACCCATGTGTCCTTCCAAACCCATAAGACCTTCGTTCATCTTCAGACCACCAATGGAGATACTTTTGATGATATCAGAGAGCCATCAGACCCTCAATAGACAGCAATATAACTGAAATAATCCCAGATCCAGAAACATTGGTAAAACAGTCCATGTGACATCAGTGGATCAACTTCAGTTTTGGACGCTATGAATGCATGCACATGCTTTTCACTAGTCGTAATCAATCGCAGATTGAGTTCATTGTTATTGTTTGTTTAATATAAACTTAAGCGTGTCTGCCGCTTTGAATTCTCATGCGCATGATAGCAGGATTGATTCTGATTGGATGTCAATGTTTCTATAGTTCACCAGCTGGAAAAAATCGTTCTGAAAATGATTCCCAACAATATAATTTCTCTGTGCCTTTATCGTTATAGCTGTGGTGTGGACGCTGCTATTTTTTAACATTGAGAATTATTTTTAAAGCTATATCTTTATTGTTAACGCTGTGAACGGGCCTTTAGATTTAAGATCTCACCAGTCTCCAGTCAAAGCGTACTCATGGCCTATTCCTATGTCTGTCAATGAAATACTAGACAATTACAAAACAGATGGGAATTCTTCAGGCTGAAGGGGATCAGGAACAGGATTTTATTATTATTTTAAACATGAAATATTTCCAATCAACCCACCCCCCATACTGTCCGATGCTATATTTAAAGCCACGTGTTGATGCTGGTGCTTGTCTAACATCATTATCTCAGAATAAAACAGGCTAAGAATAAAACCGGTACTGGACAACCAATATTTAGACACCCATGACTCACACACAGAGTCTGACCTACTCGCTCACCCGTATCCTCTTGTGGAGAAAAAAAAAAAAAAAGAACTAACTTAACCCTCATTCACAGAAAATGTGTTCCTTGTACAGTAATGATCAATACATAAAATTAAAGTACAGTTTATTAATTAATAGTATAGTAAATAGTAATTAATAATACACATAAAAACATATTGTGTTGTTAAGGTTACAATATATTGAATTTTACATCAGAACTGGCACTTTACATATATTAAATTACAACATATTTACTTGCATACCGTAATTTATGTAATTTTTTATTCAGTAATATTATTCATGATATATACCTGTAGCTGTACAGTATATGTGATACAATTTTCATTTATGCAATGTGAGATAAAAGTTTATGCTTATGTTGTTAGTTTTACGCAAAGAGTAAAAATATAGTGCAGTTTTTTCACTGCTACATATATATATCACAAACTTTTATTTCAAAGGCGAAAGAATGGTTTACTCATTAAAAGATATTGGCAGTTTTCTTAAGGACTTGGACTCCAAAATTTTAATTTTTAGGTCAACTATCCCTTTTAAAAAAGACTGATGCATTCAAGATCACACACACCCCCTGAAAAACATAGTTCAGCTGGCATGAACACACATGCATGCAAATACGAACATATGTATAGACAAAACAAAGCAGCAAACAAGGCGTGAAGCGATCGTGGGAAACATACATGATAACATAAGACTTGAAACAACATTTCTGAGTCATCAGCCCCGAATCCAAACACCCCTTCCGCATCAGTGTACTATAATTCATCTGTACGAGAGCACGTGCACAGCTTAAAAATAGATTTACAACTGTATGAATTGCTCTATAAATAGGACCTATCTATAGCGCTGTATTAACGATGATTGTAATTCTTGTGGTCAGTTATAACTCCTGCAAACCATCGGTAAGTCCCAGATCACTGCGATTATTGAGGGCATACTCAGACGCACACCAGCAGAACTAGCAGGGATGGTGCGCTGGTTTAATGAGTCACAGAGGAAAGGGGAAATGCCTGGATGCAGTGTCCACACCGCAGGATAAATTGGCCTGTATAACACTGCGGCTTTCTGAGAAATCTACACACAGATCCGCTTCAGCCTATTAGAGATAAGAGCACGTGTCATCAGCGCTCGCTCTTCCTAAAAAAACATGACTGACAACAAAGGTCACGTTGAAAGGATTTATGAAGGAACAAGGTGGTAGTTTTAAATGTACATGACAGATTTTACTGGGAATTTAGCATTGTCAATTTTAGCACTTCCTTGTTGTCATATTGAGAAAAAAATGCTAAATAATATTCAGGTTTTTAAATAGGGCTGCACAATTATGACAAAAACCATAACTGTCAATTTTTCCCTCAAAATTTAATTTAGATTATTAATTACAATTTTCACAATTTTAAGGCGGCTTTTTTTTCCAAATAATTCTTTTTAAAAATTAGATTAAACCAAAAAGCATGTCTTATTAATTATTAATTAAGTAATATTTGTGTGCATTTACATCAGACAAGGGGCCGGTTGCATAAAAGGTTAAGACTAGTCTTAAAAGTTAGTCAGCTAAATTTTTCTTTACGACTGGTCATAGCTTTTTTTTTAATTCAGTTACATAAAAATGTGGATTAGGCTAAGTTGAATCCAAAAACTTTTGGCTCATCACTAGTTGGTCAGACTAGCTGTTAAAGGGGTCATCTGGAGCTACATGCACTTTCACAAGCTGTTTGGACTGAAATGTGTGTTGGGAGAGTGTGTACACAAGCACCCTACAATGATAAAGATCCACCAGTTTTCTTTTCATTTGGGCCGGGACTTTAAGGCGTTAATTTGGATTCATTAATTACACAAAAATAACGTGTTCAATTTTTTTAATGCATTTTAATCGCACTTATTTTTGCACCGTGGAACATTTATCACTGGATGAGTTTCGGTGGACCAATTATACTGGAGCACCAACTAGCGTTTCTAATGTTCTGAATGTACCTGAAAGTAGGGATGCACCGATCCAGATCGGCCGATATGTTTGCGCGTTTTGTCAGTAAAGCCGATCATGTGATCAGTAAATGCCATTATGTGCATGATTTCACATTGAGCCCTATATAATACACACAGCCGTTGTTCACGGCTTAAGCTTATGTATTCAGTCATTATTCAATGGTATATTAAAAATCCATATGAAAAACTCACTGTTCTCAAGTAAAATGTAGCACTTTGAGATTTTGCTAATGAAAATTGTGAAAATATATTATTATTATTATTATAAAATATTTATATGCGATTAAAATGCGATTAATTTTGATTAATTAAGTACAAAGCCTCTAATTAATTAGATTTTTTTTTTTTATTGAGTCCTGGCCCTACTTTTAATGTAATAAAAATAAGTTGCCCCTTCTGAAATCAAGCCATTCTCAAATGCATGTCGGTGTGGCGTCACACAGACAGAGGCCACTCCCACAATAGTTGATTGACAGCAACACAGACTGAACTGGTGTCTTACCTCAGAGCCACCCTGAGTGAACCGTCATCAGACTGAGACGCAGAGACAAGCAAGACTCCTAAGAGATTGTTTTGTTGTTGAGTGTATTAATGAACATAGCAGTAGTCATTTACCTAGGGCTGGGCGATAAAACGATAACGATATGTATCGCGATAGACCGATATCGATATCAATACAAAATGTGTTTTATATGTTTTATTCTTTGTCGGAAGAAAACAGGTTGTGAAGCTAGTTTGGTTGCATTAACAAAGGCACTCCTACCAAGCATCCTGCCAACGCTCACTCTTTTGAGAAATTTTAAAACCAACTATATTACAAACTTTCCATTAAGACCCTAAAGAATCATATAAGCTAGTGGAAAATTGGCTTAGTATGACTCCTTCAAGACACTGTCTTAACATGGAGGCTAAGTTTATGCAATTGGCCCCATGTCGAGTTATTTTGATTGGGTTTTTTTTCACATTTACTGTGAAAGATTGTTGTATTGCCCACAAAGAATCTTATTTTACAAATTCAAATTTTATGTATTCCTAGGAATACATTACATAAACTTTTTATGAACCGTAAAGGGACTGTAAACCTGGATTTTTAAATGCATTCATTCTCCAATGAACAGTTTGTCTCATCTGAATCAGAAGAGTAATATGCCGCTGGTCTAAAACAGATCTAAACAAATACATTGGTGTGTTTTGATGTGACAAGACAACAGGGGATGACCTTTTTTACTGGAGGAAGCATTAGTATAGATTACGGACTTAAACAAACGGTTAAAAGTCAAAACATTGCATGCATTGTATGCATTACAGGCACCCATTCACTGCAGAGGATCTATTGGGTTCAGCAAATTCTGGAGTAAACTATTCATTCAATAAAATATCTTCTTTCGCGTTCAACAGAAGGTCATATAGGTTTAAAGCAGCATGAAGGTGGATAAGTAATGAAAACTTTTAATTGGGTGAACCATGTTATTAAAAAGGAAAGAATAGCCATCTGATCTAACTAGTGAAGCTCAGCTTGTATTCTCCCATGTCTGTCCTCCATGGAAAAAAAAAAGAAAAAGTGTTTTGGTACTTATGGAGACTAAACATTACATGGTCAACGAGTCAGAATCTTGATGGCCTGAAAATGACAACCAATAGTGCCTTTAACAAGGCCAAACCAAAACCTTGAAGGAATACAGTAAATGCAATGCAAGTTACGCTGTAACGAATAGCACAGAATATCATCACAGAATACCTCAAGAAAAACAAACAAAAGAGACTGTTTACAGAAATGACTCACTCCATTATTATTGCCCCATAGACTGTTGTAAGTTCATGGCTGTCGACACATTTTTTTTTTTTCATAAACACAAGTTTAATTCGTTTTCTGTATTAATCAATTGTGCTTAACCAAAACTATTCTTCTCACATTCCATGATCCTCTCTTAACAACCGCCATTTATTAATATTCATACAAATATCCAAGACCAACTTGCCCAGAAATAACTAGTTTCTAATCTAAAAAGAAAGGAGAGTCAATTTTATGTGTTGACTTAATCAAATGTTAAGGCTTGTAATAAACGGCAAAGACGTACTGCAAACATTGACTAATGATCCAGCTTACATAGTGTTCCTGTATGCTATGGCAAGGTTTCCTCACAGATCTGCTAACCCATTAATTAAAAGATGGAAATGTGTTGTAAGCCAGAATTTCTTCCTGCATTAATGGAGCCAAACGTTCTGCTTTTTTCTTCCTGATTGTTTATAATGAAATGACCTCCTGTTCCCATTCTCTCCCACTACTTTGTACAGTAGAAGTAAATAAATAGTTTGTCAACACGCTATATGGTCATACAGTGACCCTCCCTTCATACACACTGACCTCCTCCTGTCCCCAAAAACTCCTCACACACATACAAATACACACACACACACACACCCTGGAGAAAAGTACAAAGCGTCCCTTGTGTAGGAGCACAGAGGCCTGGTGACAGCGCTTAACATGTTGCTGATATTTTCATGGGAGGAGCGCAAGGAGAGAAAAGGATCTCCTCTGCCGGGGTGGCTCATTCAACCATGCTGCCTGACCTTCATCCTACCCCCGAGGTCCTTGGCTTGACTCACAACAACACACTGCGGCCACAGATAGCACAGCCAAAGCCTGGCACAGCGCTTTCAAACATGCTAGCGTTACAGATGATCCATGCTAATATTAACAAATACATCACAATAGCACCAAAAGCCTGTCCATATCAAGTTTGTTGAATTTTTTGCTGTAAGATAGTTTGCTAATTTACACCATTTTCTTTATTTCCATCAACACGCCAATCTAAAATCTCGCTCTCCGAAGGTATCTCATTCAAACATTTTTCACCAAAATATAATTTTAGTAAATGGTGAAAAATGATCAGTAGTGATGCGCTGAAATTTTGGCAACAGGCAATTTTAAGTGGAAAGTCTCAGCTGCATCAATGCGAAACCAGACCTCATTTGCCCCATATCGAAAGTATATTTACGCTGCCCGAATCTGTCGCTTTCGCCCATATCGTCATATCGCCCACCCCTATTTGTCACTGTATTTTGGGCACACTGGCTTAAGATAACCTTAAAACTTACATATTGATAAAAAAATTTGGATAAAAGCCTCCTGAATTTAATCAATGTGTTTTTGTAAGAAAAATACCCATATTTAAAACTTTATAAACAGTAATCTCTACCTTCCAGTAGCTGTTGTACTCGTATCCAGCAGATGACGTAGGGCGTAGAATAATATGTGTGAGAATATGCTGAACAATCTCAACACCCCCTTCACTGCCATTATAATGCTTGGAAGAGCCAGTATTGTATGTTTTTAATACAACTTCATTTGTTTCTGTCTAAAAAAAGAAAGCCATACACACCTAAGATGGCTTAAGGACATGTCCACTAAATGAATGGCAATGTCAGCAACAGGTTACCAATTAACAGATAAAATAACACACAGCACTGACAAGAAATCCTTATTAGTAGACAAAAACAAAAGAGTATTCAAAATGGCACCGCAACTTTAATTTATGTTGTTGACCACATTAATACACATTTAAGTATGCAAAACCAAATGGCAAATGTGACTAATAGACACTTAGATACGGTGCCACCAAGTCCGAAGGAAGAGAAATGGCCGTGCTAGAGGTGCCTCTCAATTGTGCAAATACAGCAAAGACAATAACATTAACTCACGAATGTCTAGGCTGTGGGTGGAAGTGTACATACGATCAGGTGACTGATTACCGTGGTGGAATTCAATTCTGAACGTTTGCATTATTGACGCTCTACAGTGTCTTTACACTTCCAGGACGAGGACAGTAAATACAAATATGAGAAGAGAAACATAATTAGAGACAGGTGGAAGCAGTCAAAACTAATTTAACAAAAATAAATCCATAAATAACTAATCCACTTATCTTTGATGACATGATAAAAGTGCTGGCTGTGTGACATTATTACATACATTTGCTTCTGCTAAGTTACACACAACTTATCCCTACACATTTCATGTTTAGATACATTTTTAAAAGCAACTAGTAAACTAATCAGTCTTGGGGACAGTGACAAGGATGCAGCGACGGTTCTCCTCCCCTCTTTTTTTCTCCCTTTTATAATTTCAAATAACATCAGAAAAGCTTTTCTTTTGAATAAAAATGAAAGAAATAATCAAAATGTTGAAAATAAAGTATTGGGTAGGGTTCGGGAGGACTTTATTCCTCTATATATTTATTTCCCAATAAAGGTGTCAACCATGGCATCCATTTAATGATGTAAATAAAACAACAACAACAACAAAAAACATTTACACTTAAAAGATTGGCTTAAATGTGTGATATGAAGAAAAAATGTCAAAAACGGATTTATAGTATTCTAAATTAATTCTCAATTATTGAAATGACTTGACTATTTATTATTTTAGTCATTTTTATGTTTTATATTTATATATTTTTATATTCTACTGCAAATATGTATTGGTGTTGTATTGTTGCTTATAAAGGATTAATTATTCATTAAAAATAAAAAAACACCAACACACACAAACACACTGTTCCTAAAGCCATGATAAGCGGTATGTGTTAAAAATGACCAATCACAAGAGCGTAGAGATATGACATTTGATCCTTGCCTCCAAAGTCTCAAAAGTGTACTTGACAAGCGAGAGAGTGGCTGAGAGAGCGGCTGAGAGAGCGTTGAGCGAGTGCTGCTTAGCGTCATTCTCGCATTTTTCATGTTTTTGTGCGCTACATTTGAAACTAGGCTATTTAAATGCTATAGTCACAGGTAGGCTATGATAGATAATAAAAAAACGCTTAGGGGCGCAGATGATTTTTTCCCCCAATTAGTGCTTGTGCTGCTTGATATGATTTAAGGTCTTAATGAAAAGTCTATAACATACCTTGGTTAAAATTAACCAAATGGTAGTGTAAAAATCACCTTCTCTAACATGTCAAAATCAGCTTTTTTCATCAAACCATTCTAGTCCATGTTGCTTTAAATGATAATGAGCTCTGCCGGCCCCGCCCCTTTTCTTCCGTGGAGGGGTGAGCAGACTGTAAATATCAGCCGTGAAACTGATAAACTAGCACTACATCATTCTGACAGGAGATTTTAAAATAGAAAAACATGGGGATTTACCATTATAGGACATTATACACACTTCCAAGACACCTTTATGTTCAAACAACTAAAACAGTGAATTTTGCATCCGATGACCACTTTAAATAAACAATTAAAAAGATCATATCATTGACGCCTTACCCGGAAAACCTAAACAATTTCTTGGCTTTTACAAAAAAAAATATTCAGAGAGAAACAGAATAGAACAGAAATCAAATGGAATTCTATCAAACTTGGAATATTTTAGTAACTAGAAAAGGTGCATTTTGTGATGGGATGGTCAAAATACACTGCAAGACATGAAGCAACAGCCAAATTCGAGCATCTAGATTTTTATGTCTAGCTGTGATTCTTTAAATATGATGAATTTATAGATACAACTTTTCAAAGAAATATTTTTTTTTAATTGAGCCATTCTCAATAACCAACTAGTAATCATTCTCCAAGGAATAGATACAAGTAGCTTAGTTGGGATAGAATAAAACGACCTACCTGTTTCCAGAGGAACTCATCGTCCTGATTGATCCTCCACGTGGTGAGGAGGTGTATGGAGGACAGCACTCCTCCGCTGAGCACTGCCGCTCTCATCCGCACCGGCAGCAGCGTGTAGATGATGTAGATGAAGAAGACAGACCACCAGATCCCCTCAGAGGCGCTGCGGGGGGCCACCATCAGCACCCCGAACACCTGAACCACGATTAGCACTCCAATCACAAGGTAGCTGACCATCCACATGTAGTCCTGGTGGAACCCGTTTCGGTTGCACACCACCATTAGCGCCAAGAACAGAGCCATGGCCACAGAGAGCACAGAGGCGTAGACCACATTGGGTGGTCCGTGGATGCAGTGGAAGGTGAGCATGATCCCACAAACGATCACCAAGACGCCCATTAGCATCGTGAGCGAGCTCTGGTTGAGCCTAAAGAAGTAGCGCTGGTAGAGACGCTCCAGTTTGCGTGACTGGAACTTCTTGGATTGGAACACACGTACCACCCGCTGCCAGCAATCCGCCGCCGTCACCGACCCCGCGCCGCTGGCCGTGTCTTCACTGGAGCCATCGCAACCCGAGCCATCCCCTTTCCTGCCCTTCACCTCGCCGTCCTCGAAACCCAGGTCCACAGATTTCAGCCCCACGCCCTCCCCCCCACCCCCAGCTTTCCCATAGTGGTCTTCCTGCCACCCGCAGCGCACACCGAAGTTGCCCCCGCCCGTACCTCCTCCTCCGGATCGGGTGGCCTGAGAATGGGGCGGCTGGGGCGGAGGCTCCATGGCTTCCACGTCCCGCAGGCAGCTCATGTAGCGTGGGTTGCAGAGAGAGGAGCCAACCTTGCGCTTGGACTTCTTGCCATTGCGCTCGCCCCAAGCGGTCTTACGGTCATCCACTCTAGCCACTAGGAAGCCGTTGATCCAGGACATTCTGTAGGAAAACCAAAATCAAAGACGTGCAAGTGAGGGTGAATGGCAAACAAATACAAAAAAAATTATTTTAACGCATTTTAATCGTGCTTATTTCTGCGCTGCAGAACGTTTTTTAACTGAATGAGTTTCGGCAGACTGATTATACTGGAGCACCAACTAGCGTTTCTAATGTTCTGAACAGGGATGTCCCGATCCCAATCGGTCGATGTGTTTTGGAAGTAAACACGGTCCTGTAATCAGTGGTAAATGCCATCAGGTGCGTGATTTCACATTGAGCCGTATATACTACACACAGCCGTTGTTCACTGACGAGCTGCA
>JAUMHI010000030.1:629807-647993 GCA_032359435.1 Enteromius unitaeniatus
ATAAGAAAAGGCAAAAAAATTGAGAAAAGCTTCAAGCTTATTCAGATCATGTAATTCTGGCTTTATAGCTTGCAATGCTGAGGAAAAGTGTCTGAACTGTGAGATTAAAAGTTGCAATGACCCTGTTTTTTTTTATTTTGTGGCAGAAATGGGCTTCAGTAATAAACAGTAAAGTAGTTTAGGCAAAATATTTTTAAAGAAATAATATTCTTAAAAAAACGACCAACTTCTACTTTGTTTTTAAGAATTTACTCTCTGATTGAAGCTTTTTCATTATTATATCAGGACAGGTATACCACTTTATAACCCCCAAAAATATCAGACAAATCTGAAATTAAACCAAGATTTTTGCTAATTAACAAGCAGCACAGCAATCCTAATTTCCAGGTTTAAGAAAATATAGGCCTACAAGGAAACAAAATATTATAGAAAAAACAACGACAGAGCATTAACCAAACAATATGGGTAACATGGCCAAAAACTTATTTCACTTTATTTTATTTCAATAATAATAAACAAATAGGCATAGAGCTGCACGGTCATAAACCACAACTGTATATTCAGTTTAATCATTCACGATTTACTATCGTCATATCACAAACACCTAGTCATATTTAGGACCAGAATATTTTGGGGATAGGTTAATTCACCACACAGAGACCCTAGCAACTGTTTAGAGATGTGTCAGCTGATGAAATACAGAGGTCCTTATTTAATTAGTGTCTATCTGAGCTGATTGAGAGCACAAGGGAAGCGCAACCCTCCATCTCCCTGCCCGTCATTTTTCCTGAAAGCCCCTCTTCCCTCCGGATTTCTGATTTCCTGCCCCCCCCCCCACCTACTGCTGAGATATGCATCTCTTCCTCTCATCTGAAAGAAAAGAGGTATGCGGGCTAGCGGAAGAGTGCAGAGATGAGATTTCAGCAGGTGTCATGGTGATGAGGGGCTCTGTGCCAGTAGGATGCCTGGCAGACCGCCATCTGCTGCCACTCAATGACAACGAAGTGATGCGAGGTATTGTTCAGACTGCTCTGATAGCCTCAGGATTAGGCTAAATGCAATGTGTCATTAGCATCAAGAACCTCAGGATTACAAACTGATCGAGTAGTATAGGGCTGCTGATTCTGCACTGAGAAATATAACAGCCGTGCCACTTTTGCATGCGCTAATCTGTGTTTTATTCACAAACCACCCACGATCCAAATGTGCTGAAACAGCACTGTGCTACGGGTATTTACAGTAAATTACATTTCTGTCATTCCTTTCATCACAAGCACACCTCCTTTATATGTAAATTAGGTTAATTATAGATGCTATGCTGCTCACATGCTTTGTGCTGACGTTTATATAGAAGTTTGTCAGTTGCATTGTGATTTTCTTTTCATTGATTCTAAAGGTTTTGAAGCTATATTTAATTAGCTGACAATTACCTCATTTTCAAGTGCCTCTATTATGGGTAATGAAAGATGGGAATCCCCAACAACAGGTCAAGGTCACACTTTCATTGTCTTATAATATTTGCCCGATCATGGCAGGTATTATTCATCAAATGGTTGGAGATGGAGAGTCAAATAATGGAGCTTTGCCCCTTAATAGTTAAAGTTATAGTTAATAGTTAAAATTACGCCACAATTGAATCACCCCCAAGCCATCTTAGGTGTATATGATTTTTGTCTTTCAAGCGAACACAGTATGAGGTTTTTATTAATGTATGCTGGCTCTTCCAAGTTTGGTAATGCTGGTGGATGGTGGCCATGATTTTAAAGCTCTGTAAATCAGATATATCCACAAGTAAACTAACCTATACGCCTTTGGGGGTTTATCACATGTCCTCTGAAGCAGATCAATAAACTGCAAGTGGATATTTAGCAAGAGCCCTATATTATTTCTTCAGGAGAAATCCTCACCTGTTCATCATGCGGTCTGTGTCCAGGAGCTTGAGGATGGACTTGCCGTCCATGTCTGGGGGAACGTCCATCCCTGCGATGTCCAGGATGGTGGGTGCCAAGTCTATGTTTAACACGATTTGGGGGTTGCTATGGAAACAGAAGAGTGGGTTGCCATTTGACATAATAGTCAGGAAGTAGACGAGCAGCACATGAACACTGACTGATAATAAGATACAGACAGTGAGAGAAATAGAGATCCAGGACTTGCTTGAAACGGAATACAGCTGTACTACCACTGAATATACCATAGTGACTGCTATTTTTTGGCCATTTAACATACAGTATATTAAACGTATTATGCAATACGTATATATATATATATATTGCTGTGCCTGTATGATTTGGGGCGTCACTTAGGATGGTTGAAAACCATCAAACTAGTGAAGTATTGGGCAATCAGATGCTCACTGAGTGTCTATGAGCAGCATGCAGGTCACATACTAGCAGGGCTGCAAGTGTCACCTGAGCAACTGTCATTGAGATAAATGTGAACACAGTGCTCTTGAACCTTTCAACTCCAAGAGAGGCCCCCAATGTCCAACACGATATTAGTATATAACAAGTTTTTATTCCAGCGCTTTTGCTGTACTGACAAAGCTGCTTGTTTTAACATAATTTATTTAAAAACAAGAAGAGTGTCAATATATTAAAATTATTAAGAAATAATTAAAATGATTGTGTCAATATTATTATTATTACATTAGAGGAAATGTATAATTTATCATTTTAATTATGTGAAATAAAATGTGGTGAATTTACTTACATGAATGAATTCACAAATGTACAAACTAATAGAATAAACTGATTAACTCTTATATATATATATGTATATGTACATGTATGTATGTATAAAATATTAAATGAAAAATGTAAACAAAAATGTTAAATGTTACCTAGGCAACTAACTAAAATGTTTAAGTACTAAAAGGATGAAAACTAAAACTGAAATATAAAAATAGACTATAAAAAAATTCAATTATTATTACATTAACTAATTAAAAAAAAAATACATTAACTAATTATAGAAAATAATTATAATCATGTAAATAATATTAAATAATTATATTATTTCAGAAGATTCAAGAACTAAGTTTAATTAATGGGGATTCATCAAAACTGATGAGTGTCAATTTCAGCTGACCATTTCAAATCCCGTGAAGTCACTGGATTGAAACTCAGGAGATTAATCCAATCACATCCGCTCAGTTTGAAAAAGTAAATTAGGCTCATCTCTCTCTCTTTTCATTGCCTGAAGGCTCATCTGATGTTGAACTGGCCCCAGCTGTGCCTTTCTCACCCTGACTCTCCAGCCAAACTCTTTATCCTCTTTTCTGGGCCTTTCATTCACAGTAAAAAGTCTTGTGGTCTTCACATGAGCGGTCTTTACTGCTGTTAATCAGCTTTTCTGAGAAAGAGAAGCAAGATCACACAGCAGTGGTAAACCAGACTGGTGACTAATGATATTAAATGCTGACGAGAGAGAGCTCTGGTTTGGTGCTACCGTGAGGACGTGGGTTCAGATATGGCCTGCAACATGTGCTGATTTCATTCTCTCTCTTTATATATCGGGACATTGCAAAGTCATTAAAACCCCATAAATCAAGTGTAGACCTCATTTAATAGTAACTCTGACCTTTGCACAAAAACCATTGAACGAAGATGAATTACTATAGACAAAAATGTTATATTTGATACTAAATATAATATTTTAAGAGTTTCAATTTTGCAATGCATTACAATGATCATGATACTACCGTCTAAAACCACAGTTTTTTTAGGGTTATCTTTGGCTTGTCATTGGATACACACTCACATGCCTCCTGCCTCCACATTTGGGCCACGGATGTAAAAGGGAACTCTGATGTCGAACTCGTAGGGCATGGATTTCCCCTTGACCAGTCCAAACTGACCGATGTGGTATCCGTGGTCAGCCGTGTAGATCACATAAGTGTTGTCCAGCTCCCCAGTGTCCACCAACATGTTGTATATCTGCATTCAGACAAAAGAAACATAGGAATGGTAGAATGAATTATTTGAAGGAAAAGCAAAAGCCTTTGTTTGGCTGTGTTCAAACTAAAACTCTGCAGAAAAACAAGACAAAAGCATCATGTGCATTTTAAGTGTGAGAATTTGAATTTTATATGTGGTGCTGTGGCTTGATGCAATTTCATTTTCAGAATTTCAGCAATTTCAGATTGAATTAATGAATTAATGTATAATGGACCACTGCACTTAGTATTGTTAACATTCACTAAAACAATTAAAAATAATTTAGTTAATTTAATTTAAGCTGAAATAAATTGTGAAATATAAAATGGAAAATTCAAATAAACAAATTACAGTATTTAAAAAAATGTAAAAAAAAAAAAAGATACAAGCAATATACTAATAAAAGTTTGAAAAAACAGCTAAAATATTAAACTAAAAATATTAAAATGAAACCTTATTCAGAAAATTAATACTGTACATACCACAACAAAACATAATTAATACTAACATAACAATGATTGCAACATCATGTACTGTAGTACTGTAGTATTGTATAAAGTGCCTTAAAGTGTAAGAAAATATAGAAAAATTTTGAATTATTCAGTACCATTGGAGGAAAGTTAGGAAATGTCTCAGGAACATGATACATACATCAGAAATAAATAAATAAAATAAATAATAATAATTAATAATATAAACCTGACCTAAATGTGATTAATCAAATTCAAAAAAATTTTTTTGTTAACATAATATATGTGTGTACTGTGTATATTTATTATGTATATATATTTAGAAAATATTTATATGTGTTATATCACATATAAATATATTTTAAATACAAACATAACACATTTTCTTAATATATACACGTGTGTGTGTTTAGATATATACATAAACAACTTTTCCTTTTACTATTTAGGAATGGTTTATATATTATTTTATATTATTATTGATTATTTTATTATTATTTATATTATTTATATATTATAACTGCATTCTATTTGTATTATTTGTAATTTATGTATCCAGTGCATAAGTGATGTACCTTCTCCACACTATCATCCACAGAGAGCAGCGTTTGCAGTCTCTTGCGCTGCAGCATGTTGGTGAACTCCATGTGAATGGGCTTCATGGGGCCGGTGTAGCGCATAATCCAGTGTTTGTCTGGATTAGGGGCGTAGTTATAACTGGGCGTTCTGAATGGAGAAGAAAAGAGTCACCGTCAGTGGACCTGCTGAAGCATGACTGAGGGAAATGGAGAGAGTTTTCAGAGCGTCTCGAGTTTGTCGACTCTGTTCTGCTGATGTTGGAGGAAAGCACGCAGACAGATTTTGACAGCTGGGATGTGTCTGCGTGAATGTGTGTGTGTGTTTGCATGGTCAGAGTTACAAATGACAGCAATCGACTTTGTGCTTTCTCTCCTGTCTCCTCAAAAATGACACATTGCAATTTTACAGTCTCATGGTTTCTCAGGAGCTGACTGACAGACTGACATTCTGTGAATGTAATGGTTGTTCAACCATTATTCAGGGATAAAAAGAGAGAGGAGTGTTTGTAGCTCCTCCTACTCGCTCCTGTGACAGGCGTGAGAGGCCTGTTAGAAACAAACAGCACTTACACTCCATGCCTTTACAGTTGTGATTAAAAGCCCCCTCTCTGTTGTTTACAGCCATTACTTAAAGTCTTTCTGCAGACAAATCAATGTGAGCATCTTTGCACTGTTCTGCCTGCTGCCTGGCCTTCAGGGTGCTGTATATTCAAACTGATAGCAACTTAGCGACAAACAAGGGACGAGGTAACTCTCTGTCTCTGTTTAGTTTATCTATTTCCGTTCTGGGACCTGAAAAAGGTGTACTGCTGTTCTTTTGACACTTGTGTCTTTTTCTTGTGTCTATACAGTAGCTCTGATTTAAAGGGGTCGTATGACCTGATTTCCAACTTTCCCTTCTATTTGGAGTGCTGTTTGGGCTTATTTTTTTTCTGAAGTCATCTAGATTTAGCCAACTAGTTTTAAGTGGAAGTGACACTTTTTTTCTTCCTCCATTTCTGGTGCCCCCTGGATGTACTTAGCATTTGCCTATACTGCCTATGTCATGGGCCAGCCCTGCAGACAATATTCAGACTGCTAAATGTTGACTTAATTAATACAAACTAATTCAGCCAACACTTAGATCATTCTGCATGTGCACGCGCCTGAGTGACTTCATGGGAGAAATCTTGTCAAGTTCACACCTAAAGTAAAAGTTTAATCAATAAACAATTACATAAAGATGACTTGATTTGATTTTATATAATGTAACACCTGGTTCATATTATTTATTCATTTTTTGACTTCTGGCTCATTTTAATTGTAATTGTGAACAATAATATTTGTAAATGTTTGTTTGCGGACATTTTTTTTTTAGCTTGTTAATTCATTGAACAAAGTTTAAGGTAAATTTTTGTAGTTGTATTACAGATGCAATGTTTGCTAACTGGAACTTTAAAGGGATATTTCACCCACAAATGATAATTTGGTGTTTACTGCCACTTAGGCCATCCGTTCATATGAAAAATGTTTTAAATGGAGATGTTATTAAATAAAGGCTATTATGTGTTGTAAAGTATCTTTTTAGTCATTAATAAACACCAGTTAATCATTTCAAATATTTGATGTATTTTATGCAGTAAATCCTGGTTGAGGTAACAGATGAAAAACATCAAGTAAACTGATACATTTTAAATGACATAACATGCTACAGTCTCTAAATGTTTGACTAATGAAAACATTTTAGTTGAATAGACTATGAAACTAGTTCACTAAAGGTTGAGCCAACTAACAGTTTGAAGTCAGAAATTGACTCACGTAAAATTTCTGTGGAACTTGTTACTATATAATTAGCTGAAAGCGCTTGAAATTTTTTACAGTGTACCTCTACAAGGACAGTCTGGCGCTTCTGACTCACAACCTTTAAATAATGTTATTATTAAATGTTATTAATGTCTTATTAAAAGAACCTGTTACTTATTATTCTAATGCGAGTTTTAGCAGTGAAGGGTAGTGCTTGTTGTTTCTCCAATCACAAATGCAGACATGCTGTTATAAAACACGACGGCATAATAATCAGTAATTATGTCCCCACTGGACGCAACAAATACTTTGTTTGTAATATATGTGTATTGTTTTGGTGTCATGGCGCCGGTACGCATCATCACGTTATGGCAAGGGATGTAACATTTCTGCCACATGCTTGGGGTATTCGGCCAATCACAGTACACCTCACTTTTTTAGAATTATGCTTTGTACAAACCGACCCGTTTCAGGAGGCGAACATAATGCTTCATTCATTGTCACTCTGATCATATTTACACCTAATAAGATGTGTTTTTTCAATCTGGCCAACAGTAGACAGGACCTAACTTTTAGAGCTGAAACACATTAAACTGGATTGATTTTGTTTTGTAGATGCTTATGTGGTCGAATGTGTTAAAATGGGCTTTTTCTGTGATTTAACAAGTGAATCCAAACAGAAAGCTTGGGTTTGATTTTTTTTTCTTTTGGTATATTGATTACCTTACTACAGAAAAGTTGATTACAAATAAACAGAAAAGTTGATTATAAATATAGTATTTAATATAGGGAAGTGTTGAGTAAAAACACTTCTAATTTGATTCATATGCTTATTTCATGAAATATTCTATTCTATGAATTTATATGCTTTTCCGACTATCAAGACTTTAACATAGAAACATGCTTATGTAAAAGCCTTACAGAAAAATAACTATGTTTTTCACTGTAGTAAAAGTAACCATTGTTTTTTTGGCGTATTAATTACCATTTATATAACCACAGATTTACTGGTGAGTGATTAAGCTATGGTCAGTGTAGCAAAACCAATATTCCTCTGTATTTTAAGCTTATTATGCTATCAGCACACTAGCTTAGCAACATGCTAGTGCCAGACTGGAGTTGACTGTAAACAGAAAAGTCAATTTTAAATATAATAATAAATACAGAAAAGTGTTGAGTAAAAATAGCTCTAATCTGATTCACAGCACAGTTTCATGAAATATGTGTATGCTATGTATTTTTAGTCTGTTAAGACATTAGCTTAGCAGCATGCTCATGTAAATCTCAAATTGATTTATAATGCTACAAGGAGCAAATATAAATATTGTATATAAAACAGGAAATTATTGAATACAAATATTTTCTTTTAAACATCATTTAACCCAATTGTCACGATGAGGCTGAACAAACTAGCGCTCACACTTCCTCGTGAGCAGAGAGAACATGGAGCCAAGAGCTAAGGTGCAAACTGGACATTTATTCAAACAAGAAAACAAAGAAACGAAGAATGTGCAGCAAGCAATGCCACCTGGGCAGGATCAACGGAGGCGACGCCCTCCAGGGCGGGACAGACGGCAGAGAAGCCCTCCTGGGCAGTGCAGGCAGCAGTGACGGCCACTTGGGTGGACCTGACGGCAGGAATGCCTTCCAAGGAGGGGCAGACGGCGGAGAGGCCCACCTGGGCTCCCCAGTCAGCAAGGACGACCTCCAGGGCAGAGCAGGCTGCGACAGCGCCCTCTTGAGCTGAACAGGCAAATATGGCGCCCTCTGGGACCACACAGATACGTGAACGTGCCCTCCTGCCCCCAACAGTCTGTGAGAATGCCCTTCCAAACCAACCAGACTGTGAATATGCCCTCTTGGACGAGAAATACAATGAGTGTGCCCTTTTGAGCAGAACTGACTGATTTTGTGCCCTCGAGAACCACACAGTCAGTGAACGCGCCCTTCGAGACCGGACAGATAATGAATACGCCCTCTTGGATCCAACTGTCCGTGAGAGAGCCTCTCTAGACAGGACTGACCGAGACAACGCCCTCCGAGACTGAGCAGACATTGATGGCACGCCTCTAGGCCGACTGGACAGTAACTCAGGGACCTCCAGAGGTTGTGCAGCCACTGGCGGACCCAATGGAGTCGCTGAGTCATACACGGATTCTCGTGGATCGGGCCATGGGGCCTCACAGTCTTCATGGAGCTCGGGTGAGGCCAGTAGCTGAGGATCTGGATCATTGACCGAGTCTGGCGGATCAGGCCACTCTAGTTCTGGATCACAGACAGCATCTGGCGGATCTGGCCACTCGGGTTCCGGATCACAGACAGCGTCTGGCGGATCCGGCCATACAACACCCAAATCGCAGACCAACTGTTGGGAATATGGCTCCTCGTATCTTAAATCGGGAGTGAGACCCGTATCATGCGGACCCGCTGCTGAACTCTTTGCGACGGTTCATTCTGTTATGAATAGAGGCAAGGAAGCGTGCAAGTTCATGTGCAAAAGGGTTTATTAGGCTCAGGGTCAAGACAGACAAGATCGAGCACCGGCAAACAGGATCAATAGACAATAGCATAAACCATATCCAAAGCAAAGGTTGATTACCAGCAAACGGAGTCCGAGGGAAGAAGCAATGCATAGGTCCGGGAACAGGCAGAGATCAGCAATAAAGTAAATCCAAATGACAAACACACTGAACACATGGAGTCCAGGTATGAAAACACAATAAATTCATTGAGAGCTGGAGGGCCATCCAGGGCTGTGCTGGCACAACCAGCTGATCCTGACACCAATATTTGTGTTCATACTCTGTATTTCTTATTACACTGCCAAACTACAATTATTTGCTAATTGAGTCTCTTAACGTGAGAAATGCTACTGCTACACAGTTGCTGCGTATATAGAGTGCTCTAAATAAGTCACATGAGATTCCATCACAGTTAGAATACGGCCTCAGAAGGCAGCTGCCTATGTAGACAGTAAACAGCATATTCTCTCTCTCTCTCTCTGGTTTCATCTTCTTTATTGGTCTTCATATAATCCTTTTAATCCTCTCAAAACGCTCTTTCTCCCTCTTTTGTTCTTTTCCGATCATATTTTCATTACTCCCTCCATCACAGGAGTGATGGAGATAAAACAGGTGCAGTGGGATCACGCGGCATTGAGAACAGGGGGATTTTACCACCGAATAATATACGCCCTCTGACTATCTGTGAGGATTTGGACAATATCTCTGCAGTGGCCTTGCGCCAGTCTGAGGGGCAACTAGGGGTTAATCACATACAGCACTGTACGAGGGCAAGGAGCAGAGAAGTACAGGACTAGCGGGAGGCCATTATGGACGGTGGAGGGTGGTTTGCAGCGGACTGAATGGAGAGAATGAGGGAATTTTTCATGGGATGTTAAGAGAGGAATTCTGGGGCATTCTCTCCTGACAGCAGCAGAAGGATACATGCATATGAATGCATGTGTGGAGCACGGCTTTATGGCTACGAGGTGGAAAAAAAGCTACATATTTCTTTGCAATATAGGTACAATCAGACAGGTGGCGATGTTATAGAGGTGGATGTGAATAATAAAAAATGTTTTATGAGGCGTTTGTGTGCAGAAAGAGACTGGACGAGCAAAACAGGAGCACGGCTGTTTGTTTTTTACTGGCGAAAGCGAGATGACATCAGAAAAATAATAAAAGCACATTAAGTTCCAGACTCACAGTTACTTTGAAGGGATGATGGATGTTTATGTGAGTCATAAAGTGGGCAGGTTTGCATCTCCTGGTTTATATCTACTCTAATGGTGAATCAAACGCCTGTTAAACTACAACAGAAAGCTTATCACATGCAGACAAGTACACACACGCTGTTTGAAGATCTGTACTAATCAAAAAATGGATATCTATTCATTTATTTTGGTTTTCTCTCATCAGCTTGAGAAAGCAAACATGCATGTTTGTGAGTATCCTGATTTCATTACTGATGCCTTAATATTTCAGGAAAGACAGTGATATTCATTCACAGTACTGTATTTCTTTGCTTTCTCAGTCTCTTTTTTTTAGCATGAATGCGAGAGAAATGGGAGCTCATGGTCGTGTGGTTTTGTGCTTAGAGACACAATGTCCTGAAAGCAAATCGAATCTGAGAGAGAGACAGACAGAGAGACAGTTCAGTACATTAGAGGCTTTTTGTTTGCTCATTTGTGGTGTGTTAACTAGATAATATATCTGTGTGTGCTGTCAGATGTATCTGGGGTATGAAATATATTCTAATATATTACTAATATAACTTTTTTATTTTATATGTATGAAATATGTCAGCATGCAATTTACAGTAAGTATGTGGTCAGTTCTGTTTTTCAGGTTCATGTGTTGAGCAAGGAAGTTTACTGTAGTTAACTGTTAATATTTATAATGAGTTATAATAACAACATCTGGTTTATTAGAACTGGAATTTGAAGGTAACCTCTTGCTCTTGACTAATTTGATGAGTTTCTGCCACATAAAATAAAGGAGAAGAGAATATTTTCATATGCCATTTGCACGTTTGTTTTCCTAGAAAGTGCAAAAAAAGTTTCTGTTTAATTTTTAAGAATCGTATATTATATACATTTCACGTAACTACCTTCTTGAGCAGATTTTCATAAATCCGGCCCCTGTCTAGGGATTTCTTGTATCCAGAGGCTGAATTTATGAGGTCACCGGGTACAACAGTAGACATGGAGAACTATAAAATGAGATTTTGAGATTACTTCATGTACACTGAGAGTGAGAGTGAGGTCCTAGAGATTTAGCAAATCCAGCTACCTAAAAACAACTGCATCACGTGTAGACTGGATTTAACCTGAACTATGCGAGTGTGTACAAATATGCTTTTCATCATCATGCATGCACTCGGCATGCATGTTATTTTGTGCGTGTGTGTCTGTGTGAAGAATGGCAGTTTCTCTCTGGCAGGAGGATTACAGACCCTGGGAAAAGCATAGACAGAGGGTTTATCTGCTGAAAGGGACAGAAATGGAGAGATGAACGAGGGGAGAGACAGAGACATTGAAAAAAAAATTGCTGGGACCAGCTGGTGGCCAATTAGCAAGAGAGCAGGAGAAATCAGCTGAGAAAAACAAGTGTGTGTGTCTGTGGGTACATTAGCGTGAACCGAAGAGGACTGTTTCCATTATAACATCTCTATCGAGCAGCATTTGAGTGACAGAAATAGAGAAAAGTGCAGTAAGATTTCTACTCAAAATGTTATCCAGCTGTTTCTCTGCTCTCTTCCTATTCATCTTCACTCCCACTGATCCTCTTTATGTGTCTGTGTATGTACAGTGGAGTCGAAAATTGATTGTTTTCTGAACTTAACCTTAAAATAAAATGTAAAAATTATGAAAATAACACAGAAATAAAACAACATAAAAAATAATGAATATAGCTAAGTCAAGCACTGCAGAAGCAAACAAGGCAGTGAGCATCAGACCAACTACAGTAATGAGAAATGTAAGCCAATTTAAGATGATTTTATTCAAAATGTAGTAATATCCAATAAAATTTAATATAACTTTAAACAATAAGTGGCGCTGTTATCAATCTGATGTGGTGTACAGTCTTTAGTGTGAGATGAAAATGGCACACAAACGTTTGGTGTCAATATGTTAAAGCTTTGCAAATACGCAGCCTCAGATGTAGTTTGTTACTGTGACAGCAAAAACCTTTTCGTCTACTGAAACAAAATACATAACTTTTTCAATAAGCAACAATTAGACAATAATTACAAATCTAGTAACAATTCTTTTTAAACACAAAGTGGCGCTGCTCTGATAAGTTTTGTGTACCTTCACGGCAAGGTGTTGAAGACACGTACCGGGTACTGTAATGATTCGCCAATTCATTCATACAACACTGCCACTGGACACCCCCTGGCTCCGCCCCTGAATCGAAATCTTCCAGATTTTAGCCTAATCCACTCAGATATTGTTAGCAAAAACCACTAGATGGCACTTCGCAGAAATGATGCAGCTAACATCAGATCACCGTGGTTAATATAACTGTAATATAAATGTTCTTCCATTAAAGTTTCAAGTGCTTTTTTATTATCCCAAATCAATAATTAATGAGCTTATTACATGGCTTCTTGACCCAAAAGTAAATAATAAAACAATAAATAAATAATATAATGCAATAATTAAAATTAGTTTAACCAGGGAGTCAGTCGAGTCATCTTCTATCCACTGCTGAAATCCACTGCTTTTGCTTTTCTCGTACACGCTGAATCTAATGTTAAAGTCCTCCATTTTAACTCGCGGTTAACATTTTTTAAGCCACAGCATGGCGCCATATCTGGAAATATCAAATCTTGGAATGTGGCAACTGACCAATCAGAATCAAGTATTCCATGAAGTCGCATAATAATCAGTTTTTACATACAGTACACTGGTGGAGTTCATGCAGCTTTAGTGATGCTTCCATCAAGACAAAATGATACAAAGCAAATACCAAGACTGAGACATTCTGAAATTCATCAGTATTTCAACTTTGAATTTCAAACTGAATGTCATGCAATGCAGGTTTGGACTCACATGTGCTGTGAAGCGTTGGGAAAGGCAGTGGTGTACTGAGGGGCCGCGTCCTCCGGGCCATGAGGGGCAGCGTGACTGATCACCATCATGATGGGGCGGTGAGGGTAGATCTTTTTTGACATGCGGAAGTAACTGATGCTGTCATTGGTTATGAGATCGGTCAGGTAGTCCTACAGAAGATACAGAGATCTGATTATTCATCTTCTAATTTCAAATATTTCAGTCTCAGTTATTTAAAAGCAAACTTTTCTGTTGTCAGAGAGCTTGGATATCAGCCACTCTAACACTGATAAAGCCTGACAAAAAAACGCTGAACTTTGAGAGAGAGACAATTTGATAAAGAGAGTGAGAGACAGACAGAAAATGGACTATCAATTAAACTGTTCAAGAACGAATGAAGACGTGACAAGAAATGAAGAAAGGCGATGCAGTTTGAAAAGATGAGGTTCCACTTTGGCCACCTTTAACACACACCTTTGAGTATTCAAATCCATGTTTCTCTCGGACACCGTTCCTGCACAGAGTGTAGTTATAGAAGCGGGAATTCTTCACCATGGCTACCCACTCCCTCCATCCCGGAGGAATGTAAGTACCGTTGTACTCATTTAGATACTTCCCAAAGAATGCTGAGAAACACAAAAGGGCATAGTTATCATAAAAATAGTGTTTAGAAGGAAGAAAAATACAGTAGAGTAGCGTAAAGCAGAGAATAGACAAAAAAGAAATAAAAGGTAAAGTAGAATAGAGAGCAGATTAGAGCAGAGTGAAGAATAGCAAACAACAGTACAGCAGAGTATAGCAAAAACAGAATAAAGCTGAGTAGAGTACAACATGATAAAGTGAAGTTAGGGAAAACAGTATGGTACTGTAGAATAGAAAAGTAGATGTGTATACTACAGTGGACTAGAGCGGAAAAGAATAGAGTTCAATAGAGTAAAGTGCAACAAAATAGAATAAAACGGTATACTGTAGAGCAGAGAAAGGTAAAGTTGAGAAGAATAGAACAAAAGAGTATATTAGAACATAATAGAACAGAATGGAGTTCAATAAATAGAAAACATAAACAGAGTATAGATAAAGAAAAGTGTAAAAAACAAAGTGGAGTACAGAAGAATAGAAGAACAGAATAAAGCAAAGTAGAACAGAGTAGAGTGGAATTGTATATCTGTATAGTTGTGTAGAGATGATGAGGGTATGACCGAACAGTTTAGAACAGAACAGTAAAGAATAGAAATAGAATAGAATTGAACGGAATAGGGCTAGGGATAGAATAGAAATAGAATGGAATAGCAGAGTAAGAAAGAGCAGCATAGCACTTTTAAAATATAGTGGGAACAGAGACAGAACCTGCATGTAGAGAAATAGAAAACAGGGAGCTACGTGAAGATGGATGAATATTTGTGTTGGAAATGTTACATTAGAGAGGATGTTGGTCAGAGCCGGTCTCTCTCCTAGAGGAAGTGTGCTCTAATGGATCACTGTTACCACTAAAAGCCTGACTCACTGCCAGGTGTGTGTGTGTATGTGTGTGCAGGCGCAACATTCACAGCTGGTCATGCAATGTTTACATGCACATGGTAGTTTTGCCTGATGTCTATGTCACAAACAGAAAACATCACACACACACACAAATACACAAAACCATCTATTACAGCCCAAGGGGTTTTAGTTTAATGAAAATCATCTGTTGAAGACAGATTATGTCAATGTTCATGCAAGAGTCTTTGGGAGTGTATTTGACAGTGTGTGTGACCTGGGGGCCCGTCACACTGAATCTCTGGTGAGAGTGTGTGAAAAACTCAACAGACACAACCCTGACTGATGAAACAGCTCACAAATGAATGAGAGCTCAATCTATTAAAAGCATTTTACATTCGTGTCAGGTTGTTATCGCAAGAAAAAGTTATGCAAAATAATGCTTTGGTCTCTATTCCCCCATTTTTCAGATAGAAATCATCACAACTGATGAGAATCATCAAGTGTGATCTTAGAGCCACAGCTGCTACACTTTGATTAGACTCTAATCTAGTCCAACAATGAAGTTTACGCTATAAAGATATAAAGTACTCAACTTCGCTACACTACTCTACTTTAGGCTACTCAACTTTATTCTACTCTAGATTATTTTAGTGTACTTTAATCTACTCCACATGTTTCTACTCTAGCCTATTCATCTGTATGTTATTCTCTTCAATTTAAGTCAAGCCTATTTTATTCTACTTTATGTTAGTCTGGTCTACTCTGCATTAATGAACTTTTCTCAAGTCTATGTAACTTTGTTCTTCTCTATTTTGGTAGAAGCTACTTTAATTTATTTAATTTTAATCTACTCTATTTGTATACACTAGCCTACGCATTTTGAGACTATTCTCCTTCACCTAGTCTAACCAAGTCTGTTCTGTTCTACTTTAGTATATGCTACTCTACTTCTAGAATATATAATATCTATTCTATATTATTCTGTTGATTATTAAGCTCTTGCCTTTTCCTTTATTCCAGCCTACTCAACTCTACAGTGGTATATGGTACTCTACTTCATTATGGTCTATATTGTTCTACTAATCTCTATTCTGTTCTACTGTACTCTAGTCCACTTAACACTATTCCACAGTGTATGCCACTCTACTTCAATCTAGTCTACATTATTCTACTATTCTCTAGACTATTCATTTAGTAAAGCCTGCTCAACTCAATTTTATTCTACACTATTTTAGTCTAGTCCTCTGCTTTAATAAACTTTTCTCAAGTTTACAGTATATTCTGCTCTGTTAGTATAACTATTTTAATTGAGTCTACTCTATATTATACTCTTGTCAACAAGTGTGAATTAAATTTACTTTTACTTTAGTATAGTCTACTTCACCTCAGTCAATGCTACTCTTCTTCAGTCTACATTATTCTACTCATTTCTAGGCTATTTTCCTTTACTTTATGCTTCTGAACTCCATTCTACTCTTCCTCAGTCAGCATTACTCTACTTTAGAGTAGAGTAAACATTTTCTACTTATCTCTGGGCTATTTACCTTTAGTCTACTTAACTCTATTGTACATCTCTATTGTCTATGCTGCTGTACTTTACTCTACTCATCTCCAGGATAATCTCCCACTTTATTCTAATTTGTTTTAGTCTACACTATTCTATGCTTAACACACAGCTCTACTAAACTCTACACTACTGTACTCCACTCTAGTATGTTTAACCAAGTAATCCTTTTAAGTGCATGTTTGTGAATTATCTGAAATATGGTAAAGTACAGTAGAGTAGAATAAATTATTGCACAGCATAGAGTTAAACGGAATAAAGCAAAGTAGAACAGAGTAGAGTAGAATTGTGTATACTGTAGGTATAGTTTTGTAGAGATAAAGACAATGATGAAGAGTATGGCAAAACAGCTCTATTCTACTCCACTTCAGTCAAAGCTACTCTACTTTAGTCTACATTATTCTACTCATTTCTAGGCTATTTTTCTTTACTTTTGTCTACTTCAGTCTACGTTATTCTTCTCATTTCTAGGCTATTTTCCTTTCTTTCTTTAGTTTACTCTTCTGAACTCTTTTTACTCTTTCTCAGTCAACATTACTCTATTTTGTCTACAATTTTCTACTTATCTCTAGGCTATTTTCCTTTAGTCTACTTACTCTGTTGTACAGTCTATGCTACGGTACTTTAATCTACTCTACTCATCTCTAGGCTAATCTCCCACTTTACTCTGTTTTAGTCTACACTATTCTACTCTTAACACATAGCTCTACAGCACTCTACATTATTGCATTCCACTCTACTTTACTCTATATCATGCAACAATAACCTAAGTTTAACCAAGTAAGCCTTTCAGTGCGTGTTTGTGAATGATCTCCACCTGTCCTGTAGCCAGTGCTGTTTAGGTACACTCCAAAAGTGCGCGGCTCATGTTGGGCCTGCCAGGAAGGCGAAGAGCAGTTCTCATTGTTGGTGTAGGTGTTGTGGTTGTGGGCGTACTTCCCCGTCAGCATGGAGGAGCGTGATGGACAGCACATGGGTGTGGTGACAAACGCGTTGGAGAAGTGCGTTCCACCCTGTTCCATGATCCGCCTGGTCTTATTCATGACCTGCATGGAGCCTGGATAAGAGAGAGAGTGAAAGAAGATCTATCATACACAAGCCTGCTCTACCGATTGCTCTACTTTAAAAAGAACTGGCTTCTACTTTTTCTCTTCCTCTACCCAACACTACAGATCGACAGGATAAAGATATCAGTTCTTTCATTCACTCTCTGTTTGTGACATCCCAGCCTTTAAGAGGAAATGTATTGGTCATTTGCAACCTGGGAATTCATGTGACACCAGCAGTGTGTGCATGTGCATGAATGTGTTTGTTTAGAGGTATACGATACAGGCTTTATATTCACAAGTCACACACTACTTATTAAAAGTCTCAATTACAGTACACTGTTCAAAACCCCTTTTCCTCAGCATTTATTCGACCTTGTCTTGCTGAAATAAACACACACACATTTATTTAAATGTAAATGAGGACAAACCATGAACATCTATTGTTTTTAACACTATCATTTAAAGGTTTGGAGTCAATAAGATTTATTTATTTATTTTAGCAAGGATGCATTAAATTGGTGTACCTGCGATTCTATTTTGAAAGAATGCTGATCTTTTGAACATTCTATTGATCAAAGAAGCCTAATTATTTCAAATAGAAAAGAGTTATTTTAAATTATAATGATATTTAGCAATATTACAGTTTCCACCTAAATAAAATCAAATAAAAATAAGCTGCACAACTGTTTTCAACACTGATAATATGTTTCATGAGCAGCAAATCAGCATATTATAATGATTTCTGAAGAATCATGTGACCCTGAAGA
>JAUMHI010000030.1:650663-664323 GCA_032359435.1 Enteromius unitaeniatus
TAAATCTTCATTCTTAAGAGTTAAAAATAGCATGAAAGAGGTTTATCTATTTGTTAAAAGTTGTTATTATTATTATTATTTTTTTATTATTTTTTGCCACATTCTGCTCAGTTAGTATCACCGGTCAAGCTATATACAATAGAGAACATCTCAGTTACGTTTATAACCCTCGTTCCCTGAAGAAGAGAAATTGAGATCTTGCTTCGAGAGTGTACCGACAAGCCAATGAGAGTGTGAACAAGCCAATGAACACTGGCATGCGCTGATTGCGTGGCCCCCCAGCCGGTGGTGGAGGCATCCATGAACAGGCATCAGGGAGGCATCAGGGAGTATCTGAAAGGTAGGACTTTGTACTGATATGCTCGACCTTCGAACGCGAACCTCAGGAATGGCCTGTGGCGTGGAAGAATCGAGACATGAAAGTACATGTCCTTCATGTCGATCATGTAAACCAGTCCTGGGGATGGATGCACGAATATGCGTTTCTGCATCAACATCTTGAACAGGAGCCTGTGAATTGCTCAGTTTAAACCTCGCAGATCAAGGATCGGCCATAATAAGGATTGGCCTTTCTCCGGGGGAGGGAGAAGTGTGATCACCATGTCCTGAAGAGCAGTTCCCTTCTTCCATGGGTCGCTTGCTACTCTGCTTGCCACCAGGTTTGGTGGGGGCCTGGATAGGCGTCGGGACATCGCACGACCTAGAGACCGTACTGTAACCTTCGTCCCTCGAAGCGTGAGGTCCATGGCAGTACAGAGTTCATGGAGTACTTCCGGGTCATGACCACTCTCGTGCAGAGCCTTCAGTGCCTTGGCCTGATGGACTTGCAGCAACGATGGACTTCTCCACAGGCCGCATAAGCACTGCCGATCATAGCCGACAAGTGCCTACAGGCCTGGGAGGGGAGCACAGGATCTCCCTGCCAAATGGTAGCGGTGCCAGGACACAACTGCATCGCTAGGAACTACTCCACTTGGGGGACCCCTGTATACCCCCTAGCTGCACCGCTGTCAAGGGTGGTGAAGGAAGAAGAGCCACCAGGACGATTTTTAGCAGTGACAGGTGCCATCCACTTCTGAGTGAGCTCTTCATGCACTTCCGGGAAGAAAGGTACCGGAGTGGGGCCCTGAGAACCAATGCGAGCCACTCCTAAGTATCAGTCATCCAGCCTCGAGCTTTCCACTCGAGCGCGACCCCCTCGGTGGCCATAGCATAGCCACCAGTTCTGGATCTGTATCTAGCACGGTGGAACGTACAGTGGATTCCACACCGTCCAGAACTTCATTTTCAGAACCTTCTAACTCACCTTCCAATGCAGCGATCGGCATCCGATCGTCGGGGGAGCGCCAAAGGAAACAGCTGGTACCCCCTGTGGAGGTCCAGACTATCCCTGAGCCAGGTAACGACCACATCCAGAAACACACAGGTGGAAGGGCATCTTTAAAAAGAAGTTCCACTCGTGAGCTACTCTTTTAGAAAGCTCTTTAGTGTTCTGAGGCGCACATGGGAGATGGCCACTTGCACACAATAGGGGGGTAGTGCAACCCGATGTGGCAATCCACTCGACACAGGAAACCACCGCTGCTGACGATGCAGTACACCAGCAAATTGATTCCTTGAAGTAGCAAAGGGAGCAGAACATTTGAAATGCTCGAATCCGAAGCGAAAACCTGAATATACGCTGCACCAGCTGCTCATTTATACTCACCCTGTGATCAGCTGCAGCTGGATGCAATCAGCGCATGCCAATATTCATTGGCTTGTTTTAATACACTCAAAGTGGATTGGTCTCTCAAAGAGAGATCCCAATTTCGTCGGTCATATCCGACGTGTCTCAGAGTGACCGACTGAAAGGGAACAAAAATAATGTGTCTTAAGTGTCATAAATATGTAAACTACCCTTATACGTCTAGTTATAATCTACTTTATTAATATTTTGATAAATACCTGCTTTTATAATAAATAGACAATGCATACTAACTAAATAAAATTAAATAAAATTTACCTACCCACGGGCATCAGTACAGATATATATATAAATGTAATTTCAATAGTGAACAAACGTGCAAAGTGTCTATTTAGTGTATTTCCCCCAAATATCTTATTCGGATATTTGTCGGAGAGTTAAAGTTTAAAAAGCGCCTTCTTACAACTCAACCAAAGTTAAATCAAACCACTGCCTTTCTACAATGAGAGATGACAAATCATGCTTGGAATAAGCTGCCTCTCTCATTGATTTTATATTATGGTCGCCATCTAATTTGAACCCAGTGAATTAGGATCTTCACACACACACACACACACATGCAATGTCTAGGGTAAGACTTTTATTGATGCACAATGCTGTTTCATGCACTGTAATCATTTCTTGAGCATGAATAATTTAATAGGATGGAATCCCCTTCTCAGCTGCTAATCTGTGCTGGAAAATAAAACCCCACCCACTGCTACCCACCATGAGCTAAATACACACACAACGCACACAGCAGGGACTAATCTCAAACCAGGGGAGGAAACTGGAGAGCATAAACAAGCGGAGGAGAACCAGAGAGCGATAACCAGAGGAATCAGGCTAAGATGAAGAGGAGTAGCGTGAGCTGGAGAACGTGAAGATGTCACATATTTGAGTCAAAGAGCAGATCCATGCTGAGAACATCACTTTCACTGAATTATCACACACAGCGACTTTTTAATATTGTATTACTCCTCTTCGTGAAATTCGCTTGTTTCTCATTCTGCTACACTGTAGTTGTTGTTATTTAGGTGCATAGAAAGTTGACAGTCAAGCTATCGCCATATAAATATAATACAAATTATGTACTTATTATGTATTAATTTTTGGCTGCTATGGTATTCATTTAGATGCAATTTTTTTTTTCAAATTCATAAAATGAAATAAAATATAATATTATGTCTTTATTGTTTTTGTTTTGATGAGAGCATTGAGATTTCTATTACTAATTCATAACAATGACATAAAAAGTCATGACAACATTTTTTTTTTTAGAAAAGGCAAAAATATACAGTCAATTTTGCCATAGTAATTAAAATTAAAGACATTAAAATTATGACTAAATAAATATTAAATATATTTTTTATCTCATGAATTAATTTTTGTTGCAATTTTGCCTTTTTGGTAATAATTAGAATTTTAAAAATCTTAATTCCAACAATGTATGTTATTTTTTAAATTATTATATATATATTTTTTTATTTCAACTAATTCTAATTTTTTAGAATATTTTCTCATAATTCTGACTTTTTATGTTTTTAAGATTTTTGTTCTTACATGGCAAAACATTTGATTTAAAATTTCACAGCAAATACATTTATATTTATATATAACGAGCATAGACAATAAAATATAATATTATTTATTATTTAGATATTATTATATATCAAATATATACATGTATATGGGTTTTGCATTGAAATAATGCATAATTAAGAAGCACAATATTAATTGTATTCACCAGAGATGTACCAATTCTTATTCAAAACACCACATACAGATGTCAGCCTGTGCTAATTCAAACCAAATCATGCAACAGACTAAACTAACAGCTTTACTGCTTTGACTCACAGATGGCAGAATTTAATTTTGTTTTCCTAATTAGCCTTCAACACAGAACTGTACACTTCAAGACAGACTGTACTTTCAAAAGTAAGTGGACCCACAATTACACTGAAAGAGAAGAACAAATTATCACCTTTAATTTAATTTAATTTGCCAAAGGGTAAATAACTCTTTAACCATCAACCTGCATAAATCTCCAAAAAGCTCGACCTCGGAAGTTCACATTGAAGAAATTTAATTCAAAGCTGGAAATAAAATACAAATAGAAATTTCAGATTCTATTAAAAAAAAAAATTGACAGTGGAGTCGAGTGCTGCCATACACTGACATATGGACTAATTATTAACATTCTGACATTCACACTACTTTACATTCAACTTTTCACTGTCACGCTACAATTAAAATCAAACAGCTTCCTCAAGTGTTCTCAGATCACTGCATATCAATCTGTAGTACAAATTACACTTGTATTATTCATGTCTGTAATGTCAGTAGACTTAGTCTAGAGAATACCGAGAGCATTTTCATGCCAAGACAGCTATGTGCCTCAAGGAAAGCATTTAAAAAAGAAGCAAAGGAATGAGAGGGAGAGCGAAAAAAACAGACACCAGTCTCTGAAAAGACAAATCACAAACCCCTTTAACCCACTGAGACGTTAGTACAGCCACAAAAACACCTCCTCCGTCTCTATTCAAACCCCCACGAATCCATATCCTCATTCACGTGCACCAGCATTCACACAAAAACATGATTGCAGAACTTGTAAAATAATGTTATTCTCCACATAACCAATAGAGTATTGATGAAAAGACACATCTTTGATGAAAAGCTCACTCTGCATGCTAGCGTATACTGATCGGAAAGAGCCTTTAGCTCCGTGAGAACGGCCGGCAGAGGAAGAGCCAATTGATTTCTGTTACATTACTGTGATATTTATGGAAAGTCACACTGACATTTGGCAGATTGGACCAGGGTGGTCAAGGTCCACAGAATATAATTATACTCCGAATGGCAGCATAGCATGATTTTTGATTGGATTCTTGGAAATTATAAAGCACATGATAGAGTCTAATAGGTAGCTTGCGTTCAGTCATTACGCCTTTTCTATATTCGCTCTATGTGATCTGTGTCTCTTATTTTACAACAAAAATAAAATTAGCGTGAGGAATGTCCAGCTGACTGTCCCTTACATGTGTGTTTGGAGTAAGATTCATAAGCTCCTCGAGACACTTGAATTACAAAAGGACTTTATGTTTATTATTTGTCGTGCAGCAAAGTGAAGACTGATAGTATTGCAAGCCATTTCTCTTTCAAACACTCTCATTCCCTTCCCTTGCCTTTCGTTCACTATACTGTATACTTTATCTGCGTTCCTAGAGATTTCACACTTATGGCTGCTTTTGTCCGAAACACAATATATGGTTCCCTAGCTCATAGCCACATTTACTGCCAGTCCTCACAGGAACTGTAAAGACAGGGGATTTACTCGAAGATTATATACAAAAGAACAGGATATACTGAACACTGCTATTACTGCTTAAACAGAGACTTTTGAAGCATTTACTCTACCATTAACAAAAAACTAAAGTAAAAATAAACTGAGGATGTGCTGTTTACTGTGAGTAAGATGCATTTTTACAGAACTTTAATAAACACCAATGTTTATTAACAAAGTGTTACTTTTAGAATTTACATAATCTTTGAGGTCGCCAAGCAACACAGCAAATAGGTGCTTTAATGTACAGTAGTATGTGCATTATGAATATGGTTTATCCAATAAAATGTCTGAACTATCTGTTTTATAATCTGCTCTGAATTTGAAAATATATTTAAATTACACATTATTTTAAATAAATTTTAATTTTATGTAGTATTGACAGGTATGCTTCAAATAATTAGCTAATTATTTAAATAAAATTATTTACATAATCTAAATTTCAGACTTGAATTGGATCTATATTTGAATGTGAATTAGATGGGTTTTTTTTAGGAATATGGATTTAAATGTGAATTTGAATTTCGATTGTGAACAATTGTGAATTTAAACTTTAAATGAACTTAAATTTAAAATTTTAACTTATTACATTACAGTTTTGATTTAAATAAAAATCTAAATTGTCTTTGCATTTACATTTGAAATCTGGATTTAAATGTCAAGTGTAAACTCAAATTTTATGTGAATTTGGATTTAAATATGCAGAACTTGAACTCTATTGATTCTGATTTAAACATAAATCTGAATTGTATTTTACTTTGCATTTACATTTGAAATCTGGATTTAAATGTCAGCTGTAAACTCAAATTGCATTTGAATTTGGATTTAAATATGCAGCATGTGAACTGTATTGTGATTCTGATTTAAATATAACTCTGAATTGAATCCGTTGTGCATTTACATTTGAAATCTGAATTTAAATGTTAACTGTGAACTCAAATTGTATCTACATTCGAATCGCATTTATTTTGATTATAATATTGAGAAATTTCCATGGAAGTTAAAATCTAAACTTTATCTGGATTACCATTTAAATATAAACAGAACTGTAACAGGATACCTTTATAAATTTAAATTTGAAATAGTTTACAGTCAAACTAATTCAAGTTTAGCTCTAAGAGGCTAACACGCTACAAAATACAAAAAACGGAGCAGAACTGAAACAAATTTCTAGCCTGAAGTGAGCAGATTCTGGGTTAACGTAGAGTCCCTCAACAGAGGCACAAACCCCCAACTTCACTTTTCAGGAAAACACCTCTTCTCCACTCGTCTCTCTGTGCTTTCCTCATTCTAAACCTCTCCTTTCCTCTTCTCACACAGCATCTCCCGCTCATTATCATCCTCATCCCTGTCTCTTTCTGCTCTCTCACGTCTCGTTCCCTCTGTTCCGTGAGTACCTCATGGTGTTGATGTCGGATGCCTCGGTCTCTCTCGCTCAGCGCAGCTGCTCATCCCACATGGAAGTAGAAATATCCAGATACGGAGCGCGAGGGCTACGGGACCATCTTAATGGGATCCTTGATAACAAGATACGGTGGTAACACTCCACACAGCACTTACTCATCTGTCTCTGTAGGTCACTGCGCTGTAGCTATATCCCTTTCTCTCTCTCTTTCTCTCACGGTTGGAGTCGCTCATGTGCGCTCTCTTCTCTTCACTTCCCTTCTCCCCCCCATCCAGGCTCTCTCATTCTAGCTTTATCACACCCTCTCTCTCTTTCTCTCTCTCTCTCTTTCTGTCTCTCCTCTGCTATAATTCCATTCCCACTCGTCTATTCTCCACTCTCTCAGGATTGATGTGTTGTAACCTTGAGCTCTGTTGCTTTCAATTTATTGTCCCTCTCTCAGCCCCGTCCCGTCTCCCATCTTCGGTAAGGGTTAACGGAGCATCACGCCGTAACAAAACCGAGGACGAGGGTCCCATCTGCGTCCCGTTTATGCTCCGCCGACCACGCTGCTCTGCATACGGGCACATTCATTTACATTACATTATATTAACAAGCACCTCAAACAAAAGCTATCGCTATTTATATTTACATGAGTTCTAAATGAAAGCCCGCCACATTTAAATTTAGATGAATTACTGCAAGAGCCACCGTTTTATTTGAAGCAAAACGGTGCTTGTATTTACATACCAATGATTTGTGCATGCAAACTGCATGCAAATGGATGCGATTGGGGTTTGGTTAAACTCGCTGTCCCAGATGTGTTGAAGATGCATGTGAAGCACAGATTTGTGGATAAAATTAACATTTTCTCTCTCTCAACATACAATTCTAAATATAAAAATGCATATTTAAAAATAAATTTATTACATATTTATAACAAATAAAAATATTTTTGACAACTTAAAAAATTAAGTAATAAATAATATTATCAAATATATATTTGTAATATAATTACATTTTATTTAGGCAATAAATAATTTTCTCAAAATTAAGTAAACAGTTACATTTTGTTAACTTTATTCTGTAATTCATTTTAAATAACAATATATATATATATATATATATATATTAGCATTTTTTAACTAGTCAACCCAATTATCCCAATTATTATGTGAGTACCTCGTCACACTTCAGAGCATGTAAAAATCCCAAAAGCACTTCATTTCTTTTACTACCGATTGACTACTAGCTAAATGCTGTCTTTCTTAAACAGGAGATAAATGTGTGTTGTAAAGTGGTTTGAGTAAAAGACAACCACACAAGATAAAACCCAGATAACTGAAGAGGTTTTGTGTGTAAAGGCCCTGATGGACTATGGCCGTCTGGGGCAGAGAAGTATTGATTCAACACACGAACACACACACACACACACACACACACACACACACACACACACACACACACCCAAATACATCCTCACAGACAGAGAAATGACGACAGACCAGACGCACTTCAGACATCTGTCTATGACCGCCAAGCCGGCTGGAATTTTCAACTTAACCCTTCACTATTCACAACTAATCCCACAACTATTTTGCCATGAATTTCCAGAAAACTGCTACAGTTCCCACTGTGAGCTGTTCAACAGACCGTGTCTTTGTTATTGTCAGAGAGACAGAGAGAGAGCCAGTGAAAAGAACTGTCAAATTGTCTGGCCCTTTTTTTTAATTAACTTTGTCCATTTGCTCTTCTTATCGCAGTACATTAAAAATGCCACCCAGACACACACACAGACAAACAGAGAGAGAGAGAAAATGTGTGTGTGTGTGTGTGTGTGTGTATGTGAGATTAAACATAAAAGGTACTTGAATAACATGTCGTTATTAATAAATGAAACAAGAAGACATGCATTGAACCCATTATCACACACTGCAGCTAATTCACATCTGGATACTAGTAAACTAGGACTAGTAAACCAAAAGAGGAAATCCATGGGATGGAAGGTTTTCAAACATGTTTCAGCATACATTTCTTTATTATTATTATTATTATTTATTGTATGCTTTAAATTGTTGATTTATTTTTTTATTTAACATTTATGATTTCACATTTAATAATTTTTTGACACTCACTTGTAGCATTTAAGTGACTTTGGTATTTAGCGTTTTACCTATTTCTTTTATTGATACCAAATAGTAAACAATTTAATATAAGCTATAATGATCAGTAAAATAATGATCAGTTTTTCTGTACACAGATATGTAATATCTGCATCTTTTTTTTTAGAGAAAACTAATAAACAGCGTCATTAATGTTAACTGAATGTGAAACCAAAAGCAAAAAGCATTTTTGTTACTTGAAATAATACAAATTTTAACTTACATATAGAATATTTAACACTGTTAAACACACACACACACACACACACACACATAAAATTAGGTATTTACCAAGCCAGATTTCAACATAATTTGTACTTCACAATTAACTAAAGGTAATTGTGAAATACAAATTATTTTATTCATACTGAAATAATGAAAATTGCAAAGATCTTAACAATAAAATGCAAAAAAAAAAGAAAAAAAAAAGAAAATGAAAATATTTGATAAAATAAATTAAAATTAAATTAAGTTTTATTAAAATGTACACTAATTATATTATATAAACAATAAATATAAATACAAAAACTATTTGATAATAATAATGAATATGATAATATCTCAGTGATACTAAGGACTAACATTTTATTAGTTATTTACATTATTATATTTTACAAATAATACAAGTGGATATGATGATTTCCCCATACCCCATTACATAATAATCACCACTATTTCTACAAATAAAACTAATAATTACTAATAATAAAAAAAAGCTTTAAATCTTATTGTAAATATTTTCCCATTCCAAGATATCTAATAAGACACTGGCACAGCAGAGCAGAAATAAATAAAGAACCAAATTAACAGCCTGAAATCACAAATCTGCATTCACAGACACTCATTAACAGCAGTAACTCAACACACATCATATCAGAACAACAGTGTCACATCACCCGTGAGTCAAGACCTGAGCCAAGAAGCACACTGAGATTTCAGAGCTATTTCAGGTCTGGATTTTATTGCCGTGACGAACATGTGGACGACTTGTATTAAATAAGGGCATTAATGAAGAGTCCTTGATGATAACAGCAATTAATCCTTCTTCATTAGTGTCTGCTAGCCTCTAATTACACCTGCTAATTATAATTCATCTCTCTCTTTCTCTCTGCATTGCTCTGGCGTGTCTCTGCCTCCCACACCACTTCAAAAATATAACAAAAATCTCCTTAAATGCATTTCAGACTTGCATTGCGCTTGAATTTTGTTCCACCACAGTGCAGACGGATTCGTGCCATCAATTAAAGGTTTGTTAATTGTATTTACGATTGCCCTAAATGATGCAAATTATGAGGTGGGGAGCTTTGAAAATAGGGCATGAAACTGTTTATTTGAGAGACCCAGTGAGGGTTAAATGGTTTGCGTGAACTTTGAGTTTTTGTAAGGTAATTACAATCCACTGAATAGATTATACACTTTGATGGAAAAAAAATGAATTGAAATATTAACATGCTACCTTTCAAAAATTAAATAAATGCAATTATTTAGCAAAGAACACATTAAATTGATCAAAAGTGACAAAAAAATATTTAATGTCTTATTAGTCTTTATTATCATTATTAAAAAAAGAGATTTATATTTAAAAGAAATGCTGTTCTTTTGAACTTCCTATTCTAAATCTAAATCTTCTAAATTCTTTTTGACATTGATAATAATCGGAACTGGTTCTTAAGCAGAAAATCAGCGTATTACAATCATTTCTGAAAAATAATGTGACTGAAGACTAGTAATGATTCAGAAAATTCAGCTTTGATCACATTTTAAATCCAAATATATTTAAATAAAAAGTGTTATAATAATAAAAAGTAAGTTAATAAAATTATATTATATTATAATAACATGATTAATCACATCCACAATTCAGTATTTATTTTTAATAATATATTTACATGTATATATATATATATATATATTTATATTATTGTATTTTACATTATATATAAATATATTTAATAATAATAGTATATAAACATACATTTTTCTTAAATATATGCATGCATGCATGTCTGTATTTTTATATACATAATAAATATACACAGTACACTTATATATTATGTAAACACAATCTTTTATTTTGGATGCGATTCTTTTGACAGCACTAAATTATATATACATATTAAATTATTTTCTATTAATAACAATATATTTCAGTATGCAATATATGAGATCCTTGGAAAGGAACGCTAACAAGGACACTTCAACATACAGTATGAATGCAAATGTCAGTATGTGAAACATGTGGAGACCTCCAGCTTGTTAGCAGTGAATTTATGAGAATGTTTGTTCTGTAATTATGATGACACACATCTTGCTTGCTTAAAAGCCCAATGTGTTTTTCCTCTTGTGATTTACAACTCTGTTACAATAAACAGAGGATTTTAAGATTTGGCTGAAGAAGTGTGTGTGTGCCGGCTTGATTGACAAGCTTAACGACTGCATACAGAAAGTAATTAATTTAGTTTAAGGGAGGCCGTACAAGCATTAAGAGCAGTAGGAACTAGTCAGTAATGGGGCTTTAATTACTGATGCAGTGCAGAGAAACCACACATGCATAACTTGTAACCCATGTGCGAGCAAACTGAACACCATAAATAAATTCTTTAAGACTTGACAGAGAAAAGAAGAAGAAAAAAGAACATTTAAATCACTCATGCGATGCGATGAAATGCTAAAGCACTTTGGAAAACAATGCATGCTGAAGAACTCCCGCCAACGTATTTTTGCAACTTATCACTGCTCCATTTGCCTGTGTGTGTGTGTGTGTGTTTGACATGCTCTCATTGACTATGAACGCTGGAGCTGTGCCAAGGCTGCTAATTAATTTGCACATTAACCAAATGTGTGTAATTGCTTGTGTCTGTGTGTGTGTGCATGAATACTCCGAAAGAATAAACGCCTTACCTTATCCACTCTGGCTTGCTGCTAAATAAAATGCACCATACCAAGAGTTCTCTCTAAACTGTGTAAATGTTTGTAGCATGATTTCTGCTTAACACACGTCATGCTCAATTATACATTATTCAGTGTTGCTAATCATTCCCAGATCTCACTGGGCATCGTGCAAAAAGATGAAAGCGACTTAAATGGAGTGTGACCTTTTTCCCTCCGTTTCCAATGGTTCCTTTTTCCGCTGCTTTGCTAATTAGTCATTTAGCTGACACTTTCTAATTCAAAACAACTGATGGTACACTAAATAAAACAGGAGCAGCCTGAAGTCAAGGTGCCTTGCTAGAAGATGTGCTGATGACAGTTCAAGGACCCATCAAACCTGCAACTATCCTCTTGAACTCTCAATACAACAGAAATACAATCAAAACCGGATCGCTAAATCATTAGTAAATGAAAAAAAACAATTCACTAGCTATGAAACTTTATATTATATATTTATAAACTTTATATAAAAATGTTACACTATATATATATAAATATATATTAACACATGCATTTTTCCCTAGAATAATACTGTTTTCATTCAGTTGGTCACATTTTATTTTAATCTAACTATTAATTAGGACTTTGGCCTCACTAAACTCCTAATTGCTGCTTATTAATAGTTAGCAAAAAAATTTACATTTGCTAGGGTTTAAGGATCTATAATAATTATATAGAATAAGGTAAAAATTACATATTTTTTTTAGATGCAAACACTTTATTTTAGCACTATTTAAATGTAAACAAATCATGTTGAAAATGCATTTGTTTATTTAAATGTTTAATAATAATACACATAATAATAATACATAATAATTAATAAATGTAATACACTACTAGTTAATAGTGAGAATTGGCATAGAGTGTTGCCCTTTAGAAGAATATGCAATTCTCCTTTTTCCACTGTTATTTCTCTCCTAATGCATTTATTTTCGTGCAAATCATTCATGATTCAGCCTTACCTACAGAAGCAGTGAGTATAATGTATCTTAATGAATCTTTGCAAATCGCTTTTTCTAATAATGTGCTAATTAGCAAGTTTCACTATGAATACGGCTAAAAAATATCCTCAGAGAGCGACTCGGAAAAGAGGGGCAGAGTCAGCGAAGCTCATGAAGATTTAAAGGGGAAGTACACAGAACAGAGTGATTTCTAAAGAGCTGTTTTTGACAGGGGAAAATAAGCGTTTTTTCCACTAGCGTTGAAAAAGTTGAAAGCAAACTATATTACAAACTTTCCATTAAGACCCTAAAGAATCATATTAGCTTGTGGAAAATTGGCTTTGTTTGACTCCTTTAAACAATAGTGAAAGAAAGTGGCCCCTGCCAATGCTCCACCAAAATGGGACACTTTTAGGAAAGCTGTTCTAAAAAGATCTACTGCACTTGATGTCTTGCAAATGATGTGATCTTATTAAATATGAAAATAGAAAAGAGAACATACACTGTCCTACAAAAGTTTGGAAACGCTGTAGAAAAGTGGGGTTTTGAATCCTTATTAATTTGTGATAATTTTGCACAGATAAGGGACAACACAAACTACTGAACTACTAAAATAGTTTATTACATAAACAATTTATACATAGAAAATACTTATTTGATTCATCATTAGCAGATAGTACAGCTCTACATTATCTGGGCATCCGAGCTGTCAGTTTATTCAAACATTGACTTGATATATTACTGACTTGAAGTTTACATCTGATGTACAGTATTTGCACCAAAAAATGATTTATGCTGAAATCATCCAAAACCACACTTTGCCAGGGGTGTTTCCAAAATTAAATACATTCACTATTATGTGCACAAAATAAAGGTAACTGAAATGAAGTCCCGAACATGAAGTACATGAAGTGTGTATGAAAGCAACCCTGAGGTCATAGGTCTGGGAATGCAATGCAAGTCGCTTCGGATAAAGATGATTGCTAAAAGCTTAAATGTCAAATTTTGTCAAGAAATACAGTTTTTGTGTCACATACTGTAAATTTGTCCAATTTCACTCTGGATCCCATACACTCTTAATTGGAATTTATGGTTACATGAAATCTCCATCATTTCCATATCCATTGATCAGAAGGTTCTTCAGCAAACAGCACACTGAAGAAGAAAAAA
>JAUMHI010000030.1:664423-678834 GCA_032359435.1 Enteromius unitaeniatus
AAGAACTGCGCACTGAAGGGTTCTCTGGAAAACATTGTCATCGCTTCCAAAAACCCCATTTCGGAACCTTTAATTTAATTTATTTTAGTTTGGTCGCTCTCTGCAATCTGATTGGTAGTTTCCCTGCTGCATTGCTGCAGATGCACATCAGTTTAAATCCAGCTCAATTTTACAGCATCAGCTCCGGTCTCTGTCGCTCATGTCAATTCTCATTGAAAATGAATGGATTCCGGTCACATTGTCATTGAAAATTGCTGTCAGATTGCACAAACGCCCCTTTAGTTTGTCCCTAACCCTGGGTGAGACTGACAGAGTCAATGAATCAACAAGCCGAGAGAATTAAAATGCCAGGAAAGTGGTTATTCTACAGTGAAGAGGGTCATTATTTAGCCCAATTTACCTTTCATTTGCAAAGTTTACAGAGAGCGGCCTTGCACAGGCAGCTTTATTACAGATATTGATATTCAGCTCACTTTTAGCCACCAGTAGTGAATTTTAGTGTGCCTGCAAGGCTTCCAAACCAATTTACCTCGTTTTCCCCCTAAGCATAACCTTATCTTTAAGCAGAGCAGTTGAGTAGCAAAGTTCACCTCCTTTTGCCTCTGAAAAGTTGAGGCTAAAACAAACCCTGATCGATTTTAGTGCTGTGTTAAATTTTCCTTCTGCTCTCAGGTTAAGGATGGAGAAGCTCTCGCGGCAATAAAAAGCCTGTGGTAACCCTGGTAGGGGCCAGATCTCAACCCAACTCCCACAAACTCCTGAGCTAAACATTTGTCTTTGGCTTTCCATTGGGGAACTTTGTGGTACTTTCATGTTCTCTTTTCACAGCCGTTGCAGGAACCCGCCTCATTTTAACTCCCGGAATATTAATAGAGAAAGGTAGGGGGGGTGGAGGAGACCAGGACGCCTACAGAATATACATTAGATACTCTAATTTGACCCTTGTATTCAGTGTGAAAAAGACTATTATGAGGCAGGAAAGCTTGGAAGAAGACATCTGGTGTGTGTGTGATATACTTCAACTTAAGTCCCACATAGGACGGGAAAGCGCTTGGATTTTGTGTTCGAATGAATATGACAGTGATGTACATGTTCTTTTTTCGATGCCCTTACAGATATTTCCACATATGCCTCCGCTTGTCTTGACATGCAGAGAGAGCCCGAAGCCTTCTGGGTATATCAGACCGCTGAGACGCCAGCCCTGCTTCCATTCCTTCCCGAGCTCCATTCAGTTTAGCAACACAAAACGCTTTCAGATTCAAATCGCTCCATGACAAGCCACTTAGCCTGACAATAAGCGTTCCTCTCTCTTTTCTCCTGCATATAGCAGATGAATCATTAAATCTGAGAAAGGTGGATGGGGAGAGGGACTGCTGGATGCTGTATGTAACCTTGTCTCAGATTTGGGTGACTTGTGTCTACTGTACTCTTATAGCATCATTTTATACACACCTCTCGCTGATTTCACTGAGGGATAGATAAAAAAAAAACTGGTAGAATGACAATAATAAAGAAAAAAAGGTTTTTGGTTTTGGGAGCGCCCCAAAAACAGGTTGACATGCATGCAAGGTCAAAAAACATTTTTATTGCATTATAGTAAATATTTATTTTTGGACTTCATTTTGTTCAGAGACTCCTAAATGATAAATTCTTTCAAAGCCCTTCAGTGATTGGTCGATTTAATTTAAAGAAGTGTTTTTGAGCTTTTAACGCTCCAGTAGCATCACCTAGTGGCCAAGAATGAATCTGCATTTTCATTCAGACCAAAGTGAAAAGATCAACAAGTGGTATGCTAATGTGTTATATGCTAATTTTTCATTTTGACATCATGAAATGAATGAAACTCATTTCAATGATTCAGAGATGACTTTTTTCTTTAAGAGACAGTAACTTCACACACAGTGCACAAATGCGCAGAATGTTTTCATTCACTTTTTTCAAAGCTCATTTAAAAAAAAATTCATAGTAGGGGCACTAATAACTAGCTACCTTAACTGGAGTAATGATACATAATGGTGAAAATTCAGCTTTAATCACCAAAATAAATGACATTTTAAATATATATTTTAAATTGTAATAATATTTTACAATATCATTGTTTTATTGTAAATAATAATAAAATAAATGCAGTCTTGGTGGGCATAAGAGAAAAAAAACATATAAAAACACCAACTCTTTTAAACTTTAAAACAGTACAGTAGTGTATAGTTCATCCAAAAATTTATAATATCAATGATATTTACTATTTTTTTATTTTGCTCACTTTCAAACTGGTATGATTTTATGGTACAAGTAACTTAGTAGAATGTTCCTGCTGTTCTTTGTTAATATAAAATATGCTCATTTAGTTATTTACATGTGATAATAAATTTGAGTTTCTTTGGATTTATTAGAATTTCATGGTGACTATTCCTTTGAAAGCTCACACACTGATCTGCAAGTGGCCTTATGACTCCTTCATATACACTTCTGATAAGTGGCCAGCATGGAATATGCAATTACTTTTTGGGAACAATCTGTAGAACTGCAGTACATCGAATTGATTGTTGCATGCAGTAGAGAACAGCACTAGTAAGCCAGCGGTGTCACAGGCGTTCTGAATCTGTGTGGGTCTGCTGATCAGGGACACAAAGAAGAAATAAACACAAAACATAAACCTTGACCTCTCTGCTTACCCCCTGAAGTGAAACACACTCATTATCATGCACACACTAACAGTTCAGACGGACCTCTGCTACTTCCAGAAGCATTGCTATGGCAACGTCGCACATCTGCTCGTACAGCTACACAGGTCTCTCTCTGTGATGGACACGTTCAGAGGAGGCTAGAGTCAGACTCGCAGCAGGATCCCAGAATCCGCTTTCTCATTTGTATGTTTGTGTTTAGGTGTGTAAGTCACAGTACATTAGTTCCAGGTCTCTGTTAACAGCGTGTCAGAGTGCGCTCTCACCCAGCTTTACTTCTTTCTCTCTATTATTACATCTTGACCCACACATCCATCCATCCCTCGCTAACCCAGCGCCCGCTCTTCTCCATCACCCTGACTGCTCTACCTTTTTTCATCACGAGTATCAAAATGGCCCTGATCTACTGCTGCCCTAGAGGAAGAATCCAAGAAAACCACCATCCACTATATCCTGTCCAGCCGAATTCATCCTTTGCTTCCCACATCAAAGAGTTCATTTTAAAATACCATTATTTATTTATGACATTTATAAAATTAACACTTCATAGGGACTAATTCTCACTAGTTGCTTATTAGCATAACTGTAAGTAATACAAAAAGATTAATAACAGGTTGAGAGGTTTGAAACAGGTTAAATATAAAATCATTTTTTTATATTTGCATATATTTTAATACGCACAGGACAGAATATATTCTGCATGAATATATATAAGTTTACATAAATATAAGAGTTACACATTTTGATAATTGATTCTCCCAAAAATAACCTTACTATACAATGTATTGCATTTAATGTACTTTAGTAAAATCACTTTTGTAACATTTCTTTTGATGCAGACATTTAGATGCCTTTGACTCATATTCATATGGCTCATATTTCTACAGCAGTTGTAACATAATGTTTATAAAACATAAAATGTGCCTTTGTGAGAGAAATAGATATAGCTGATGTTGTCCAATAAAACATTTGCATTTGCCTGTAGTGCTGAATAACAGTAGTTACTGCTTTGATAGGGTAATTAGTAGAAAAACATCGGCCCTGTTTGAAATGCAGACCATTAGGAACAGGAAGGCTTTCCCCAAGCTTTTAAGATCCATTCTCTTAGGATCATGTGAAACCACAAAATAATCTGGAGACGTGTGTTTGTGTCTTCCAGACACATGCACCCACTCAGCTCTCATATTATGTTTTTCACATGTGCAGCCCACTCTTTCCATTCATCCCACTATGTGAGCATGAGTTATAGCTGTGTGCTTTTTTTGCGAGGTGTTACGACATCTGCGCAGGAACAAGGAAAGAGGAAAAAGATAAAAAAAGGCAAAAGCATCGCTCTTTTGAATATATAAAGATCAAGGGAAGATCAAAGGAGAGGACGCAGTAAGTCAGCTTACGGACGCTACGGTTAATAGATGAAAGCATGACTGGCTCTCATACATGCTGTCTGTTTTCATTCATCTGGCCCATCCTCTCATCTCCTGACAACAAGCTCAAGCACTCTGCTCAGGCTTTGGCTCACTGCTTAGATTCTCATCCTAAAAAAATCAGTGATCCAACTGCAAATCTTGCATAAATCCTGAAATAAAAAATGGATTGTTCAAACGGTGAGTTGCGCTTGCAGCAATGGTCGGAGGAATCTCATGCCACGACTGTCAAACCAACCCCGTGGCTCGGCTCTCAAGATCGCAAGATCAAGATCACACAAGATCGAGGGACGCCGCGTAAGATGGCCACCGCTTTCGAGCCTTTCCATAAACTCATGTCTCCTCCCTGCACATTTGTTGTCATGGTGTTTTAATTGTTGTCCCCGCCCATTATTACGTGTACTTAAGGTCCGGTTGTCTTTGTGCTAGTCGCTGGTCAATGTTCTGGATTTATCCCGTGTTCTCCCTGTGTCCAGCTGTTTCTCTGTCTGTCTTTACATTGGATTTTCCATTGCCGACCCACGCTACCCTTACTGGATTATTCTTATGCCTTTGCCTTGGATGTACCTGTTTGTATTCTGTCTCTGTCTAATAAACTGTTTTGCAAATGAATCCGCACGCTTCTCCTCGTCTCCATCATGACAGTTACTGTATAAAGTTACTTAATGCTGAATTTTAGGATTTATTATTGTCATCCCAATGAATGCTCACACATCCACTTTCGTGTATAACCATCTCTACGGTGAAGATTAAAGGTAAAAAAAATAAAAATAACATTAAAATAGTGCAAATTAATGTCATACTACTTCCTTACAAGTTATTGTTGGAATTATGGTTGCATAATGTTCTTAAAATTATATACCTTTTGACCTATATGTCGTGTTTTAGCAGTACATTGTTTATCAGGCAGCGATTTAGTTTTCCCCTAATTTTTAAATAATCTCTAGTGCTGATGACAAGTCAGCAATTCATACATATTTTACGAGGTGGCTAATTTGTATTAATTCGCACCACCTCACTCATATGTAAATTCATGATTTTTGCTAAATCGTATGTATTTTACTAGTTGCACAATTCTTATGAATTTGTATGAATGGCCTACACCTAACCCTCCCCTAAACCTACCTGTCACTGGGGTTTAGACGAATCGTATGAAAACATACAAGTGAGGTTATACGAATTAGCCACCTTGTTAAATAAGTACAAATTGATTGTGATAACGCTGAAAGCATGACATTTGAAAGGAGTAATTAATATGCACACTGGAGTAATATATTTATGACTGAGATATATTTATCTTAACCTTTACACAAAGCATCATCCAAAACCAAAAAAAAAAACAGTAACATAAAGTACAATACCACAGTACTCTCTGCCACAGTAATGACAGCCAGACAGTCTTGTTTTGCTGTAATCTACTTTATGTTGCAGCTAGTCAAGTTTATTTAGCGTGAAACTGTGCAGCACAATGAGAAACTGCATCTCTGAGGCAGCACGATAGCTTGTACATTACCAGTGATTCAATTGTAAGCATGTTGAGAGCAGCAAAACAGTATATTTTTTTAAATGACTGCAATCTGTTCAAAGCAATATAATAATAATATACTGTAGGTTGCGCTCATGGCTAAATACGAGCACCTATATCTGTCAGCAGTTTACTGGGAAACCGCTCACACTGATGAAGCAAAAACATAAATGAGAACAATTTAATAACTGAAAAATATGGGCCTTGTGAAATACTGAGGCAGGCTGGATGAAGTTAAACACATCTGTAAAATCTGGCAGTGTAAAAGCAGTGAGGCGCATTTGGCAGATGAGACGCACATATGGGCTGAAGTGAGCCAGACACATCCATGCGGTTCAGGCTTGGGTTTGGGTTGAACCATGTTATATCTGTAGCGGCCAAAGAGATGGTGGCTCTATTAAACACTTATCTCCTTTTATCCTGAGTAGTTGATGTGCGTGTGTGTGTGAGAGTGGGATGTGTTAAGTTTCTGTCACACATCATTAATCAGCGTGAGTGTGTTTTCCTAGTGAACGAGGATGTGACAAGCATTGACTGCAGGACACGCCTCAGATACAACCCACACACACACACACAACTTTCACTGCAAGCTGTGCTAATACTCAATAGCAGGGGTGAGAAATTGAAAGCCGTGCTTGTAAAATATATTGAATATTACACATAACATAAGTTTTAAAGGAATGTTTATATTCATTTTATTTTCAACCTAATCTCATAAAGATATGTACCTTTTGTGTATCACCATTTTTATATGCCTTACTGCATGTTTCAAAGAGGAATGTTCACTGAGTTTTGCTAAAACACAGGTTCAATATATGAACCCCTGGCACATTTTAATTGCATTGATATAGGTACGTATCGCGCTGGATCAGAATTGAAATATCCATGGACTGTTAATGCTCTATCATGTTGGAAATATGCCCTACACCAAATCCAACCCTAAACAACAAATGCAAAACCGATCTAAAAACGCATTTGTTGATGCAACCGTGTCATTTCAACTTCCTTTTACACAGATTTGAACTGTTTTGTTGAACTGTAGTTACACAGGATTTGAACCGGGGCTCCTCACCTCTCGAATATATCTCTGTACTCTGTGAGCTATCGAACAAACCTACCGTCTGTGAAAACAAACAGATATGAAGCTGGATATGTGGGATATTCTTCAAGTAACTGTGTGAAAACTACACTTTTTTTTTTTTTTTAAATAAACAAAAGGTGTCTGAGTTTTACTGCCTCTAGTGTTCATTTCTTTTGGAAACTACAGTGATATGTTCTTGTTGGTACATATTTTGTGTCTCGCAAAAAATTTAACCCAGGTACGTTTACGCCATGAGACCATGTCGTTTATTTTTGATTAACAAATAGCATTCATAGTATTCGTAAATATAGACATGTAAATATTTTCCAAATATATACTGTATTTATATATACATAATAAATATACACAGAACATACACATATATTATGTTAACAAAAACTTTTATTTTGGATGCAATTACAATAATCGCAATTAATCATTGGCCAGCACTAATTTTAATTATGTATTAGTAAAGGTAAAATGTACTTTTTATGCTGAGTAACACAGTATTGTAATAATTGTTTAAAGTAACATTTCCCAGCAGTTTTTGTTATTGTACACTTTTATGAAAAACAAAACCAAAATCAATATTCTTATGACTATAAGATAAAAAGTCCTGTAATACAGTTCGCACATTAGTCATTTTGTATATGTGTGTGTGCATTTCTGATTTCTGCTAAATAGACCTCATGTTCTGGAGGAAACAAAATCTGTGCAATTTCTTTAGCTCTCTTTTCTTCCCAGCGGACAGTCTTCCTCTCTCTTTTCTTTTTTTTAAAGAGGATGTGTTGCTACAAATAAAAACACACAATAGGCCCATAGCGATGATGTAAAAGTAAGACTTCCACTTTCTGTGCACACACACATAGGGTCTGACAACTTCTCTATCAATTATGTTTTTTGCTCTTTCTTTCCATGATCGTACATGACAGATGCCCTTTGCCTCCCACACTGGAGAAACAGATGCCGGAGAGAATCAAAGCGCACTCCGCTCTGACATCCTGCTCTCCACTGCCTTACAATTCCTCCACACTTACCTCACACCATACTTTCTCAGGTCTCAGAGGACAGTGTTAGTTTGGTGTACATATGCTATCTAAGCTCATAGGTTGAACAGATGCTGAATAAAGGTTGTCTAGTTTTGCAAGGTCAGTTTTTTGACTATAAGCAAGGCTGGTCAACTACAGCTTTTTCTAGGCAAGAATCAATCATTTTTTTGAAGAGAACATCGGTTTCCATGAAAAGTGGTACAGGAGTCAATGACATAACCCTAATTTATTTACTTTTTTTTTTTTTACAGATCAGAAATGCATCTTGATTTCTAAATTACAAATGTTATTTTTTTACAGCTGGGTTATCAATAAAAAAATGCCAGGGTGGTATACGTGTCCTGATATCATAAAAGGGTTGTGAAAAAATAAAACAGAAAATAAAATAAAATAGAAAATTATTTAATAAATTATTTTGATTAGGTCCTTTTAAAGCAGTGATGCTTATAATTATTGGTATTTTTAAAGGATTTATATTTGAAAAAATAAAATATGGATTTTTTTTTTTTATTTTATTTATTTATCTGTTTATTTATTTAGCATCCAAATACAGTAGTAGCTCCTAAGAACTTATAACATGCATTTAATGCAGAATTATTCCAATATTTATCCTTTTCTTTATCTTAAACACACCTGACCCACAGAAACAGAATAATATGTGTTGACTTTGCGGTCAGAATGCGTAAAGAGTGTGGACTTTCAAATACTTACAGCAAACTGCTGTCAAATCCAGCATCCGTTCTCAGAAGCATTTACTCTTTGTATATGTCACTGTGCTTTTCTCTTTAAATTGTATTTTATAAAGATTTAGGCTCTATGACCAGATTAATGCAGGTTTCTACCCCCTCTAAGACTAAGGTCTGAGACATAGTGAGAATGACAAGGCTCGCTCTCCATCTTTCTGTGTCTGTATGTGTGTTCTGAGGCTTGTGGCAGCACTGGGATCAGGGATTTTGTTACATCACCAAAGGAGCAGTCAATCACTTGAGAGATGTGTGATTAAAAGGACAACCGCCCACAATGGCGGTTTAGTCTGTGGATGTTAGCGTGCTGGGTGAGAATGAGGGAAACGTACATGTGTGGGTGGAGATGTGGGATCCAGACGGATGCATCTGATGAAGGACACAACGATGTGTATGTCTGCTTGGGAACTGTTATCTCAAAACTATAGCAAACACAACTTTAGGATGCTTAAACACATGCACAGTTGGTTGCTACAAATTTCTTGACTTCTTTAAAGACGGTGTGCTACGAAGAAGAATAACGCTCTTACAAGCTCAAACCAAAAAATCAACTATAAGACTTCATGATTCACTTAGGCCAAACGAAAAATGTGCTTCTTGAATAACTCCGTCTTGAATAATTTGAAATCAAAAATGTTCGAAAAAATATATTTTTAAGATCAGTAAAATGAAAAAGGTGTCCTTAATGGGACACCCTAAGAATTAATTTATCATGCAACTAACCAATACGACTTTCCAGCCCCATCTCACTGCAATTCGTACATATTTTACGGATTGGCTATTTCGTACAACCTCACTCATATGTATTCATACGTTTTTTGCTAAATCATACGTATTTTACGAGTTGCAAATTCAAATGAATTTGTACGAATGACCTACACTTAACCTGGCCCCTAAACCTACCTCACTGGGGTTTTAGACAAATCACACAAAAGAGTGAGGTTGTACGAATTTGTATGAATTAGCCACCTTATAAAATATGTACAAATATGCATTAAACCTGTATATTGATTTACGCACTGCAATGTGTTGTGTTTTAGGAAAATGTCTTAATGGATATTGGTACAAAATGACCAGTACCTTTTCTGTTTCTGTTCTCTACAGATATTTCCCAACAGTGTGGAAGAAAGAAAGCCATATGGGTTTTATGCACCACAACGAGAGGGACATAAAAACAAAACCGTCATTACAGCATGAAATATCCCTTTAAATGTTTTTCAAAGCAACACTATCACGCACATACCTCATGCACACTGCGTGTGAATATGGATCTGACAGCGCTGTTTATATCATGTAACAGCTTTCACTCTCTGTCATGGGATCCTGTGAAGAGATTTCATTACTGACCGAGCACTGAAGCAGTGTCTCTCTTATCGTCAGCTGTCAAACTCAATCATCTCCCTCCACATGTGCGAGTCTGTGTGTGTTTTAATGATCTGTCATAGTCCTGTGCTCTCCAGTACTAGGAGCTGTGGAGAAAACTAATTACAACACACTCTATGTTCTCCTCAATCACAAAAGTGTGAAATATTAATCCAGCGGCAGCACAAAGAGCCTTTCATCTTATTATTGCTGTATATTTCATTATTTCATTTCTCTTGCTCATAAAACAGTTTTGAAAGTACAGGGAGGTATGGCTCTGAAAGAGAACACACACACACACTGGGGAAACTGCAAAAATATTATATGATCTAAAAGTAATTACCTTAAAATAGCAGACAATAAAATACCACTTTAGTACTGTACTTTAAAATCAATGGAGGACCAGTCATTTTCTCCCATAATAAAAAAAAGGACTGTAAAAAATTGTGGCTCTACATTGAATGAAAATTGCTTTAATAATGTATTAATTACAATAGCAGGTATAATATATAAATATATACATATACATATTCACATAACTTCAAATGTGAGTTTTCAATATTTGTTTAGTGTCATATTAGGTGTTTTAATATGTTTTATAACTTGTTCTCTTTTACTCTTTTCGAGCACAACATCTATTCACCCAGAACATAAAAACCCAGCGATCACAAATAATTAGATATTTCATTAATCATGCTGTCAGGAAAGAGACAGAAGCTCATAAACTAACACACACCCAAACAGTGCTCCTGCGTGCCTTAGACCTGTCTGACCACGTCTTTTTAAAATTTTTCTTCTCTATTAGGATGATAATAGTACTGCTAAATTTCTTAAAATTGCACTACGGTGTATTTGTGTTTGCATATAGCTAAGCCCAGTAATTTACCTTAAAATTTGTAATTAATACTTAAACTTCTATTTGTTTAAAAACTCATGTGACTTCTTTCACTTTTTTGTTACGAAGTTACGAAGTAGTTTTATTTTATAGTTTCGTTACTGTACTGTACTGAACCTGTTCATCAACAGCATACATTTTTGTAATGTCCAAATATTTTTAATATATTACATCTGTGGGGGGGGGAGAAAGGATGTGATGTTCAGGTAACTACAGTAATTATCAAAGTAAGAAGTAATACCCTCTGGGGGCATTTGGCAAGGAGTGTTTTTACAACACTGACATGGTTTGAGGTTTTTCATGTCATATATAACTATGATGTTCTGCAAAACAATAGCCTAAGCTTCAAAACACTTTTTTCTTACTGGTGAAAATTAGACAGTCAGGGCTGCGTTCTCCGATAACGTTGTCTCTTAGCGCGCTACGAAGACTCAAAAGGTACACCTTAACTACAGTTATACCTTTTCTACGTGTGTTCTCTGAACTATACCTTAGGATGGTGCTTAAGGTAAACCTTCTGAAGTGCGACCTTAGCAGGTGCTGTCCATTGATATCGATGCCTCGATGATCGATTGTGCGCTCTTTCCTTCACAGCGGTATAGGAAAAGTATTGAGAAAACAATGTTCTTTATAAAGCAGCGTTTTAGAAATAGTACGAACTGTATGCGTCGACCTCGATTGAAGTGCATTATAAAACAGAATGCAACTTATTGAGTGTAAATGTTTTTTTGGTTTTTTATTATTCACATCATTACATAGATGGCATGGTTTACACCTTTATTGGGAAAATAAAGCCCTCCCTTACCCTTCCCAATGCATTATTTTCAACGTTTTTATTATTTCTTTCATTTTTATTCAAAATAAATGCTTTTATTATGTTATTTGAAATTATAAAAGGGGTTAAGAGGGGGTCTCGCCCAGGGAGTAATTCAATGTAGAAGGTACAACTTAAGAACGACGTAGCGTTAAGGTGGTTTCGGAGAACGCAGCCCAGGTCTGTTTTCTCTCAGGTGCATTGCAGGGTAAGTTTTCAACGTGGCCCAATCAACAACAATAATATACTGTATCTTGACTCCATATAGTGGTTATTTTAGGAGAATCCCAGGTATTTTGAGCAGTAAGATTATAAAAAATATGTGCTATATAAGTAGCCTTTATAAAATTGCAAAATGCAGTACTTTTTTACTTAAGTACAATAAAAACCAAGTACTTTTGTACTTTCATTTGAGTAAAATTGAAACTGGATTAATTTTTACTTTTACTGGATTAATATTTTATTGTATGCATGTGTACTTCGTCCACCTCTGTTTAAAGCCAAAAACCAAATTTTGAATTGTAACTGTAAATTTGTGAAATATTTTTACTGTTTAAAAATGGATGCTTTCTATCTGAAAATGTTATTTATTCCTGTGATTACAAAGCTGAAATCATTCTAACATGCTGATTCAGAAGAAAAGCATTTATCTGAAAGGTCATGTGACACTGAAGACTAATGGATAATGTATAGGCAGCCGGTAGTTATCGCAGAAATAAGCCCCGAAAGTGTGAAAAAATTTGACATAAATATGAATTTGAAACAATTTAAATTAAATTAACATTTTCATCCTTCCGCGAAACGATATAGTGCCACGTGACGAATATATTATACGATATATTATATATTATTATATGAATATATAATAACGGATGTATTTTTTTCCATTGTTAATTGTGGTTGTCCAAGATGGCGCCAACGGGATTCTTTGTTGGCGCGGAGGGATTTTAAACATATAAGTAGTAACGGCTATGCGTTATTACTTTGGAGCGTTACTATTTGAAAAGAACAAACCTACAAATGTCTCAACTGACCAATCAAAAGCATTCCAGAGAGCAGTGTAATAAAGGTAGTTATGTGCCATGTATGGCATACATTCTGTACAGTTACAATATTACACATACAATATGACACAAATAATCCTAATCACATGCAATTAAGTATGACTAGCATGTGAATTGTGCTTTCAGTTGCTTACTATTTATTCTTAGTGGGATTGCTTAGCATTTCATCTTAGATGTAGTCTTAGTCTTAGATGTATTGTGCTGTTGTGTCTTTCATCACCTTTGTAACAAACACAATACAATCAAAAGATTAAACCACAATTGTATGGAAACACTGCTGGGGCTTCTTGAAATGCCAGACAGAACCTTGCTATCAATAAATTCGAGCTAAGAGTCTTGCAGTGCAACACTTCTAACATGTGCCTGGTTATTAAATACTGTCTGTATATGTTGAGTGCAGATCTGTTTCCATGTGCAAAAAGTGTTCATGGTATGGTGTACACCGCAGCTAAATCCATGCAAGATGAAGTTGTGTCACAATTGGTTAACAGCTAAGCGTGTTGATGAACGCTGCCTTTCTGTAGTCCTTGGGCTATTGATGAAGTCATTATTTATATGGTGGGCCATGAATCTAAGAGTTGAGGCTGTGGGGTTAACGCTTCTGCCATTACCCACCTATTCATCATCTTTAATCTGTGCTTTATGGAGCTCTGTGTGTGTGTGTGTGTGTGCGTGCGTGTTTGCATATGGTTGGTTAAGTCTGGTAGTGTTGGTGAGATTGGCTGGTCTCCAGAGGCTCAGTGAAATGCCAGCGAAATGACAGACAGGATTATGATGTATAGAGAGAAAATGTCAGCAAGGACATGCCGTGAGTACAGATGGAACTGTATATAAGAAAGGAAGAAAGAAAGATTAACAAAGTTAGAAAAGAAAAAAGCAAATAAAATGAAAAACCCCTAGTGAAAAACAAATATACTCAAAACATATTTGAAATACATTCATTTCATGCTAAGTATTCATTTTCATATTTATGTGTTTAATAAAGTACCCTGCAATTGTACATTTAGTACAATTAACTTAAAGTCTGCTAAACTGGAACAACAAAGTTTCTACTTAGGCCTGGTTTCACAAAAAGGGCTTAGCTTAAGCCAGAACTAGGCATTAGTTAAATGAAGATATTTAAGCAACTTTTACAAAAATGCCTTATAAGAAAATATTACATGTGTGCATCTTAACACAGAACAATGACACTGACATGTTTTAAGATATTTTCATCTGAGACAGCTCAAACATGCAATTTAGTCTGGGACTAGCTTAAGCCTTCTCTGTAAAACTAGGGTTAATGTACTTTAATCGTGTGGAAGTAGTCCTGAAGTCCAATTAAACGCATATTTGCATAGTATGCAAAGTATATTTGATTGTGCTAAAGTCGAACTATTGCAAGTATATTTCAGGTACACTTTAAATATACTACAATCCTATACATTCCTCATTAAAAGTGACATTTAAATGCTTTTTTTCGGCTTATTAATAAGAAATGTGCATTGTGCAGAAGTAATACTCCAAACAAAGTTTAATTGAAACTTCTATATCAGTAAGTTATCAGTCAGTAAATATGTTTTTTGGGCTGCGTTCTCCGATAACACTGTCTCTATGTCTAAGACTCTAAAGGTACACCTTAACTACAGTCATACCTTTTCTACGTGTGTTCTCCGAACTATACCTTAGGATGTTGCTTAAGGTAAACCTTCTGAAGTGCGACCTTAGCAGGTGCTGTCCATTGATATCGATGCCTCGATGATCGATTGTGCGCTCTTTCCTTCACAGCGG
>JAUMHI010000030.1:680239-699313 GCA_032359435.1 Enteromius unitaeniatus
TGTGTGTGTGTGTGTTATGACATTATGTTCGATCACATGTAAGAGCCTATGATATTTCACGTTATTAACCAGATGCAGGATTGATATAGTCAACTAAAATTAAAACCATAAAAATAAGTAAAATTAACTAAAATAAAATTATCTGTATACAGAAAAACATTAAAAAAATATTTTCCAGCTAGTTTCTGAATATACTGTACATCACCTAAAACTAGGAATGCACTGAATTTCGGGCAACCGAAATTGTTCGGTTGAAATTGGCAAGTGTTAGCACTGCATCTCATGTTGCTGGTTAATGACTGTATTTGCAAAATGGCCTTAAGCGATTAGTAAATAAACTGCAGACCGTTATGTTTTCTAATAAAGGCATAGATTGCACGTAGCCTATTCAAAAATTGCTGTATGAGCACACAGTTTATCTGCTTGTTAGCCAAGGTTCAAAGTTCAAATCTGCACTGAAACAGTGTTACTCATCAGCTGCTAGATAACAATTTAATGCATTTTATAAAATAAAATACGAAAAGACAACAATAATGATAATATTAATACTTAAAAAATCTCTGTTGATGCATTTATTATAAAATGTTTACATAGTGTTCCAATTGGGATCTGTGATATTTGTAATGTTTTCAAAGAATTCTCTTTGGCTCAGCAAGGCTGCATTTATTTACAGTAAAAGAAATACAGTACATGCCTGATTCAAGAAGGGGATTTCAAAAATGGCCAAAATTTGTTTTCCTAACTTATTTATTTTAAGTTAAATTGTGCTTTGTTGCTATAGTATATTTTAAAATGTTTAGTGTCAAGTAAATATTTTTAAATAGTTTTAAAATAGTTAAAAACGAAACTATAAAAATTACATTTGGGCTAATTAATTTCATGTATTCGATTGTGAAAAAAATGGCAAAATGTATGGGTGAAAATGTGTCAAACTGTATTCGGTATTCGGCCTTTGGTCTTCAGTCCAGTGTTTAATTTAGTTAGGCTAACTAAAACTGAAAAATAAATGAAGTTAGACAAAAAAGCAAATACTAATTTAAAATCTAATCCTCCCAGTCTTTCCACTGCTGCCTGTGAAGAGAGGAGTGTGAGAATGATACAAAGCTGGCCCATCCACAACCCCTTGTTCCCTATCGGGACCCAGAGACAAAGGAAACTGATTGTCGAGATTTTGGGTGCAACTGGCCTTCTCCGCCCGAAGAGCAGTTCCCTTCATCCCTGGGTCGCCCGTCTCATGGCGGCTTGCTACTCCGCTTGCCACCAGGTTTGGTGGGGGCCTGGATGGGCAGGGCAGCTGCCCTTCGGCCAGCTTTCCGATGCTGCCTGAGCGGGGGCAGCGGCAAGGGTGCCCCCCTGTGGAGGTCCAGACTGTCCCTGAGGCAGCTCCACTGGCACAAAAGGAGGAATCCCGCGAGGGGAATTCCTCACCATCACCGTAAGACCAGTCCGCCCCCCGCCAGATGTAACGCTCACCTGGCTGCTCTCACCAGAGGGAGCCCTAGATCTGCCACTTGGAAAGGTAGCAGAACATCTGAAGTGAAAATCTGAATATGCACTGCACCAGTTGCTCATTTATGTGATCAGCTGCAGCTGGATGCAATCAGCACATGCCAGTGTTCATTGGCTTGTTTAAATACACCCGAAGTGGATTGTTCTCTCAAAGCGAGTTCCTTAATTTCGTAAGTCATATTCGACGTGACTCAGAGTGACTGAAAGGGAACAACATTTACATTTATTCATTTAGCAGGTGCATTTATCCAAAGCGAATTACAATAGCGGAACAAAAGCAACAAATAGATTCATCCAGAGGAGTATTTACTAAGGTATTCTGCCAATTAGAGGATTTCTGTTTCATGTAGTTCATTCTGTTTATATAATGCATTCTGAAGGGAAAGTTGTTTGATTGCTTTCTGGGGCTTACATGCTGCTCTAGTGTAATGCGATGGGTTGAGCGGTTCAGCTCTCCAACTGGCAGTTTGTTTTTTTCTCTTCTTCTCTCAGCTCAACTCAACAGGGATGGGATACAGTGGCTTTTTGTGTGTTGTTGTAATTACCCATTTTCACGCTCTGCTTATGGCATTGCAGTTACCCTGGATTACACTAATGGAGTGTGTGAGGGTGTAGGTTATAGGTTGAGCGTGCACAATTTAGAGAGAAAAATATAGAATGCTGCCTTTGCACTCTGGGTTTTGCTGATATTACTACATTGCAGTCTTTTACACTAGATTCCACGCCAGCAGATTTGAATATGATTCAGAAATTCTGCATTAAGCAATGGGTACTTGTAAAAACATTGATGTCATTAAAGAGGTCAGTTTCATAGAAATTGAATTTCCCTTGATCATGTGAAATGCGAGGGAAGTTCGTTACACACACATATTTTTAAATCATTTATTGTAACTTATTGTTTAACCCAAATTTACCTTTACCTTTTTTTTCTTGTGCAGTGTGTGTGTCTGTGTAAAGAGTGTGTTTAGTTTCCATTCGCTTCTGTGGCATTAAATCAGTCTACATCAAAAACAGAGTCTGCAAGAGACTACTAAGCCTTTTACCTTATACAATAAATAAAGCTGCAGTGCCCTACCTAGTGGATAGAAGCAAAAATCCCATTCATTTCCTCCTTAGAGAAACTGGTTTTTAGTGATATTGTATAAACATTTCAAGACAGACCTACTGTGAGCTCCAAGGTTGTTAATATGCCTCTGTAGCAGTCGGCGGAAATACATCGTGGTGCTTCATCATGGGATTAGTAGTCATTGATAAGGACACAGTCCCCTACCTTTTGTCTGCCTCCGATTTTCAAATATATATATTTTTTGCTCTAAATCTTACAGTCGGTTGGGCTGGCTTTCGTAACTGGAGCATTGATTTCAGGTTTAGCACTGATGTCACGTTTTTCTCAGGAGATCTGGTTAAAAACATGGCTCTTTAATTCTGTGGTTTAGTGTTTATGTACACTGTATTTACATTTATGTTGATTTAAATTAATCAAGCTTATGGTTGCAGATCCCACACAAATCACCCAGGGTCCAGTGGACATGGAGATCATTGTTGGGGAGAGCATCGTGCTACCCTGCCAGATCTCCTGTGACCCTGCTCTGGATGTTTCATTCTCCTGGGCCTTCAATGGGCAGCTCCTCAATAAAATAGACCAACATTATGAGCATGTGGGTGGGGTAAGTCATATTTTATTGGATTATTTCTGCCTATTTACTGTTACACGTGATAGAATTGTGAAATGAGTTCCAGGTAAGATCTAGCGTTTCAACTTCACCAAGCAGTTTCTTTATTATCTATTACCTCTTTGGATTTTCAGGTCAAAAATTGCTTTCGAGCAATTTCGAGCTCCACACTGGACTGTTATGTGTGTCGCCCTTGTCTGTGTCATGTTCCAGTTGGTTTCCTAGTTTCATGTGTCTCGTTCTCATTTGGTTGGTTCTGTCTTGTGTTCCCCTCTGTCTAGCTTAAAAGAAGCCATCACCCTCTATCTTACACTGATTATTGTGTAGCCTATCCTTTGTTTCTAGCTCCTGTGTTTTCCTTGTTTTTCCTATGTTTTTGACATTGGACTTAGTTCTATTTTTTTGATAGTTTGCTGCCTGCCCTGACCCTCGCTTTGTTATTGGACATACTCTTTTGCCCTTGCCTGGTTTGTTCTGTTTTGCTGGTGTTTGACCCTGCCTGTTGACTACGTTTTTGAATAAAGGATTTGCACTTGGATCCCCACTCAATCCTCAGTTCCTACGTAGTTGTTAAGTTTAGGTGGGATTATGGATGCAGAATAAGGTCATGTAGAATAAAACATTAATATATGCTTAATAACTACTAGAAATGCTAATATTCTAGTAATATGCTTGCTAATAAGCAACTAGTTAAGAGACCTTAAAATAAAGTATCACAACTTTGGGAACACTTTAGTGAAGGGACCTATTCTCTATTAACTAGTTGCTTATTAGCATACCTATTATTAACGTAATTAGAGGTTAAAATAAAGGGTGACCCAAACATTTCTTTGTCTGATCATGAGTACAAATGATTTTTAAACAGATTTATAAAAAGTACTATTTCTTTTTTTGTGTAAAACATTTCTAATGAGCAAAAATACTGAGTGTACCTTTAATGTCTTGGTGCCGTACAGCTCTTACAACTAATGCATTTATTATACTCATTACAAATGTCAGCTTCTGAAGGAGTCGATCCAGTCATTGCTGTATAATGCTATTATACTCTGAGCCAGGCCTACTGTTAAAATGTGGAAGACTTGGCAGGGATCAATTCATCACTCTCTTTTTGAGGTTTTTAGCTGTTCCTTCCACTGCTTAACAGCCCACTACGTTCACTTTGAGCTCTCTTCCCTCCTCTTCACAGAATAAAAATCAATCCATCAAAGTTTTGCCTTTAAGAATCTCAAGTGTAATATCCTTACATGGCTTTCGAATGGTCAGATCTCATCTCAGATTGCTTTTCTCTGGGATGTAATGACGTCTTTCTAGAAATAGTAATGACTTTAAAGACTGAGAGAATGCCCTAATGAGGACTGACTGGTCAATATTGGATGTGCATGACTCAACTGAGCCACCCTTAAACAGATTCATTAATCACTACCCCAGAGCCATCAAAAAGATGACTTCTTTTTCAAATAAGGTTGCATATTTTAGAGAATTAAATGAGTTTGTTTTTTGCGGAATGCAACAGTAAAATAAAATTGATTTTGACTTTTATATAATTATGGTAATTCCATCATTAATGTGAACAGAAAATGTGAACAACATTTGAGACACACACACAGGAAAGCGCTCTCATCTTCATTTAAGCCAGTGATTCTTATCAGTAATTATATTCCAGTTCTTATGAATTCTCCGATGCCACCCATCTTGTAGGATTATCAGCATGAAGTTCACAGCTCGGATGAATTCATTTCCATAATGAAACTAAATTTGTAGCCTAATGTCCTTACTGCTGAAATTGCAGATTTACCTCTTGTTTGCCAACCACAATCTCCCCCTCAGATAAGAGCATACATCTTATCTCTGGTAATTTAATTGATTTGAAATCTAAGCGCTTTTTATTAAATTAGTAAAGTTGTCCGTGCCAAAGACTTGCACAGACAATATCAACAACCAGGCCTATCGGTGTCTATAAACAATGACAATAAAGGATCCATTTTAGATTTTTGACAGATGGGTGAATAAAGTAAGAATTAAATGCACCAAATGATAGCACTATTTATTTGCATCTGCTGTCTGCATGGTTTTAGCGACTTATTAAGGGAATTATGCAAATCAGGTAACATCAGAAAATCACCCACAAAAGAGATGCTGGTTGTGAACTAGGTGAGTTTTTGCACTGAAATATCACATGAAAAGTGACAGTCAAGTGTTCCTTGAGATTTGCATTAACTTCATTTGATAACCTTATTTAAAGGGTTAGTTTTCCCGAAAATGAAAGTTCTGTCATTAATTTACTCTCATGTCCTTTTTCAAGACCTTTGTTCATCTTTGGAACACAAATGAAGATATTTTGGATGATATCAGAAAACCATCAGACCCTCCATAGACAGCAATACAACTGAAATGATCCAGAAACTTCAGTAAAACAGTCCATGTGACAGAATTAATAACAGAATTAAAATCTTTAGGTGAACTAACCCTTTAATACTATAATTAACTGACTACTAAATGCTCACCAAGGCTGCATTTATTTTGGAATTGTGTGATCGTTATTCCAGGCTTCAGAAATCATTCTAATGTGCTCATATCCTATGTTAAAAAAATATTTATGTAAATCGTGATGCATTTTTTTCAGGAATAAATTCCTTTAGGGAATAAAAAGTTCCAAGAACACCATTTATTTGAACAAAAATTGGTCCTCTTTACTTATACTGTGGTTACATACTAGATACACATCTAGTTACAATGTAAGTGCACAGGTATTAGGGACACGTAATATAAAGTGGGACCCAAAAATCTTTATTTTGACATTTTACTTACTATAAGTAACTTTGTAACTACATGCCAACTAATTCTCATTAATTCACAACTACATGTCTACTAACTCTCAGAGTAGACTATTAGGGGTAGGGTTAGGGTTAGTAGAATGAGTTGACATATGCTTGCAAAGTTTCTAATAGTCAGTATGTAGTATGTTGTGGATCCACCAAAATAAAGTGCATGTAGTTGCAATGTTACGTACTGTATATCTAAAGTGGACTATCAAAATAAAGTGTTACCAAATCTAATATGTAAATGACTTTATTGTTTCTGTTGATCAATTAAATGTATTCTTGGTAAGTGTAAGCATTCCTTTTTTTTTTCAAAAGAGAACAGTAGTGGGTAAGTCACACAAATATATTTTCTTATTAGTCCTTCCATTATAGGATGGTAATCAATGGAGTGAAACAAAATGCTGGGGTCTTGAGTTTTTCAGAGTTGTCTGTTCTTTTAAAAATGGTCTATTCAGTGCTTTCGCTCTCTGAATTAAATTAGATTCTTTTCTCCGCATATATTGATGCATGCAATTAATCAGCATATCAATTAATATGATTCAAAGTTTTAATCAGTTGACGGTCATAATTTTCATATGAAGAATAAAAGTTGGTTTATCAGAAAGTACATTACAATAATGAATGTCCTCGTTATGATTTTAACTTTATACTATATGAGGATTCTGATGCTCTTTTTACTTGGTAATTCCGTGTATCATGCTGAATATACTCGAAAACATCTTTATTGCTTTTATCTGTTGTCACAGCACTTCTGTTCCCTTGACAAAGCCCTTTTAAAGTTCACCGCCACTCTTATGAACAACTTTCTTCATCTTTATTAGATTAACATAGGCGTTTAATTGTCGCGTGTGGATTTAGTATTCATCACTTGTACGCTTTCGTATCTTAGGGTTTCGGCACACTGAATCCAATCACACTACCTCTTAAATGTGATTAAGCTCTAATTAGCCAATTAGCAAGTGAGTTTGGTAGCGGGATTCTGTGCAGTGCTGAAGGAGCCTAAGGCTCGGCCAGAGGGAATGTTTATCTATGACGGACGTTTGAAACGTAGCAGCAAACAGCCTTTGCCAAAAGTCATCCATTAGCTGTGAAGTTGGGCCACATTTTCATTCCCAAACACAGCAGGGTGTCTACACTTACTGAATCGCTTGCCGGCAAACATTACAAACAACTCACACATCTTCCTGTCGCTTTAAAGCCCCAGTTGATAGAGTGGAGAGTAATGCGTATGTGTGTGTTTATATCTCTAGAGTACATCTGGAGATTTGATGATACGGAATATACAGCTGAAACATGCCGGAAAGTACGTCTGTGTGGTGGACACGGATGTCGAGAGTTTATCGGCGGCAGCTATTTTAATCGTGAAAGGTAAGAGAGCGACGGCCAGGTTTCTGGGGGAGCTTCAAATGCAGGGTTTGGGTTTGGATGGAAAAGCTGATAGAAGGACACTCAAATGCTTTGCTTGCTTTGCCAAGGAAATGTATCTGTCCGTAGAATTGATCTGTTATTACATGTTCCATTAGAGGTAATTAGAGGAACGTATCAAAGCTGTTCATCAAAGGTTACAAATGAGTTTTAGGAGGATCAATATCTTTCAATTGAAATTAGATTGACATGCCAACTTTTACTGCCAGAGGCTATAATAATGCTTTATAACAGTGTAGAAGCAGGGTATTAAATTTGCATCCAGCAAGCACAAAATGCCTGTAAAAACTGGAAGTAGTAATCAAATAAAATACATTTTATAAGGACCTGCATGATTTTCAAGCAGGGCCTAGGGGTCCGCTAGAGGGCCTCAGCAGGGGGCCTCAGTAAATTCTTGCTAAAGTCTCAAAATCTAATTATGAGATAACAAGCATCAAAATCGGATTTCAACCTTTCATTTCACTACGATTTCAATCTGTGACATGGCCATACACAGTCAATATTAAATATGCACTAATATTTCACAGAGTGTTCTGTGTTCTTATGAATGAAATTTTTGTAGAAATCAGTAGTTGGAAATCAGATTTAGTTGGGTTTTCACAGAGGGTCACAAATGATTACAAATAACAACAAGGATTAAAATCAGCTAAAATGTTTATGTGTCCAAATATTTGTTATTATGAATCACTCCCATTGTCTTGAAACAAACAGACGACTAGTTTTCTATGGATTTTCCAATGGGTTTTTATAATATTTGTTATTTATATAATCGATGAGTGAAACAATGCCTGTATTGCACAACAATTGACGATGCTTGGACATTTTGATCTGCACTACATACCTTATTTTACTTATGAATCATAAAGCCCATAGGGAAATCTTGAATGAACCCATGATGATTTAGTCTTCCAGGTTTTGATTCCAGTAAAATAACGCAATCTTAAAACTCAATGTCCATTTTTTATTGAATATACATTTTTCTAGTTCTGCCCAGCTCTACAATATTGTATCAGGTGAGTAAGAAGTATTCGTACAAATCATTATTTACTGGAACTTTAAAAGGCATTGAGAACCCTGAAAACAACATTCAGCTAATAAGACGTCTGGCAGTGTAATTTACAGAAACTACGAGTGTCTGGCATTTGAATATTATGCACAGTGGGGGACCTTGGTTTAAAATGAATTATGTAAATGTTAGTCTGGTCAGAGATGCATGCAAACTCATTGCATTAAACCACCAAAACCACACATTAATAAGCAAATTCACAATTTGTCCCTTATGTTTTGTCTTCAAGAGCCTTTTTGGGTGAGAAACAAACACTGACTGATCTTACCATTGATGCTACAAGGGATACAATGACCTGCGCTAACAAAATCACTAAATATTATGCTCAATTTCTTTATATTTTCCCTAAAAGAGTATGATTTTGACAGAGGAAGACAACTCTCTGCACATTTATAATCAGAGGAACCAATTAAAGATGTGCAGAGGAAGGCCTGCTAGCTGAGGAGACATGCTGTAGCTGTTAAGAAAACAACTCAAGCCTCTGAAAAGCTTTCCTATGACTCTCAAAGAGATCTAGGCCCGGTTTCACAAACAGGGCTTAGCTTAAACCAGGACTAGGCTTATGTAAGCAACTTTTACAAAAATGGCTTATAAGAAAATATTACAGGTGTGCACAGAACAATGACACTGGCGTGTTAGATATTATCTGAGAAAGCTCAAACAAACATGCAATTTAGTCTTAGACTAGCTTAAGCCTTGTCTGTGAAACTGGGGGCTAGTGTTCCCACAAAAGCAACAGCTTAAAATATAATAACACCTTATAGAGACTGGCCTTATATCACAGCTTAGCGGGGCGATAAGCGGAGAGCTTCCTGGCAGGGGGTGAGCAAGGTTAGATGTCAGTGAAGGTAACTTCATTTCTAATTGCTAATTCACTGCTAATTGTCTGATTGAATCAGGTCCCCCTGGAGCTCCAGATGGCGTAACAGTGGAGGAGATCACTGACAGCACGGCTCAGCTTTCTTGGAGACCTGGCCAGGATAACGGCAGCCCCATCACAAGCTATATCATCCAGGCCAAGACAGCTTTCACAGTGGGCTGGCAAGCGGTGAACACGGGTAACAATACAGGATTAGCTAAAGCTAGTCAAGCGGAGCATCAATTCAGTGAGAGACTGAAATTACCATAGCACGTCTCATGTGCTTTTAAGAAAGAAGCTTATGCTCGCTTTGAGTACATATAAGGGCCTCTAAGTAGTAACGCAAAATGACTTAATCTGGTGTGTTGCCCTGCCGCTCGATTCCGAATTCATTCAAACAACTGACAGAGACGTGGAATAGAACTGGTTTTTTTATATCTTGTGACATTTCTGGCTTACTGTAAACATTGGCTCAAAATTGGGCTCCTGTTGTTGACTTTCATGGCACTGCCGTGTAATCCAGGTATTTTCGCTTAAACCGTGGCTTTTCTGTTTGCTCTCAGTCCCGGAGGTGATTGATGGGAACACTTTGACGGCGACGGTGGTGGATCTGAACGCATGGGTGGAGTATGAGTTCAGAGCGCTGGCCAGAAACAGTGTCGGCGTGGGGGAACCGAGTCCTGCTTCTCTTAAAACTAGAACTGAAGATGCAGGTGATTCACCAACAGTGTTAATTATATTAGTTTTGAACTGAGAGTGCAATCAGAAAGAGTCTAATTTAAATTGACATTTTGTCATGTAATAGTCATTCATTTCAAGCTTTTTAGTATATGAAAATTACATATTTATAGCAAACATTCAAATTGTTATATATTAAATGAAACATACCGACATTTAACAATTGATTTTGATACAGTTCATAACTTTATTACTATAACAATGCCATTCAAAGGTTTGGGGTCATTCAGGTTTTTGAAAATAATTATTTTATGGATGTGTGTATATAGTAATGATCATCTCTTCCTCTTTACTACTAAAATGTCAGATCCACAACTCATTAGCTCGCTGGAGAAATAAATCTAGACATAAGCATTTCGCAAATGATTATATTATATACTTACTATATTTTACTTTACCTGTTAGTGATGTCTTAATTATTAATTGTATGTTTAAATAAATCTGTTATGAAACAGCCTATTATTACAGTTTGTAAATATGTAGATGTAACAGACAGCTACTGTTACAAATGTTACAGACAAAGTCTGTTAAACAGCTACTTATACTGAAGTCTTTATACACTTTATTTTAAGTTGCTTATGCTTGTGTAATATTCTGTACTGTAATTTTAATGTAATTATTAAGGTATTACATGTATTTAAGCTATGAAGTAAACTCATGAAGTAAACTTAAATACAATCTTGATACACTTTATTTTAAGTATCTTATGCCTGTGTAATCTGTAATTATAATGTAACAGTAACAACCTATTACATCTACATCATTACAAACTGTTCCAAAACTTAGTTTCATGGTAAGTACATTTTGTGTTACAGTATTTAAGTAGAACGGCTACTACTAAGTACTTACTATGTAATTACGCTGTATTATGAACACCTTATTGTAGTTACCTTATATTACCAGTTTTATCTTGGGTAAGCAAACTGCAAGTACATTGTAGGTAAAATAAAGTGAAACCGATTTTCTTTTACGCCAAAAATCTGTAAAGTAAAGATCATGTTCGTTGAAAATATTTTGTACATTTCCAAAAATTGAAGTAAAGGCTATTTCACAGATAGAACTGCTCTGTGTATTCCAGATCTAATTTAATTATAGCAAACTTTGGCAAGTCCAGTGTCAATTGTATCCAGTTATGCAAAATGCTTATCAAATTAGCCAGCCAATCAGAACACAGCTTGCCAGATCGAGAAAGTGCAATCCAGTTTTGTGTGCGGCATGCATCAGATGGTCAGTGAGTGACTGTAGGCGGCCTGTGGGCGTGCTGTCTGAGGTTGAATCCACTAATGCTCAAGTGCCCGTATCCTTCAAACATCCCATGATGAAGAGATACAATTTCGGTGCTCAAGTGCCTCTTTGTATATTATAGAACCAATTCTTCGAGCATTAGTGTTGAGAGACTCTTGGCAAATGGAGAAATTCACTAGAAACAAAGCCAGTTAACTGAGACGCTGCCCACAGAATCTTTAAAAAGCAGTTGCTAAGGGACCGAAGCTTTGTTTCATCTGATACTTGATAATGAGGCTTTGAGTAAAAGAAAAAGAAACAATGAGGAAGGCAGGCTCTGCATCCATCCTCTGTACTAAAAACATGGCCACTTTTTCTTTGTTTTTTCTCTACGCAGTTCCTGACACGGCCCCCACCGATGTCGGAGGTGGGGGTGGCTCCAAGTCAGAGCTAGTAATAACATGGGAGGTAAGTCATCTGTCTATATTATCACTCCCTCTGTGCGAGGTAATAGTTTTGGCTAATTAAATGGAATTGAATGGGGGTGTTTATTACCTCAGTCAAAGCCAAGCCTGTTTTCCATCTGGGCCCTTTACTCCCGTAATGGCATTCAATTCAAATTTGGTTGTATATTAGAAAGCGGTTCATTTGCTCTCTCAAGAGGTTGCATCGCTTTGTGAAAACGCTGGGTGTGAACCTGAGGCTGGATCTGGTCTGTATGTTTTAATATCACTATAGTTTCTTGTTTCCCTCCCAGCCTGTGCCTGAAGACCTGCAAAACGGAGATGGCTTCGGCTACATCATCGCTTTCCGGCCGCTGGGGGACGTCAACTGGACACACGCCGTCACCTCTGTACCATCCCAGTCACGTTACGTGTACCGGAACGAGAGCATCCCGCCCTTTTCTCCATTTAGCGTCAAAGTGGGTGCCTACAACACCAAAGGCCAGGGACCATTCAGCCCCGTTACCATTGTGTTCTCGGCTGAGAACGGTGAGACTGTCAATCGCATTATGAGCAGCGCACAAAAGCTTACCTTTTCAGTCATTTACAGTGTTTTCAATGGATTTTTCTTTTCGCTGTGTATTTATTCATCCTTGGTAAGGTGCATAAAACATTGAAAGAACAGGCTGGAATCGATTCCTTTACCACCAGCACTTTATTATGTGCTACACTAAAAGAACACGGCTCATTTTATAAGAAATAGTCAAACAAGCAGGATAGGATCTTAATCTATATCCTACTGTAGGAAATACATTCAGAAAATGTCATATAATTGTATGGGTTTCTCCAATACTTGCATTTTTCTGGTCTTTCAGCAGTAATTTGCCCTTTTTTAAACAGGAAATATGGTTTTGCTACAGGTAAATTTCTGTGATTCCATAATGCCGTTTTCTATTTATAGTCACTAGAAAGTAAAGCATGTACTGTAATGGCTGTATGTGATGCTGTGTTGTAAACGTCAGGTAGTTTCAGCTCTGGAATCTTATGCTCGGGAATCTTTCAGCTAGTTAGGATGGGTTTGAGATGAGCTATTACAGTGTGGAGTGATGGGCAGACAGCAGTGTGTCAGGAAGCTACCGCGTTAATTGAATTCCTGTACAGATAATGTTCCTTTATGTCACTCAGCTATCCTATTAAAGCAAAGGCTAGTAATTTACCATTTTCGAGACAAAAGATTTTGCATCAGTCATTTCTAAATTATTTTTCATCAGCCTCTGATTTGTGCAGATTATGCTTTTCTTTTTTTCCCTCTTCTTGTCTTGTCTCTTTCCTCCTTGTCTTTTTTGCATGCTACTTCTTCTGTTCACTTTCAGTAGTTTGGTCTGATTTAGATTCTTCCATTGTCTTTTCTACTTGTCTATTCTCTTTCAATCCTGTCTTCTCTTCTTCACAGTTGTGTCTCTTCTCAACCTGTTTTTTTCATTGTTTTATCTCATCTTATGTATCCCGTCTTGAAAATGATCTTGCTTCATCATTTCATTTTTTGTCTTCCTGTCTCTTTTCTTTTTTTCTCTTTCCTTTCAGTCTTGCTTCAGCTATGCTTCTTCTTCTCTTCTCATCTTCTCCGGTCTCTTCTTATCTTGTCTTCTCCTTTTATTCTCATTTATTCTCTTTCAGTTTGGTCTTGGTACATCCATCTTTGATGCATTATTTTTTCTCCTTGTCCACTATTTCAATCTTGTCACATTTTGGCCTTCTCTCCTTATAATCTTCTCTCTTCTCGTTCTGTCTCATCTAATCTCTTCTTTTGAGTGATTGTTTTATCTTCTCTTGCCTCGTCTCTATTTTTTTTTTCTATCACACTGGTATCATCTTTTCTCTGTTGCATCCTAGTTCTTCTCTTCTCATCCCCTTTTCTCATTTTTGCTTAATCTTCTCCTTTTTTGTCTTTTCGTCTTTTCTGTTCTTTTCCTTCAGTCTCATTTCAACTTTTCCATTTTGCATCCTAGTCTCTTCCTTGTATCTTTTTTCTCCTCTTGTTTCTTCCTCTCCTGTCTTATTTTATGTCATCTTCTTGTTTTCTCTTCTTGTTCCATCCATGTTCTTCTCTACCCATCTTGTTTCCTCTCATAGTTTTGTCTCATTTACATCTCTCTTCGCTGCGTCCTCTTCTTGTCCCTGTTCTTTCAGTCACATTTTCATCTTCTCATTGTCTCATTTTGTTTCATCTCAGTTCTTCTCTTTTAGTTTTGTCACATTCGTCTTATTTTGCCTTTTCTTTTCTCATATTTCCTTATCTCTTTTCTTCTCCTTTGTTCTCGTCTATTTGCTTCTCTTCCGTCTTTATGTATTCATCTTTTTCTCTTTTTATCTTTCCTCTCAGAGCCCAGTGGCGTTCCAGACGGCGTGTGGGCCAGAAGCATTTCTGCCACTGAAATTGAAGTGAGCTGGCACATTCTCAGCGCTTCCCCAGAAAGAGTGTTGGGCTATGAGGTGCGTCCCTTCTTCTAAATGGAAATGACTCTCTGTCCAGTTTTGAAATGCACCGTGGGTTCTGTCAGAGCCTGTCATCTCCCACACTGCACCTCAAAGTTCCCTCTGTCCCCATGGAAACGCTCCATTTGAAAATAAGAATAGGGTACCCTGTTCTTACCGTATGCATACGAGGCCCTCTCTGCCGCATGGGCGAAATGGCTTTTCTTTATCCTTTTTAAGGACACAGAGAACACATTACACATTCCTCTGCGAAACTCTTCATCCATGTCACCCCAAACCCACTGTGTGGAAAAAGTGAAATACTCCTGTATAATAATTCTCCCGCACTGAACATAATGGCACCGTAGCATTATATCCGCGAGGCTTTAGATCCCACAGGCTGTGCTTTCTCTCCATTGCTCTTGAAATCAGGTGGTGTACTGGGAGGACGATACAAAACCAGAGACCATGGGCAAAGTCAGAGTGTCTGCCAATCAGAACAAGGTTAACATCAGCGGTCTGAGAGGATACACTCAGTATTTCCTGACAGTGAGCGCTTTCAACACAGCAGGAACTGGCCCTCTGTCTCCCACCATCAATGTGACCACCAAGAAGTCTCGTAAGTAAATGCGTGTTAAACTTCTCAGTTTATTTGGGCAAAATCATAAGTGCTGTTGTAAAAAATAAAACTCTCTGATTTTAGTTGTTTGTCAAATGCCATTTCTTCCTGTGATGGAAAATTAAATAAATGTTCATGCTGCTCTTTCTCATACAGCGAAAGAATACAGCGGCCAGCAAAGTAGCCAGGTAGTCCTTAAAAGAAAAAATGAAAATGACCCCATAATTTACTCACCCCCAAGCCATCCTAGGTGTATATGACTTTCTTCTTTCATACCATACATCCATATGACCTAAAATAACTGGGGATATTACATACAAAGCATAAGGACTATTTTTTTGTGTTTGGGAAAGATCAGTGTGAACATTCTACTAAATGTTTTGTGTGTGTGTGTGTGTTCCACTAGAAAAGAATGTCATACACGCCTGAACTGCCAGAACTGCTTTTTAGTGTAATACATTATGATATTATGAACAAACAGACAGTCAGGCACCTCTCCTGGCTTTCTGATGTCGTCACATGTACAGAAAACTAATAGCAGTGTTTCCTCTCAGCACCCGGGCAGCCACCTTTGAACGTGGAGTGGAATCTGATTGGCTCTAAGCTCACTGTTCATTGGGAGCCTGTAATATCTCTGGAGATGGAGTCAGATGTTACCGGGTATCAGGTAAGTGCTTCCCAGCAATGTAAACCTCAAAGCCAAACTGTAGAGCATTATTTTCACATAATCATATTAGCTTGTTCTATTCCAGTGAGCATTTAGGAAGCAACTACATTAAAGAGCTTATATTATTTCTCTTGTTGGACGATTACCCACCTTAGTGGTAACGGAAATTAAAAATAAAACTAATTTATACCGCTGATCTACAAAATATGCGCTGTACAGTATAGCAAAAACACCAGGTGTGCTAATAAACACTACTGTTCCCCACAGTGTATGATAATTTGATTTTACTTCCTTTATCGACTGAAATAGCTTGTGCTGAATAAATCTAAGTGGTTGTTAGCACCTCTCTCATTTGTTCTCTCCAGGTGTCTTACAGAAGGAACCGGCATAAAGAAATTAACACAATAACAACAAATCTGACCTCAGTGGAGCTCACGCTACCTGCAGATGATGATTACATCATTCAGATACGAGCGCTGAGCGACGGAGGAGAAGGGATGCCGACCGAACCCATCAACATACATAAACTTAGTAAGAACAAATTTAGAAAATTTCATGCATTTGTGTAGTGGTCTCCAGAAATTGGTGTTTTTTTAGTCCACGGTACAATTTTGTTCAAAGATTTGGGGTCAATAATAAGAATATATACTTAAATTTAGCAAGGAATAATACTGGAAATATCCTGGAAAAAAATAATTAAGCAGCACAAACACCTAGTTTTTTGATGCCGCTTTCTGATGGGTCATAACGGAACTGATGATATTCACAGCATTAATCTACTTACTTAGCACAAGCTGATTGGTTCATGTTTCATACGCAGCCAGTGAACTTACTGCTTTACATTTGGTTGTTTAGAAATCAGTAGAACAGTTTGAAACCCTCCACCTCCCCCAGCTCCACCTGTGCAGATCTGCTGTGGGTTATTATATACAGTATGCTATTTGTGCAGCAGCAGTATGCAGTATCATGTCCTGTACTTTCTTGCAGCAGCGGCAATAACCAACAGCAGCAGAAGCGTGGCCGATCTATTCCACCAAGACACTGTCATATAATTTACCATGCTACAATCTTCAGCAAGTTTCAGCATATCAGTTTATTAGAATAGTTTTCTGAAAATTCAGCACTGAATGACAGGATTTAAAGAGACACATTTTAAAAAAATATTACTATGTTAACTGTATTTTTGACCAAATAATTAATGTCTTTAAAAACAAAACACTGACCCCAAACTTTTAAATGATTTGTGTTTCTGTAACCTTTAGACAGTTTCCAGGTTACATATGTCATGTATAATTGCAGATGCACCAAATCTAAAATAACGGCTGATATTGCAATTCTAAAAATAGTGAATTTACTCAACGCAGCATTCAGATGTACAAAACATATCATGAGGTCCTTTATAGTAATATAACAAGCTGAAGGGAGGCCAGAAAAAGCTTCCATCGTGGTGTTTCTGTTGGACATTGTTACTTTAGAAAAACGATTTTATGAGTTGTTTATATTCGGCTCATTTATTTCAAGTCTCCATCCTTACACAATATTACATTTCTGCGGGTGAGTTAAACCTGCAGGCGTGTGCAAAGCAGGTCCAAGGCCCGTGATGTAAAAGATAAATATTCGATGCCAAAGGGATATTAAACACACAGGCCCCTATAAAATAAACAATGCACAGTTGACCTCATAAAGTTCTCCTCCTGTTCCCCAGAGTGAACAGCGCAGGTGCAGTTTGCAGCGTAGACGCTCTCTTACCGCAGCCCACAGAGTTTAATGCGCCTCTCTAAATGAGTTCTCACTGATTTGATGTGTCCTCCTCGTACACCTTTTATTCTCCACTGGGCTAAGCAGTCTGATCTTTATTAACTAGCCCAAGCTCTCGCCATCTATCTCTGCCCGTTGGTCTCCGCTCCCCCATGGATACAACGTCACAGGCTGATGCAACTGCTAGGGACAACTGTTCTCTGTGGCTTATTGTTCACATTTTTCATCTAATGGCCTGCAATGTCTCGTTTCCAAGAAAAAACCTTGACTCTTCTCCTTGGTTAAATGCTAGAAATTATCAGCTGTGCCAATAGCAAGGTTTTCCAACCTGCTTTATTGTTAATTACTTTCATTTAAACTGGGAAAAACTGCTCAGTGTCACGTGATTAATCGCAGTTAAGATTTTGTTTGCTTAATATATGTCTTTGTACTGTGTATATTTATTATGGATATATAAATGCACACACATGCATCAATATATATGTTACATTTATATATTAAATATATTTATATATGATATTTATATGAATATATACATATGCTTTTTCTTTTTTTTTTTTAAATATGCTGCATGTGTGTGTGTTTATATATATATATATACAGTACACACACAATATGTAAACAAATAATTTTATTTCAGATGCAATTAATCAAGATTAATCGTTCTACAGCACAAGATACTTCACCCAAAAACTGAAAATTTACCCCAGGACATCTAAGATGTATATGAGCTTGTTTCTTCATGAGAACAGATTCGAAGCATTGTTTTAGTGTTATATGACTTATTATTTATATCATTTGCACACAATGAATCCTCTGCAGTGAATGGGTGCCAAAAAGGTGTTCAAACATCACAATAATCAACAAGCAATACACAAAATTGTCTGTTTTGGACTGTTTTTGCTTGTAAACGTTGTTTGATCTTGTGCACATTTCTCTCCTGATTTAGACTAGACAACTGTTTCACTGGAGAAAGCAATATTATGGATAAAGGAATCATATTTTAGCCAGAAGCAAAAAATTATTAATAATGGATTTGTTATTGCAAACACAAAGTGTTTCTCTTTATTAATTAATGAACTAGATTGGTATGGGTTACTTGTAGATTACTGTGATGTTTTTTATCAGCTGTTTGGACTCTCATTCTGACGGCACCCATTCACTGCAGAGGATTCATTGGTGAGCAAATGATTTAATGCTAATTTTTAGCTTTCTTTTTATTTTAGAATGTTTTTCAGCACTTTTTTACATTGTATGATGATAAGTAAAAAAGTTTTTCATTTTTTTAATTATATATATATATATATATATATAATTATTTGTATTACTTCATAACTCTTACTGTCATAAAGCTCATTTAAATCTCAGTGTAACTGAAGGAACAATGTTATATATTAATTTTATCAGTTGTTAATGTAGAAAACTATTAGCTGTGCTTTTTTTTTACCCGTTTTACTTTTAATTAGTCATTTAAACTGGAAAAACTACGTCTACTGGAAGTCGATGCAAGTTTAGAGCACAAGACTGTCCACCAGCAGATGTAGAGCTAAACACTGATAAGCCATAATTTCATCCTTCAATTCCCAACGATGCCTTCATTTATTACTCTTATATTACTCCCAGTCTATTTTTATTCATCAATTGCAAGTTAATAAGCTTCAGCTCCAGTAAGTCCTGTTCTCCATGTTTTTTTAGGTATGAGCGTACGAGGGTCCAGAGCCTGGCGTCCCAACACCATCCCTGCCTCCTTGCTTTTTATCATCGCGTTATCGACACTGAGACCGGCTTTGTGTTAA
>JAUMHI010000030.1:699413-713033 GCA_032359435.1 Enteromius unitaeniatus
CCTGGCGTCCCAACACCATCCCTGCCTCCTTGCTTTTTATCATCGCGTTATCGACACTGAGACCGGCTTTGTGTTAAGGATCAAACATCCTCTGACCGGTTTGATTGCCTTGACTCTTCCTCGCTGTGGAACCGCCGGAGAAGTGCACCAAAACACTTTTGAAGGGAGATTATCGATCTGTCTCCATAGTTGCCCGGCGAGGCCTTCAAGGAGCGTAACGGGAAAACGTCAGCGTCATGGTGGTCAGATTTCATGTGCATGTGTTATGTACTGTGTATCATTGTGTCCTTGCAAGTGATCCGAGACCCTAACAAGGTTTCAACCTGAAGCGTATTGGTGTACGAAGAGGGATGAGTCATGTTACTGCACTAAGATTTCATCTTCTCATTGATCCGTCAGAACAAATGCCTTACTTCCATGTACATGCCAAAGTAGTTAACATCCTTTTACTTCTTACTAAGCTAATGTTTGTTAATCTTGTGATTGTTTTGTACTTATCACATAATTGAAGGATTAGTTCACCCAAAATCATTTACACACCCTTATGTTGTTGTCATGTGACTTTCATTTGCCTGTGGGACACAAAAGTGCAATTTTATAGAATGGTCCCATTCACTTACACCCAGGTCATTCAAGATGTAGATTAGTTTGTTTCTTTATCAAATCAGGGTTTTTTTTTGGGGGGGGGGATTTAGCCTTGCATAACTTTTTTTTACCAATGGATGCTCTGCAGTGAATGGGTGCCGTCAGTCCAAATAGCTAATAAAAAGCATCATAATAATCAACAAGTCCTTCTTGAGAGATGAAAAAACGCTTGTTTGTAAGAAATAAATCCATCATTATGGCATTTTAACTTTTTTACCGTCACTTCTGATGTCCATAGTCTATAAAACCAGTTCCTACAGTTGAAAAAGTCCATCCCCTGTTGTCCTCTCCCATCAAAACCAACCTTACATATTGGAACTGATTTAGACAGTTTTTATTTTTCAGCGTCACTTGATCTGTTTATTACAAACACTCAGCTTTTCACACAACATTATCTGACGGCACCCATTGACTGCAGAGCATCCATTGGGGTGAGCAAGTGATGTAATGCTCAATTTTTCTAAATCTGTTCTAAGGGGGAAAACTAACTCATCCACATTTTGGATGACTGGAGACTGAGTACGTTTACAGCAAATTAAAATCTCTGACGTCATGAAAGAGCAAAATATCATAAATGCAGTCCATGCAACATACCATGTCACCTCTTACAAATGCACATGAGGATTTTATGAGAGAATATTCACCTTTTGTGTTTCAAAGAAAAAAGAAAGAGGTTTGGAACAACATGAGAGTGAGTAAATAATGACAGAAGGCTCATCTTTTGTGTGTGAATGATCCCTTTAAGCTGTTTGTTATACTTGTGATTCTTCTAATCACATCATAATTAACATTTAGCCTTTGCTTTTTAGTTTAGTAATTTGTTCAAGAGTTGTCTCTGTGCCTTATCTATGTTTTAGCACACACTAGGCTTGTATTTGTTTGCTCCAGGCACCATGTTGCAGCTACAAGCCTCTAGTATTCATGATTGTCGAAGTGCTAAAGTACATTCACAGGTTTTGTGACAACAAGATCTACAGTCTTTGAACTGAATTAACACCGGGAGAGGTTATGGGTGCATTTGTGTACACTCACAACGATAAACTAATGATATCAAATGATAGATAGATAATAGACTTTTATAAATATGCTCATAGTTTCACATTTGATTTGGCATTTAGAAACTTAATGCAGTCAGAATAATTTGATCATTTTTTAGTAATAAATGAGCAACCAATTATTACAGTATTACAAGATGAGAGATGTTAGATTTTCTTTCCTCACTAACAGAAATGTGCTAAAGTCACATTTTATTACTAGTATCACTAGTATGATCCCTTGTGAAAAAGAAGTGTGCTTAATTGTATTCAGTTCAATATAATGATAAAAGGCCACTTTAGTGTATTCGCTTTAATGATTAACTATAAAGTACATTGTTTAAATCATATTTTCTTATACTAGTACACTTATCTTGATGTGTTGACATACATTAAAGCACATGCAAATAATCAGATTAAAATTTTAACTGTAGTCTTATTGCAAATGTTTAAGAACAAATATTATTATCACAATTTATATTTGATATTTAAGCATTTTATTAGTTTGCCAGTACATTCTATTCACTTTAACAGTATTTCAAAGTCAATACAAGTGAACACAATATGAAAGCATAATATTTTTATAATTAGTAGGTTAGCTAAATGTGCTTCTTTTTCACAAGGGATGGGTCAAGTACTATCCTGTATATGACATCAGTCTGAGCAAGCATATTCAGTCTGCTGCCAGTGTTTCTCCACTCAGCAGAGTATGCAGAAACAGCGTTGTATCAGCCGCTGCTTTTAGTACAGATCGTACAGATATCAGCGCATCCCTAGTTCTAGTTGTTATTCATTTTAAAAGGGTGGGCTGGATAGTGCACACGTCTGCTGTGTCTTAAACCAGAAATGGTTGCTAAAAGCCACTCGTGTTTTTTGTTTGTTTCGTTTCGTTTCGGTTTTTGGCCATGTGCATTGTGACTTGTTCTTCTGTGACCGTTAAAAGTACTGGTACTTTATGTATTCGAAAGCTTGTTTAGATAAATAGTTTGTTTTATTTGTCTCTTTCTTGCTGTGCTGGATTGCAGTGCAGATTCTAGGCCACTCACCAGATGCTCCTCAGGGCCTTTATCAGCTGAATCAGGTGTGTTTGGGAAAGTTCGGGGCAAAAAACTGCTTACCCAGTAGCGCTCAAATTGCTTTCGACTCTTTCAGTGCTGGTAATTAAAGGAATAGTTCACCCAAAATTGAAAAATTGCTGAACATTTACTTACCCGCCTCACCTCATCCAAAACATACAGTACATGAGGTTTGGAGAAATGTAGCATTACATCTCTTGCTCAGCAATGGATCTTCTGCAGCAGATGGGTGCCGTCAGAACGAGAGTCCAAACAGCTGATAAAAACATCACAAGTAATTCACAGTCGATTAACTAACATCTCGTTTTACTTGTGAATTGTCCCAATTCTGACGGCACACAAATTTAGCATATGATGCTAAATTTGATAAAAGTACATTTTCAGCTTTCTCAGGTGAAGTATTTCTTTATGCTAAAATAAAATATGGCCGAACACATTGCTGTCGAAAGATATAAACACAAGAACGCAGAAAAAATTGAGAGCCATGGCCTGAAAGCACATGATCCTTAACGTGATGTAGAAGCCATTAAACCAAGCTCATAAATTACAGTACGCCCTGCTGTGGCTTTTGACCAAATCTGCAAGGGAATAACGGTTATTAGGAGAGGTGAGAACAAGATGGATGTGAGATTAACAGAATGGCGAGCTGTTTCAGGACTGTCCAGACAGCTGACAAGGAGCAGCTTTGCTTTTCGTTCTTTTGTTTCTCCTCACGAAAGGGACGTGGCCACCTTTCTGTGTCATTTTTGGATGACTGCACTCAAAGGGCCTTTTGAGGAGACTCCAGGGCGTTGTTCAAGGCCACCCGCACACTCGGCCTTGGTTATGAATTGTAAGGTCAAATAGGAAGCATTTAGAAGTGAGAGTAAATGTAAATGCTCTCTGAGTGAGAAAAGTCGCATTGTCCCTACAGACTTGCCGTACAATATAGATGTCACATCAAACTCTGTTGAAGCTCTTGATGTTTTTTGTGTCCGGGATGAAGGCTGCTGCATGATTTTGATTTAACCTTTGATAATGGCTGCTGACATTTAGGTGCCTGTTGAGACTTGTGTATTTTGTTCTGGATTGTCAGCCCATTTTGTGAATATTATTCATATTTTCTCTGGAGTTGCGTCAGAGTACTTCATCTGAGATCCTTAAGTGCTTATTATAAATGTAAAAAAAAAAAAAATAATAATAATCATTGGTTTATGTGATTGCTTCTCAAAAAAAGTAAAAAAATTATTAAAAAATGGGTTGTATTTTGTAAGTATTGTTTTGTTGTTTCAGTTATGACATCAACTTGTAATGGCTTTTTTTTGTTAAAGGTCAAGTGTTGTCCTTTAAAAGTAAAGTACTTTGATTATGGTTGTCACAGATTGATTTGTGGAAAGATTATGTAGTGGAATGCAAGACGATATTTTGTTCCTCTTTGGTTGAAATGTCGACGAGATCAAGATTAACTTGTGTTTTCGTGTGTTAGATTTAAATAGATCCACCCTCCATATAAATACATGTAACGACACTTGACCTAATGTTTTGATATTTCTGTATTAATACATTGTTCATTGAATACATCTCTGTGAGATGATGTCCTGGAGCTGAATACCGTTTTCATATTGAAAAGAATTGGACTGTGTATAGTAAAACGGTGCATGTTGATTGTTTAATGTGTGTACATTTTCTAAAGCAAATTTAATAAAACAACTTACTGGAGATTTACCTCCATAATGCCACGGTACTGGGTCCTTTTATTTATATATATATATATATATATATATATATATATTCTTCAGAAACCCTCCTCCTTCCCCAGCTCCACCTGTATAGATCTACTACAAGGTATGTGCTTATATTTCTGGATGTTTTGGTGATAGCAAGTCTCTGTACTATATATATATTTTTATACCTTTGCACCTTTATGTACCACAAGTCTGATTCCTCCACATAAAGCTTTACCAAGTTTGCTCAGTGCCTAGTATGATTACTTCCTTACTGTACTCTGTCCCACACTGACTTCTTTGCCCCGCCCCATACACTCCCCCACACGCCCCCATTTAATTTTGCACATTTAATATTGCACATAACATTACACTACACTTTACCTAAATGTACAAATCCATTGCACATGTCACATTTGTAAATTTCTGACTATACATTTTTATACATATGTCGATATATACATATGTTTTATACATATATAGTAAACCACCACCTTTAAAAACTACTGCATATTCATAATTACTATAGCAACCTGTACATTGTTCATGTACTTGTAATTTCTGATTATAGTTAACACAAACTGTATATTATGTTCATATTACTGTATATCCATCTGTAAATATTACCCAGTTTCTTCTTGCACATATCTTCTATAAGCGCACTCATAACTTATACCTGTATCCTGCACTTGCTGCTCATTGCACTGCTGGTTAGACCTAAGCTGTACTTGTACATGTGTAAGGACAATAAAGTTGAATCTAATCTAATATGATCATACTGCCCTCAGTAACATCAAAATCAATCAAGCCCAAAAGCCACAGACAGAGTTTTCACCCTAATTACATTACAAATGTCAAAATAGTGCACGCTTTTAAAAATTAGTCCTTTTTGTAAGGGGTAAATACTTTTGCACGCGCTATTTAACTGTGCTTAATGTTGAAATACCTGTCACAAAAGCGTTATGATAACCCGGCCCTTGCAAATTTGTCCTTTGTCCTATTGTTCCACTATTAAACCGGTTAGAAATAATGCATGAGCTGTTTAGCCTTGTTACATGACTAATAGGTTTCAGTGAAGCGGCACTATTCATCTTAGCAGTTCACTGACAGCCTCTAACCCAGGGGTGTCACGCTCATTTTAGATCAATAGCCAGACTGGATTAAACCATTCTTTTGTTTTTTTAACCTAGTGTGCCCATGCTGTACTCGGTCTCAGTGGAGACTTGTAAACAATTAAGAAATTAGCTTCATACCATTTTTTTCTTGTACATGTCTGTGTTGTCATGATTACAAATTTGGTTAAAACGTGCCAGGCTGCCACGGGACAGTTGTGTTACGCACTGATCCAGATTCAGATGAGCAGCACGATATAACACCGCTGCTCTGACCTGAATTAACAGCTGATTTTGATTATAGGGCATGTGAGAGGACAACCGAACCCTGAAATACGATGCACATACTGTACAGGTCATTTCTAATGAGTTTCATGCATTCTAGTCGCTCTGGATGAGGGACCGTTTTTGCCTTAAAATGCTTTTTTCCACTTAAACATCTATATATTAGTAATTACCAGTGTCAATAATTGGGACTGATGCGGTTCGACTACGTTACATGAAGGCTAATAACACCCATGCTGTATAATTGTCATGGTGGTGTGCGATAAATATATCAGTAAATGGGAGGAAGCTACGTATTTGTGTTTATGCCACACATTAATGTCAGTATTTCCACAAACCGTTTTCTTTAACATGTATATGTTATAAAGGACAGTGGCATTAAAATACATGTAAACAAACAACAAACGCGATATGGAAAAGACATATATAATGAATGCTATTATGGGCCATTCACATAGAACATGTTTTGTTTTTTTTAAACGTGTGTGAATGGCCCCTTTAATGTTTAGCCAGGTAAAGCTGACTGTACATTATCCTACTTATACACTTTTTAAACAAATGAAAACACCAACAGTGAAACAAAAGGGTAGTTTAAAATCAGCCCCTCATCTGCATTTTAATATTTAGGCTACAGTTACGTTTGTTTGATGGGTTATTCAGTATTTGCTGGACTCATTTTCACAGGCCTAGAGGCAGCCGTTACATCCATCCAAACAGAAACAACACAGATGTTTTGTAATTGCAACCAAATTGTGTACAAAACAACAACCAAATATATATTTTCTCTTTACCTGTATCAGTCAGTAATCAAACCGTCTATTATTTTGGAGGACGGGTGAATTAATTTGCTTAGCCAAACACTTTGGTTAATTACATTTATATATCAATGCTCCCATGTCAATAAAGGTTTGAAAAGAGGCGGATTTGTCATAATTACTGCAGAAATACTGAAAATATCTTTTGAAAACAGCCTATTCAATGTGTTATTTGGGTCAAAGACAAACCTGAGTGTGCATAATAATAAAAAGTAACAAAATGACAATTTCTTTACTTTTAAAAAACTTTAATTCAAACAAAAAGACATAACTTCCGGTAGACATCCCAACAGAATTAATAACAACAGTCATATTAAATCATGAATATGTCATTTTCCATCAGAAATACAGTGATATAAAACACCCACACCTTGGTTTGATTTTTGATTTTTTTTGGTTTATTCAACCAAGCCTTTTGGAAAATCAGTTTTGATATCGTAGCAGGTCGCCACAAATAAATAAATGTATGGGAAACACATCCCACAGCACACTAACCTGAGACCAACTTCATAACTTCATTTCATTAATTGTTAATATGAATTGGAATATACTTCAGAGATATTTTACTCATAAGAACTTCTATGGGTGCCAATAATTGAGCCTGTCCTCCAACAAAAAACAACCCTATATGTTGTTTGTGCAAGCACCTTATTATGACCTATATTTATATTTTAAAGTTAAGCACCCTCTATATATTCAGAGTGAGTGTCTTGTTGCATCATTAAAATATATATGAGCGTCATTACCAACCAAAATGCGCGTTTATTTAAATGTAGCGTGTGGACTTTTTACACCGATCTCACAGTAATTCGTACATGTTTTACTAGTTGTTATTTATGCGAATGACCACACTTAATCCACTACTAAACATATCCCTTACAGATAAAGTGCTAAATCATGATTTATAGTGCATAGATATTTTATGATCACATGCATTCTCTGGGATCAAACCCATAATTGCATGATCACATGATTGCATATTATTGTATATAATGCAATGGGCTACCAACCCAAATTATGACACAGATAAAAGAATATAAAATGCAATTGAAGTATACATTTCAGGGATTTGGACAAACAACCTATATGAGTTGGAGGACAGGTTGCAATAATTATGTCCAACATGTATTTGAGGGAAACTTTTATTTCATAATGCAGATTAGGTCAGATTACCAAGGGTGCCAAAATTTTTGGCCATGACTGTGTATCTCCCCCCCTCCCATTTTTTTATCAATATATCTTTGTCAGTGGATGCTGAAACTGTCCATTACTTTGAAAGAGAGCTGAATTGTGCTTGCATGTAGCTGGATATGGTCACTGTGAGCGGATTGTGCATTCGGTGTTATTACCAAAATTTATTGAGCATTGCAATCATCCCTGCTTGTATACCTCTGTGCTGTTCTTGAGGAGACTCTATTGGTGTCTAAAGCCGTGATGTGCAGAAGAATTTACTGCAGTCCATTCCACATGACTTTTTATGTATCTTGGGGTGAACTATATTTTTTTAAGTGTTTTTTTTTTCTTGTCTGTGCCTTTGCTTTGGCAGTGATTCATGCCGTGCAAACCGGTAGCCCTTAGAATTGCTCTCCTGGCTATGTCCTGGCTCCCTCTGTGATGAATGCTGTATGCTCTGTGCTCTGTCTATGATAAACTGTCCATAGTGCCCTCATAAATTGCTGTGTGGTCGAGTCCGAAACAGCTGTCATGGGGAAAACAAACAAACAAACTCCACCGTCAACCACAGTGAAATGCTTTGCGTGTGAGCCAAAAACATGACTCCCATTTCTGCCAATCTGTTTGCTTCTAATTTGCTTTACTCGAAAATCAACATATTTATGAGCACTGGGAAATATTGCATGTCATGGGCCTTATGTTATTACAAAATACGTTTTTTAAAAATGACCTCATTATATATGCATGTGCATTTCCATTTCCATCCAATTAATTCATAAGAAAAGCCTATATGAGGAAAACGTCCTGAGGGTATATTGAAGAGTCTCTCTAAATTTAACAATGACAGTGACCTCTAGAACTGCCTGGCATTTCAGTAAATCTTTCGGATCAATATCTCCAGCGAGTATTTTACAACCTCTCAGATCAGGTAGAGGTGATTTAAAGGGAGAAAGCCAGTGGTGCGCAGAACCTTATTAGATAAAATTTGTAAATTAAAAGTGTCTCCTGAGTCCTGATCTAAACGACCCGTGGCTTTAATAGTGCCGTTGCCAGGCATATTTTCCTTACACTGTGCGCTTCACTTGGTAACTTCAACATTATCTCGTTTATGTGAAACACACACAGTTTTCATGTGTCTGCTGTGTAGCGTAACACTGTGTGTTCAAGTGTGTGTGCTGAACCATAAGTGCTATAATGTGTAATGGACCTGAGCAGAAGTAAGATAGATAGATTAGATTAATAAATCCAGACGATAATGATATTGTAGATCACAAAGTCTTTTTTTACTGGTGATTAATACACATATAGACCATGAACGTGTATTAAATAGGGTCCGTTTTCATTTCGTGTTGACTTTAAAGCTGACTAAGATGGCAAAGCAGCCCTAGAGTATATTTGGACAAGAATCCCGCAAGACTCGTGGGACACTTTGTCATTCCTGAAGAAACAGGACAAAAATACAGTCACTCCCTCAGGAGAATGTAGTACTAGAATAAAAATACCCCTTGAGAGCAGTATTAGACACGACTTTTAAAGTTAACACACACAGGAACTGCCAGAAAATAAATTAGTGGTAAGAAAAAGGTTAGTTTATTGTTATATTATCACATTATACATGTGTTGTGTGGGTTTCCTAAATGTGTGTTAGCACCAGATCCTCAAAAGAAACCTGCCTTTGGGGAATTTAAATATCATTGCCATGACAACACATCCACATATGTACAATCCCAGAAAGTTTGGAACGAAATCTAGCAGTTCTTCAAACTATGCTGTCTTTTGCTTTCAAACGTGAAGGTGTACACTGTGTGGAAGGATAAAGAAAGTTCAAGTATACAAGAGCCAATTACTGTCCAGTGCCTCACAGTACAGCATTTTATATTGACAAGAATTGTACAATATGTCTGATAATCCATTACCATGTAACCATGTAATAATCATCTCACTAGTTATAGCATCAAATAACAACGTTATTTTCGTTAGTCCAGCACGTTTTTTAAAGTAATGCATTTCAACTGGATGCATCTTACTTTAAAAAACGTGCTGGACTTAAAATAACTAAATAAACATGTCCCTGCCATGAATAAATACCATGAGAGTGGGTAGAAAATAAACATGAATGAACACCAGAAGGTGTCATCTCAATGATGGAAAGACATCAGTGCAAGACAATTTTCAAGTTCAAGTCAACCGACATAAAATTCTTCTCCTGTGTGGTTTGTTTGTTCAACGAAATGGTAGATTCAGCGTTTTTTTGACCTGTCAGTCAAACAATGAAGGCTCAATTCTGTTGTACAGACCAATCTAGATTGCTTATTTCTCAAAGTCCATCAATTCGGTTTGTTTTTGAAGTACCTTTAGAGATGGTGTCTTGCTGTCGTTGTACTGAGGGGTGGACTGACCAAGTCGGCCTGGCTGAATTAACATCAAAGAAAAAGTCCCAGATAAAGTGACTATGGCCAACAATAGGGGGCGCTAATGCAAACTTTTTTTTTGCTTATCCGCTGCTATTTATTACTCTGCATAGTCTGGCGTGAATATTTCATTTTCATAACAATACAGCAGTGATTCTAAAACGGGTTACATTTGAGAGATATTAAAGGGGGCTAAAATTAATTTTCAATGAGTTGTTCACACTAGTCAGGTTTCCATCCAGTATTTATTCTGTATTGTTATCGACAAAGAGAATTAGCGGATTTTGTTGTGAACTTTGCTGTCTCCAGCCTGTTTCCATCCAACTGGCCTTTTACCAATAAAATAGTGTGCGTGATGACGTCATCTTAAAAAAAAACTAATTGTCGCCTAAGCTTTAGTGTGCATGCATAATTTCACTTATTGCGCAAATCATATGGAAATAAAAAAAATAAAAACCTTAGCCCATTATTAAATTATGGAGGCCAACATAAAAATAACAAGTTTAATGAGTTTTCATAAAATTTTCATATTTTTTCCTGATTAATTTTTATTAGACTGTATTGGAAACATTTGATTATTAACCGACAAGATTCTGCTAAATTACAAGAAAATTTAAGTTGAATTGATATGTGTAACACTTGCATGTCTGTCATTGGTTACTTTTCTTTCTTCCTGTTTTTCCTAATTTGGTCTTGTTCCTGTCCTTGTCTAGTTAATTGAGTTACCTGTTCCACCTGTGCTCCTCACCTGTCCTGATTTCTCCCTAATGTGTTCCTGTTTAAAAGCCCATTTAGTTTGTCTTGTCGATTGTCAAGGTTTATTTGAGTCTGTGACAACTGTCTGTATCCTGTTTTCTGTATCATTAAAGTTCTTCGCAAAAGGGCTCTAGAGTTCATTTCTCAATGGTGCGACTAAAAAAAATTAAAGTTGCAGCCGTTCGAGGGGAAAAACGAAACTCCGTGACTCTTAAAAGTTGTGTCAGCGATTTCAAGCCTGAAACATAAAGTGTCAGATTCAGCTGACCTTTCTTCTCGATCCGAAAAAAACGCGTCTCTGTGGTCAGCCTAGGGTCTGAGATATGCCACAATTACGCCGGTGATTGGTTGAACACTTGTTTTTCTGTGGAAAGGTTGGTAGCACCGATTGTTTCTTGGCGTAAACCCGACGTACAGCAATGATGTAGTGTGCGCCCAATTTATAGAGTCATCGCAGATACATTGAAAAAAAAGACAAAAAATGTGTGCAAATTGTGAACAGTATCTTTCTGAGAGGAGACCGGTGAATATACTTACTTACTGGACACATTGAGGTCGAGCAGGCTCATGCCCATGTCATGGAGCCTATGTCAATAATATGCCTACCGTCTCCTTACTGCATTAACCATAATATTCTTATACTTAAAAATGAAAAAAAATAAATAGACTGCATTATAAACTCATGATCTGGGTAGTAAATGGGAAGTTCTTGTAGAATTGTGCTTCAGATAAAGAACTTTATATTGACCATATTGTTAGTTAATCATTTACAAGTCAATATTGCCTATATGGACAGCAAAAAATTATAATAATAATACTAAAATAAATAAAAAAAGTGAACTTGCGGTGTTAAATGTTACGCATTTAAAAATTTGGGTGCACCTAACTTTTGTGCAGGGCAAAAAGTTCCTCTAGAGCCCTGAAAAGTACTTGGCTCGTCTTCGCCTACCTGAGTCTATAGACCCGTGACGATACGTGTCTGTGACCCATTAAAAATAGCTTAATTTGTTTCCAGGGATTAATTTTATAAAGGAAAAAAGCATCATAAACAGAACATGAGGATTCACATCACACGCAGAGCTTGTGCAAACAGAAAAAAACATAAGCTATCAAAGAAAAAAAGGCCCGTATGCCAAATATATATATATATATATATTTTTTTTTTTTTTTGTAAATAAATAGTAAATTAACAAAAAGGAAAAAAAACAAGTAGCAGCCTATATGCAGAATTTCAGTTAATTCTTGTGATGTGCTCTTGAAAGCAGCATCCAATTATTTACAGAAGAATAATTTCGAATAATGTTTTATTTTTAAACGAGTATAGTAAGCTGTTTCCACTTTTATATGGGAAACATGCCGTGCACAGTAACGCATCAGATGCATTTTATCTTAGATATTTATGTTTGCGAGGTAACTCATCTTTTTACTATTTATACAATTTTAGATGCAGTAATATGAATATGATTTATTGAGGGTTTTGAACTAGGCACAAGCAAAACCACGAACACCGACACAGTCTGCAGGCTAATTCTGTCATGTGACACTGCATTTATTTACGTTGAAGCCCTTTTTCTTAACAATTATCTTTGAAGTATCGATATAGAATTTATGTGCTAAAGTTAAACAGAAAAATACTGTGTCGACATTTACAAAATTCTATGGATAATAAGTATTTCCATCAGCTATACCAGTAAGAAATTTGAAGCACTACATATTTATTCTGCAAAAACGCCTTGGATGGGGAAAAAAGCTGAATTCTCATGCTGCACAAGAACAAAGTTTCAACAAACTATTTGGAAAAGAACCCAGAGTTATGTGAACAGTGGATGCACTTTGTTTTTTCCGGGGCAGCAATGGAGTTTTTTCAAGTGTGTTTGTTGACGAATGTTTTATTAACAAGGCCCAGCTCAATGTTGCATTTTCACACTTTTTTTATACTGAAAGATAGAGTGGTCTCCGCTATAAAAGATCCCAGTCACGATTCAGAACTGCAGACGGTAATTGAAATGGCATTAATGTATGTGTTTTATTGGCATTCGGCACAAGTGCTTGTCACTCTTTGGCTCTGCAGTCACTGCACGGCAAGGCCACCAGGAGCTTGGCTTTTTTCTGAGAGAATCGTAAAGCTGTATCTTTCTTTATAAATATGATAAAACTAAAGATTTTTTGGAGATATGAAGGATGCAGTACTACTCTAAGATTAACATGAGATTGGGTGAAACTGTGCGTGTTATTCCCCTTTAAGTTGAAGGTGAGTGCTCAGGGGCCTATTTCAGAAAGGAGGTTCAAACAACTCGGAGTTTAAACTTGAACTCTGATTTGATCAACCCAGAGATTAAAAACTCAGAGTTTTGGGTTTCAGAACAGCTGATCTGAGTTGGATCAATCAACTCTGAGTAGACTAACTCAGAGTTAAGCGTGTACACCGCGACTATAAAAAGCCATTATCAATGGAGCGCAGATATAACGAGTCACCATGGCAACATGTGAAAAAAGAAGTTGGCATTTTTTTCTCCAGCTGATCTTGATGTGCTCATGTAAAGTTACAGCAAATATGAGCACATATTTAAGTATAATAAAAAATAAGTAATGTAATGTGTGACGTTTATT
>JAUMHI010000030.1:715759-728838 GCA_032359435.1 Enteromius unitaeniatus
ATATATATATAAAACAAAATATCAAAGTACGGTAAAAAAAATTTTTTTACCGTACTTTGATATTTTGTTTTTATATATATATATATATATATATATATACCATACTTTGATATTTTGTTTTTATATATATATATATATATATATAAAACAAAATATGAAAGTACTGTAAAAAAAAATTTGGCTTCCTGTAAAGTTGCTGAAATGTCACTTACATTTTACATATTTCTGTTTAGCTCTATTTTAATGGTAGTATTTTTAATGTGCCATTTCTGTTAAGCTTTATTTTAATTAATAATTAATCATAATTGATTATATTTTAACTTAAACTTCACTCGTTATATGTAATCTCATTTTTTAAAACTATTTTCAATTGTCATTTTCAATTTAATTTTGGCTTCATCGCAAGTTTTTTGGCAGCGGTCTACCAAGCAGCTGCGGCTTGCTTTTCCAGCAGGCGTTGTCTAATTAAACCAATAAAATAAAATGATTACCACTTCTTCTAAAACGCGTCTGAGCGCTTTTATTTTGAAATGCAGTGGAGCCCGAGTGCGCCTGCGCCTGGCTTCACCTGCCCGGACTCTGTTGTTGTTGTTGTGTCCGTGACGCGGCAGCTCCAGCCGGCCGATCTGCAAATGAGTCAGCGCCAATAATCTGCCGAACTGTGGATGTGGAGACTATCACAGATCTCCCAGCAATCATTCACGCATCGTTTAGCGGGTATAAAGCAAAAATGGCGGTTCCTGCAGCCCCAAACCTGCAGCTGAACACGGCGAGACAAAGCAGCCCTGTGAATCCTACAGAAAACAACATCCACATCGACGAGAGAGAGCTGGAAAACATCACAAACCACAGCGAGGACGGCACTTCACTGCCGCTGCACTCTCCCTGGACCTTCTGGCTGGATCGGTAGGTGGATGTCATGAAGTATCCGGCTCTATATACACACAAGCCTGTCAACAAAGGCCCAAGATCGCTATTTCTCCTTTTAAAGCTATCCTTAACCTCATAAACGGGCTAGTCTAGCACTAATAGATGGTCAGGCTGCTATATCAAGTGCTTGTGAGCTTTAAGAGCGTCAGAGTAAAGTAGGTCGAGTCACCTGTAGGTCATGCTTGTTATTTAATATCAGCTTTCTGAGTAATATGGTGCCTCAAGGCTTTGTCAAGAGCCTGTTTAGATTTGAGTAGCTTTTGAAATGTTAGTTTACTATAAGTTTGAGACTGAAATGTAGGCACTGATATTAATAGACTGTGTATGGTGTAACTCTGTCTCTGCGTTTTTTTTGGCAGTGATTTTTCCAAAGGTTCAAGTCCTGTTTGCCGTAACGATTGTGAAATGCTTGGCACGATTGAGTAGGACTAGACGTGAGACAGAGATAACAGCGTCTATGCTTTGTGACACAGATATGAAGAGCATCCTCAAACACAAAAGGTTCCTGAGAAACGTCAGCCGCTTTGTAGCACATAAAATAAAGTAATAATCACAGTACTTCAATCCACCGTTTGTCATTTTTGAAGCTTTACAGCAACGGTTCACCTTCACTTTCATGATCTTGGCCACTCTTTTGATAATATCAAGAAGGCAGAGAGTCAGGTTTGCAGTGACACTGGATTTTTATTTGTGTTATGCTTTTAAATCTATTCATGAGTAAAGACCAGGTCCCAGGAAGAACCAGGTCCCTTATGCACTAAAAAGCACAATTATGATTTTGTCCTTCATGTGTGCAAAATAACCTTTCATATTTCAGCCTTTTCCCTACCTTTCACCGATCTCTCAATGAGATGCAATGAGTTTATTTTTAGGAGTATTTGTCAGTTTTCCAGGCTCCCAATCAGGATCTGAAACCTCAAACTGATTGTCAATCTTCTGGAAAGGTGCCTTGTTTTCCCAGGGTTTCACTCACAGAATGTTTTGTTCATTTCTACGTATTTAATCAGTTATGTTATTAATTTTTCTTTTCCTTTGCTTATAGTTTTTGAATAAATACTGAATAAATACAAAGCAGAATTCGAAATATGACTACTGTGGATTCTTTCAACAAAACATGCAGTTTTTAAGTATCTTTATTTGTGTTATGCTTTTAAATCTATTCATGAGTGGGCCTTTTGTAAATCTTTATATCTTCAAGGTCACTACCAGGTACAACGGCAGCAGAGTGTGAATCAAACCTCAAAAAGATATACACCGTCCACACTGTGCAGGTAGGTGTTGCACTTTTATTACAAGTCTTTTATCAGTTTTATATTGATATGCTTTATCCACCTGTCCTATAAAACTAGTCCTATATTAATCAAGCTGTGGTAAGATGCCCAAATTTGACAGATGAAATTTAAGCACTTAAATATTAGGGCTGGGCGATATATATCGAACGATCGAAATATATTTTAACATCCCCCAGCCCTATTAAATATTATAATGGACAGTAAATGATTTTGTAAACCAGCAGAAAAAAACATTTACTGATGCATAATGCTGATTTATTTCATATTCTGTATAGTTTTTCATATTTATATCCTGTTCATATCCTGTACATAGCTTGTACTCACTACAGCCTGTACATACTTATAGTTATAGAATATTCACAACATACTTCATACCGTGTACATTATAATAATAGACCCATTTCTGTAATATACTCACATATCTATATTATTGCTAATATATATTGTAATATATCTATATCACTAAAGCACTTCTGGATGGATGCAAACTGCATTTCGTTGCTCTGTACCTGTGCATGTGCAATGACAATAAAGTTGAATTCTATTCTATTCTATTCTATCTCCTGTCTTTCATAACATAAAGAGCTTCTGGAGTGTGTACAACAACATCCCTGCTGTGTCCTGCCTCCCTCTGAGGTGTAGCTACCACTTAATGCGAGGAGAAAGAAGACCACTATGGTGAGTCTCCAGCCAATTCACCGTACAAAGAAATCAATACAATGCTTTTTATTGGTCAAAAGTGGAAGCAAAGACATTTCTAGTGTTACAAAACATTAACGCTGCTTTTTTGAATAAACTGTAATTATGCAGCTTCGCATTTTTAATATGCATTAATATAGAAAACGTCTATTTTAACTTGTTTCTGATCTATTAAATGCAGCCTTTGTACTCATAAGAAGCTAAAACCGTATTTTTCTGTCAACACAGGGAGGAAGAAAGCAATGCCAAGGGAGGTGTTTGGAAAATGAAAGTGCCAAAGGAGAGCACAGTAAGTCTGCCACACTGGTGTGTGTTATTTCTGCCAAAGTATCATTAATCCACATCCTCTTTTCTATCAGTTAGCTGTGTGGAAGGAGCTGCTATTGGCTACGATTGGTGAGCAGTTCACCGATTACTGTGCATCAGGTGAGTACAGAAATCCGTTTTATGAAACTATTAAAGCGATTTTTACGGTGAATCATTCATTATTTGCTTGTGTTTTAGAGGACGAGGTGGTAGGAGTAAGTGTCAGCGTGAGAGAACGAGAAGATGTGGTTCAGGTCTGGAACGGAAATGCCTCCTTCGCCAACGAGGCAAACGTTTTAGGAAGAATCTACGAACTTCTTCCACAGATATCTTTTAAAGCAGTATTTTATAAGCGTAAGTTGCATGCAGTGTGCTTACTCCGATGATACCTTATACGTAGTTTTATTGACTTTTTTTGTTTTGTTTTGTTTTAGCACACGAGGAGCACCATGCATTTGAAGGTGGTCGCTCAAGACATTAGCCAGCTTTGCACATTCACCACAGTTTTCCCTGTCTTTGGACTGATCCTAGAAAATGGACTGAAAAGAATCGCTCCTGGGCGAACGCACCTCCTGGGTTCTGCCGTGGTTTCATATCACATAGGGAATGCTACAGCCCTCTTTTGAAGTTGTAAGCGTTGCAGATGATGCTTCTCCTAAGGAGTTTTCTCATACCAGATATTTAGGCAATATCAATAAAGCTCACATAGCCAGTAGCATATGTAATAGAAATCATCACGACCCCGACCCTCCCATTTCTAGGTTTATTGATCAGATGCAGTCGCTGCTTGTCGAAGTATATACTCGTCGTGTTAGGGCTGTTTTTCCTTAGACACACTTTAGGCATAACCTTAGACTACAAAAAAGCTCTAAGGCTAAAGTTAATCTGCCTCTGGGAACTCTTTTATGCAAAAGTATTGCACATTTCTCCTTGGGGGGGGAAAAAAAACAACTTTTTGGCTTGGAGGTTATTAATGAATAAGTGGGTTTAACAGACTTGGTTATAACCGTAAGTATGCAATTCCACGTTTTCACCCTAAACTTTCAATTTAGATGATCCTGTATTAATCACACGAGGGTAAATTCTTGCATCTTGCGGACGGCTTTGCTTTTGTGATTTCGAAAAAACTGTATCCAGACCTCCTCCTGTAGTATTTTATGTAAATGAGAGCTGTTTTAGTATGGCGTCATAGCACTGTTGAACTTCTCTTTTCTTTTTTTGGTTACTGCCTCGTGGTTGACATCCTGCATTTAGTTCTGCGTCTCGCTTAGTGTCTCGTCTTTGTCAAAGCAGTCCAAATCTTAACATTTCCGTTGTCTGAAATCGTTTTTTTAAACGTACGCATTTGCTTCTAACTGCCTTTTTATTCACTATAATCACACTGTGTCTTGAGTGCTTATTATTGTAGTTTGTTTTATTGTGTTTGCTTATGTCGGAGTCGAGGGGAGCTAGTGTAGAAATTGTCAAGTTATGAAACTGGCCTGTGTAATCATCTGAGCATATATTTTTTTAGTTTTTCAGTACCAAAGAGATTGCTTTTTTGTTTTCCTGTGTTATAATTCATCATGGTCAGTGATCCGCACGTGTCTGCGTAACTCGCACAGAGGGAAACCGTTTCTCACATTCGTCTTCATCATTAGCTCATTTTCAGATTTGATTTAGGTTTGTCTAGTCCCCAAAAGACCTGCATCAAGAACCAGGTCCCTTAATGCACTAAAAAGCACAATTATGATTTTGTCCTTCATGTGTGCAAAATAACCTTTCATATTTCAGCCTTTTCCCTACCTTTCACCGATCTCTCAATGAGATGCAATGAGTTTATTTTTAGGAGTATTTGTCAGTTTTCCAGGCTCCCAATCAGGATCTGAAACCTCAAACTGATTGTCAATCTTCTGGAAAGGTGCCTTGTTTTCCCAGGGTTTCACTCACAGAATGTTTTGTTCATTTCTACGTATTTAATCAGTTATGTTATTAATTTTTCTTTTCCTTTGCTTATAGTTTTTGAATAAATACTGAATAAATACAAAGCAGAATTCGAAATATGACTACTGTGGATTCTTTCAACAAAACATGCAGTCTTTCATTTAAAAATACTAACACAGTAACCACTAGGTGGCGCTGCAAACCTTTATAAACGCATTTTTTAACGCTTCATCCGCCTGCATCTCCAAAACCTTTTATTTAATCCACATTTCACCAGATCAGCTCCATGCATCCTCTCCTAGTTGCTGTTACTGATTCATGCATCACGGAATCGATCATATCCAGTCTAGCGCGCAACATTATTTATTCCTCGCTTCTTGCGCGACGACGCAGCACAGCCCTCAGCAGGTGGACGTGACGTCACACCCCAACCTCTACTCCGCTCAAAAACCCGGTTACGGCAACACTAAAATTACCAGTTAGATCTCATCCATCGCTAAAAGTCGACGCTCGGTGTAAACGGCGCGATACACCCGCAAAAGCAGCCGCGCGGTACGTAAAGTAGTCCCTGGGAAGCGCACTGCGGAAGGATACAGTTGTTTACATTGTGCTGCACGCGGCGGTGTGGCGGCCAGCGCTCGGCTGCGCGAGCTTCATGGGAGACCGACACACTGCGCTTTCCAGCTCGCAAAAGTTCGTCCCAGGGTCGCCCTTAAAGTTTTCACTTCTGTCCGTCAAGAAACCACTTCATCCCCGGTAAGTTTATTCCCTTTTTTGGATTTAAATCAAGTTTCCTTCAGCGTGTTTGTTCGTAATTTACCTCGCGAGGTTGATTTGCTAGTTATTAGCCTTATCAGAAGTAACGGCGGCGCTAAGCTCTCCACGCTTTCATCGCTGTTTAGTTAGTGTTTTATCACAGGTAATTCACCTTGAATGAAGTCGGTGGCTTGGTAATTGTCTCAGCATCTAATGTAAAGCCCTCATGGGAGAGTTAGCTGGCTAACATGTGCCTTTGGTTCAGTTCGTGTGGAGAACAAAAACAGCGTTAACTTCAGTTCAAGTCTTCAATCACATCCTAGAAATGTGTGTTTTGATTAGTAAACTGTTACTAATATCAGCCACACAGCATAAAAGACATGCATACAGTCTTTGTTGAGGTTGTTGATCATGCAAAATATAAATGCACGATTAAAATGAATCCATTTAAACAAGTATATAGCCTTTGCTTTAAATGAGTTGTACTCTTTTTCTTTCACAAGCTCCACGCTATAATTATGCATATTACAATGTTTGTCAGTGTGCATTAGTCAAATCTCATTCAATTGAGTGTTAATCCTAACTGGGTGGTTTGATTTTGGTCAGCAGGTTTAAACAGGGACTCTCATAGACTGGTTGTGTCTCATTGCTGAGTGAACTACCTATCTAGACTGTATTTCAGGGCACCTATAATGCAAGCAAGTGCTGATTAGGGAGGTCTGGTAGGCCAGTATTTGTAGTTGAGTTTCGTAATACTTTGTGAGTGTACTAAAAAGTTCTCCTTTAGTTTCTTTGTTTGGTTTTGAAGTTGTTGAAACTACAACAAACACATAAAAACTACGCCCTTTGACAGGTTTCATTTCTCCTTTCTGCCTCTGAGCGTTTACTATTCAGTTAATCATTTGTTGCAGCTCATCCCATACTGCCTTTTTTTTAGTTTAGTTGTATGTTCTTAAACCAGGTGTTTTCCCTGATTCCCTCACTTTGTGAAGATCTGTCCATTCAGCACGACTGGGAAAAAAAAAATCAGCGTTTCATTCGTTACTACAGAGCGTTATCCAAATTATTATTATAGCTCTTTACACCTAAAATATTTACTTTAGTGCTCATCTTAGATTTGAAGTTAATATTCCACTCATTTAAGGCGCGTAAACAGACAATTAATAGATGACTAATAATAACAGATGGTATTTTCTTTATTAACTTAGTGTTTTAGTGTCAGGCTGTATCTGAAAAAGAACGTGAACAAATTTAATAAAGTGTAATACGGCCATGCATGAGTGAAATATAAACTGATTTTTATTACAGATAAAAATATTTGTTCACAGCGTCTACAACTCGTTTGAGAAGTAGGTTGTGGATGTCTTCAAGATGGATCATGATACGAATTTGTCAGATTGCGCACACTTACTTGGGTTCACTCTTTACCAGAACAAGCTAAAACCACAATTTACAAAACAAATATTTGTCTTATTCACTTGAAGTCATTCAAACTCCCGAGCTTTTAACATGTCAAATCTTTAAGCTTTTATTGTGGTTTAATATTGGCATGCTGTAAACGTCTGTCCACAAAAATGTTGGCAGTTCTGCTTATGTAAATTTATAAAAAGCACAGTGAGCACATAGATTTTTTTTTTCCAAATGCGTTCACATTTCCAGCTCTGAAAATATGGTATTATGAGCTGCACACGTATAAAAAAAACACAGTGCCACTCTTTGAAATCTGATAAGATCAGTGGTTTTCAGCTTTATGAATGGTGCAACCCCATTTGTTTAATTTTAATGTTATATTCGATTGAATTGGGGCTACTAGTCATTTTAAAGCCGGTTTTGTGATTGGTAGTAAATCAGATTCACTGCACAGAACCATAGTTCACTGAAAAGCTACTCAATATTGCAGATGTTTTATCCGTGCAATAAAGAAATAGCAAATATCAGCTGTTTTCAGAGCTTCTCAGCTCTGTGTAGTAACTAATGCTCCATCCGAAAGCATTAGAAAATACCACATTTAATAACATGTTTTTACTCCAAACTCACTTCATTACATAAGTCGAGTGTTTGAAATAAATCCTTTTGTGAGAAGGTGTGGCTTTTTTAAACATTTAGCATTCTAGGTAGTAAAATTTCGTCGACATCACCCAACCCTAATTATAATGACAATTATTATTATAATAATAGAGCTGTTAAACGATTAATCGCATACAATATAAGTTTTTGTTTGCATAATGTGTGTGTGTGTAGTGTATATTTATGCACACACACTGTACAGTATGCATTTTGAAAATATTCACGTCTGTGTTTATATTAATATAAGTTATATGCTAAATAAAAATGTTTAATATATAAACATTTTTCTGAAATATATTCATGCATGTGTGTATATACACCTAATAAATATACACCACACACATACATGTGTATACATATTATGTAAACACAAACTTTTATTATGGATGCAGTTAATCATTTGTCAGTAAATAATGATAAAGGTGAGAGCACCCTCTGCCCTTCGGATGGAGATTTAGTGCTTCACTGAAGGATACATGTGAGAATGGCGATTGCGATTTCATTTCTGTTTATGGTGCATCGCAAGATTGAAGTAATAAGTGCTTCCAACTCACGTTTGGGAAACCCTGCATTAGTACATTCTTCTTTCAGATCTTACTCCTTCAGGCGTTTTCTGCATCCTGGAGCTTCGTTATATTGTTAACAAACCTGTGATGGCCTGCCTTGGGTTTCACAACTGTGTTATTGATGAATAGTTATTGGCCTTTAAACAGTGTTTATAAAATGCACTTTTTAGTGATAAATACTGTGACCATGGACGATTTTGCCCCGCTTGCGTATTAAACATTAAACAGCTAAGCGATGCGTTATTTCTAAATGACATAACTTCCCCCACCTCCTGCTGCGCAGTGAATATAGTCAGGAAACGGTAATGTCGCTGTCAAAATCCAATCAATGATTAACCGTTTTCTTGACGTGTCTAGATAAACACCTTTATGGCATATCGTATTCAGACGTCCTGCTGTAATGGCTGACTGCCTAATAAACAACAGTCTAGTACATAAATTGCTATATTGCACTCTTGAGACGAATGATGTGATAGTTGAAGGGAGTGCCACAAGCATGAGAGAATGTAGGAGTAAGTGTAATGCGGTTTGTTCTTTCCGAGGAAGCTGCACGTGTGGCTCTCTTAGGCGTGGATGTGTAGATGAATGTGACTGATAATTCCTTTTTAGGTGGGGGTTTTAGGTTTTGTTTCCCCTTTCTTATGCTCTGGCTTTCCCCTCAGGTGAAGGGGTTTCAGATGAGTGCCCTAAAACTGAGCTAACTTTGTTGTGGTGAGGAAGCATAATGGCTGGCTGCTTGGTGGACAAGGTGACAGGTTTGTTCTTGGTTAGGGTTATACCTTTTCCTGTTAACATTTGAGTCAATAAGCCTAGTCCTGTGTGTGGGTTAATTTGTGAGGTAAACGAAACTAATCGCTCATAATGTGTGTGTGTGTGTGTGTGTGTGTGTGTGTGCATAGTAATTAGTTTCTGGTAAATAAGAGCAAGTTTACTTTGTGAACTGGGAAGGTGTTGCTGAAGAGTTGTGAAAGAATTGCTTGTCATACCTTGCTGTCTATTGGTGTAATCTATATGGAAATGGGGATAATTCTCATGCCCTATCTCAACTGACTCGCACACCTATTCAAATCTTCCGGAACAGTAAAGTGTGTTTGTGCTATCTGTGTTTGCCATCCTGGAGAGTTTGAAGCATACGCTTCATATAGAGGAAGATTCATTTTATAGGATTTCTTGTTTGTTTTTTTTATAATAATTGGAAATACTGTAGGTTGCATCTTCAGCAAGTCTCAAAATGAATATCATTTTCTTCTTGTTGTGATGCCTAAATTCTTTTAAATCATTAATAAACAAGTTTAGTTGTTCAAGTTTTAATTTGTAATATTGTTCATTCTTGGCTGGCCAGGAGGACTTGTTCAGAAATCCAGGAGGTCTCCTTATGCACAGTTTGTCAGGCATGTTCTTATATAAATACATTTTAAAAAGTAAATAAAACAAAAAAGCAATACAACGTATTAAAAGATAATATCACAAAACTAGGGCTGGGCGATAAAATGATAACGATATGTATCGTGATAGGCATGTGATCGATGAAAAATGTGTTTTTTTTAATTCTTCGTCGGAAGAAACCGGTAGTGATGGGTCGTTGTTTTGAAGGAATCTTTAATGTGACTTGGGAAGAACGAGTCATCTCGGGGAGTAATTCGTTCAGTCGCGCATTGCATTGCGAAAAGTTCTTACTGGGATTAGTTCACCTGTTTCGAGTCTTTGGATTTGAGTTATTCGTTCATCACGTGACAGCCCAATAAGCCAAAAGATCGAATGAATTGAAAGACTCGATAGATGAGCTAATCAATTCTCTTTCCGGCTCTGACTGCTTCGTTACATTATGAACAGGCCCCGAAATTAAGTTTTTGACACATCGGCCAAGTTGAAATAAGAAAAATAACTTTTTGGTCATTTTAGATTTGTTATTATAACTTGGAAATGTATATTACTTTTGAAATGTTTTTAACGAACTATCTGATCTAGGATGAAAAAGGATGTCTAAAGAAATATTACAAATTGCCGTGCAAAGGAAGGCTTGCGTGCAGATGCTAGATTGAATAGGTTACGCTTTGAGATCCAAGACAAATTTCAGAAAGAATTCCAACAATTATATTTGGATTGAATTGAAAAACTCATCTTAAAGCTAACAAATGCCTCTAGTTTAATTAATTTAACAGACCTTTGAGGTTTGGGCAGAAACTCATGTAAATTGTGTGTTTTTGTGCATTTCATTTTTGCATATGGTGAGTGTGAAACACGAAACGCATCACCTTCACGATTTTATAGTAAAATGTGTTACTTTTTATGTTAATCGGGCCAATTTAGATCAAAAACAACACACTGTCACTTTAATTCAGCGAAGCAGTGCGGCTAAAATAGACTCGGCACTGCCGCTCCTGCGTGCTGTGAAAGTTAATCCGTTAACATTTCGGACATTACGAACGACCCAAAAAGACTTTTCAGACAAGAGGTGAGGTGAGCTAATCATAAGGTGTCAGGGATACGTCCTTGGCAGGACTGGTCCTTCCAAGTCACTTCCTTCAGAGGCTAGACGTGGCTCCTCTTAAGCATTCGGAGAACACGTAAATGGAACAGGCCAGCAAGTGCACGTTATTGCGTCATTACGTCATTACGTCAGTGAAAAGGTCCACTTTCGTCGCGGAAAAATGGAAGTGCAAACATTACTAAAGAAATGCCGCTGACGGCTAATAATTGTGAAATGACAGGTCCGGTTCAGTTAGCTATCAATAACGTCATTTCTAGAATTTATAATATCAATACGGTAGTAATCTGTACTTTTTTAATACAAAAATGTTTTTTTAAGTAATTTGTAAATATACTTACATTTGAAAGCATATTGCCCCGTTGGCGCTCCGACTTTTTACATTTTTGAGCAAGATAGCAGAGCTGCGCGCATAGGATTGTGGGTGATTTTAGAGCGCGAAGGCTACACTTATGCATCCTTTCCTGTGTATGGGATATTTTTCCAGCGAAGGACTCAGTCCTTGGTTGAAATTCCGAGGATCCTCGACATTGGAACAGTCCTTTGACGGATGTTGATGCATCCTCGAAATACGCTAAAATAAACGAGGAAAAGTCAGTTCGCCAGTATGGCCGTTTTTTGGATATTATGACTAATGCCGCCTGTAAATTATGCAAGCCAAAAACTTGATGTATATTTCTGTCTTGATAACTGATGGGATTATGAGCAGAGGAAGGTTAAGTTTAAAATAAAAATGTTGAAATGTAATATATTTTTCTCCTTGTCCGTTTTTTAAATGGGTCATAAAAATATCAATGATTATCGATATCGAGCGATATGAAACACTGATACCAGCCATATCGCCCAGCCCTACACCAAACTACTCTCCTTATCTTTATGTCCTTCAGGGGGAAAAAAAGTTTCAGCCTTGGCTTTAGTTTTTAATCTACACACACTGTTGATGAATTTTAAAAACTTTGAATGAACTCAGTCTAATGTTTGACAAGCCTTCATCACCCTTATGTTCAGTCTCTATGTGGAAACCACATCATTTCCATCTCAGTAAAGTGTATTTACATAGTAGTACACCTGAATGAAAAGCAGGCACTATAGCAAACTGCTCTCTGTACTAAGCCCGTCACACATTTTCAAGATAATATTGTCTGGCCCTGTAATTTCACCGATGCAGCCTGCCTATCTTTTGCTTGGCTTGTATCCATGCAGTGTGGTTTTGTGTATCTGTGTAATTTGTCATGTGTTCGTAGCCAGGCTATGAAATGTGATATTCTATGAGGGCTGCCTCTTCCATTATCTCAGAAACCTCTCTAAAAATAGATCCATGCATCCAGACACCATGCTATAGCCTACTACAAAGTGCCATTAGCCCCTTCTTGCTCCCAACAGCCTCATCTGGCTGAATGAACTCCTGCTGCTGACTTTTAGCTGTCCCGTCTGCACATTCAATAATCGTTCTTAGACTGGTCCAGAAGCATTAAAGTGTTTTGAATGAAGTGAGACAGTTGTACACAATTGTTGTACACAAAAACCACAACCCTGTTAGAATTTAGCCTTTAAAAATAGGTCTGTGCAGGTTACAGGTAAATGATTGATTGCTTCATAAACTTCATGGAGTACGGATGTCATGAGAAACACTCTGCAACTGCTTGAGTCATCCTGTACGGTTCTTACTTGCTTGTCTTAAGCTGACAGTTCAATCAAAACTATATTTTGTCATCACTTATTCACCCTCATCATAGTATAACCAGTATAACTGTTTTTGTTTTTTTTAACAGTGGAGCACAAAATTTTGAAGAAACTGGTTTTGTTCATACAACAAAAGTCAGTGAAACAACACTAGACCCGCCTGTATATTTTTTTTGTTGTTGTTTGGAGGGAAAAAGATGCCTATTTCTTTAAAATCACTTCTTTGCATCAGTTGTGTTCTGACATAAGAGCGAATTCTAAGAAAAGTAAAATTTTTCAGAGGATTCACCTAATAAATATATATAATATATTATATATAAAATATATATATATAAAATATATATATATTTTTTTTTATATATATATTTT
>JAUMHI010000030.1:756772-778930 GCA_032359435.1 Enteromius unitaeniatus
GAAATGAAAATTCTGTCATCATTTTCTCACCCTCAAGTAATTCCAAATCTGTATGAATTTCTTTGTTCTGCCAAAACCAAAGGAAGATATTTTGAAGAAAGTTTATAACAAGACTGTTTTTGGTCACCATTGACTTTTGGGTGAACTATTCCTTTAAGGTGTTATTTATTTATCAATGAAAAGTCAAGTCTTCAAAATGTTTTTTTGCACATTTTGTGACATTTTATTTAAATGTAGTATTTTGTAGTAATTATTTGTACATTTATTTCTTTGATAAATTTTCAATACAAGGTCTTAACACAATTAAAATACAAATATTTTGTTTTGTGTTTTTTTTATTTTTATGTTATTTTAACTTTGTTTTATATAATTATAATGATTTATACAATTACAATATATAAAAAAATGTTACTAGACAAAACCAGCTACATTAACACTTATGTTACATTTTAAATAATTAAATAGCTCTTTACCTAACCTTACTCTCTTAAGAAGTGCCTTTTTTGTTTTAAAAAAGTATTTAAAAGTACTTTTTTAAATTATACCCAGTTAAATTATACCCAAATTGTGTCATCAATTACATTTTTGTAATGGTATATGAATACTAGCAATTCACACACAAGAAATACAAAGAAAAAATAGCATTTGGAATTGTTTATTACATTTTATCACCCATCCAATCAGAAATACAGATTAATGTAAAGCAGATGATTATTAAAAACATTGCTTAAAATGGGTTCTGATATTGTCAAAATGTTCATTCCTTTTCTTTTTTTTTCGCTCAGAAATGCGCTCCAGGCTACTACAGAGACACTAAAGGGCTGTTCCTCGGGAAGTGTGTCCCTTGTAACTGTAACGGTCACTCTGATGAGTGTCTGGATGGCTCTGGCATATGTGTGGTGAGTTATATATAAGTCATATAGTCATATATAAATCACATAACAGACGTAAACATGGGCAGTATATAGCCATTTCAGATTCCACTGGGTATAGTAAAATGCCAAGCCTCGTGGAAAACAAAATCATAAATCTGATGAAATCTGATAAATCTTTCTCCTGGGAAAGACCTTTTAAAGTTCCAAGAGTGGATGTTGGAGCACAATTCAGAGATTGTTTTCTAAACGTTTTAACTCTTCATATGCAGAACTGCCGCCACAATACCGCTGGAAATCATTGCGAGCAGTGTCTGGGCGGTTTTCATGGGAACAACACTGTTGATGGTCACGCCGTGTCCTGCTCCAGCTGCCCCTGCCCACTGCAAGTGGCTTCAAACAAGTCAGTTTATCTTATTTTAATTCACCACTAATTTACTATTTCTTGTTCATCTGAGACCTTTTCTAATTTATTAGTCCTTCTCATGCTGATTTGCTTGACATGTGTATTTTATTCTTCCTGGTTTCTTCTCTGGTTTCTGATTTTGCTCCCAGTAAGAGCTGATTTCAGTGTTGGATATCCCAGCATGCCTGATTTTCAAATGAAAGGATAATGTCTGTTTGATTTTGTTATCAGTTTCGCCATTCGCTGTGTGGAGAAGCCCAATCAAATGCAGTGTCTATGTAGGCCCGGCTATGCTGGGTCCAAGTGTGAGAGGTACAGTTATGATTAATTATAAATTATACTTATTGTTATTTAATCAGTAATCATTGTATTATTATTTTTTATTTACTATTACTTGTCATAATAATAAATAAAAATATAATATACATTTTATTAGTGCTGTCAAATGATTAATTGCAATTAATCTAAATCTATTTGCATAATACTGTTCTGTATATATTTATTATGTATAAACACACACGTGTATTTTGAAAATATTTACATGTCTATATTTATATTAATATAATTTATATTATAAATATATTATATATATTTATATTATATAAATTCTAAAATATGTACATGCATGTGTATATATATATATATATATATATTGATAGTAACTAATTGTTGCACAGCACTAATTCTTGTATTAAATTAAAACATGTTTATATATGATTAAAAAAATCATCTTTTTATTAAACAATTTTTTTATTATTAAATAAATATTTAAATATTAAAATGCTTATTGAAATATAAATTCATGAATGTAATTACTGTGTGTGAATTATTGATTTGTCATTTAGAAAATGATATATATCCATGAAAATTTTATTTTTCATACTTTTTTACTTTATCAATACTTTATTTTTTTTCTCTCTCTCTCTCTTTTTTTTTTACATTACATTTTTACTCCTAATGCAGATGTGCACCAGGACACTATGGAAACCCAACGGTGATTGGCAGCACATGTCAGCCGTGCAACTGCAATGGAAACTCAGACCCCAACATGCTGTTCAATGACTGCCACCCTTTGACGGGCGAGTGTCAGAGCTGCATGCACAACTCCGCCGGGCCGCACTGTGAGATCTGTGCACCGGGTTTCTATGGGGATGCCATCACTGCCAAGAACTGCACTCGTAAGACAGATTTGGAAAAATTTTGATTTATCCAATCTGACTGGTATTCCCTGTATTCAGAGAGTTCTCATGATTGCCTTATTTCCCACCTGTATTACCCAGGATGCAACTGTTCTCCATGTGGCACTGAGCGTTGTGACCCTCACACAGGGCAGTGCCACTGTAAGCCTGGTGTGATGGGAGCCCACTGTGACCGCTGTGAGGTACGTCTGCTGTTTTGTCTTTATCTGTTGTTTCATGTCGTAGGTTGATGGTCATTTTGTTTGTTTTTTGTTTTGTTTAGAATGGGGCATTTGGCTTTGATGCGTGTGCTGGTTGCCGTAAGTGTGATTGTGATGCAGCAGCGGCGTTGGTTCAGCCCTGTGACCCGGTTAATGGCATGTGTGCCTGTAAGCCTGGGGTAAATGGACCGAATTGCCACCAGTGTGCTCCAGGTTACTGGGGGTACAGCCCTGATGGTTGCAAGAGTGAGTCAAAAGCACATATACACTGCATAAATATGCAATATGACACGTTATAAATTGAGTGTATTAATGTATTTGTGTGACCTGCAGAGTGTGAGTGTAGAGGAGGCCGTTGTGACCCTCGCACAGGAGAGTGTCATTGTGCAACAGGTCTGACGGGGAAGCAGTGTGACACGTGTCTTAATAAATACAGCGTCACTGTGCTTCATAGTGGAGATCTGCACTGTCAGCGTAAGTACAGCTTCACTGCACAGCACACTTCGTTCAGTCCCTCGATTGTCAATGAATACACTTATTCTTTCATTTATTTACTGTTCAATTTCAAATATTAAAGAAATGAATACTTTTATTAATTAAGGATGCATTAAATTAATACATAAATGTAATTAAAAAAATATATATATAAATACGTGTTTATCTATGTATACATAAATATATACACTACACACACACTTATATTATGTGAGCAAAAAATGGTGTTGTGTGCAATTGTGATTAATAATTTGACAGCACTATAAATTACACTTTAAAACATTCAAATACAGCTATTTTAAAATTAAGTAATGTTTTACACTTTAATGTTTTTGATCAAATAAAGGCAATGCCTTGGTATGCATAAGAGAATGCTCATAAACAAAAATAATGTTAAAAAAATAGCATTTTATAGACACCACTTTTTTTAAAGGTTTGTATATACTCACTTATTGATTAATTCATCCATTCACTCTGTCGATACAAAGATAAAGTGAACAATATACTTTGCGAGTTGCAATTAATTTCATGCATCAGCTGATGATGATGTGCATTCTGTTCTTAGCCTGTGACAGCTGTGTGATAGTGCTGCTGGAGGATCTGGACAAGGTAAACAGACTTTATCAGTCCATTGCCCATCAGCTGAGCAGCCTCAATGCCAGCTCAGTGGCCTGGGCTCAACTAAACCGCCTCAACGCGTCCATTCAGGACATTGCTGTGAGTCTCTTCTTCTCACACTCATACACAGAAACACTCTCTGACTCTGTATCAGGACTTTTAGATTGTACTATCTGCCCCACTTAAACTTTTAATTATGTTTAGTATTATAACTGTAACTATATCTTTGTCACAGAATGCCATAAATAACTACAACAGCACTCTGGACAAGAGCAGGGAACAGGCCAGTATGCTGGAGGGAGAGCTGGAAATCATTGACATGGATATTAAAGAGTTAGATGAGAAGGTAGGAGAAAATATCATCACTTGAACTCCTTCTGATTTGCTTTTAAACCGCCAGTGTCTAAAAGAGAACGTTTGAACATATTGACTAAAGTTTTATGTGTGTGTTTTAGGCCTCAGTCACACAAAAAAAGGGTGATGCTTTAGAGGACAGCACTAACTCCACACACACTAGAGCACAAGACCTGCTTGGATTCATCAAAGGCATTATGGGAGATGTGGAAGGTGCGAGTGTGATTAGGAAAAAAAAAACTTGCGACATTTACCCATTCACACGCATTCAACTGACAACATTTCTGCATCTGCTCAGATATTATAAAGCAGGTGAACCGGACAGCACAGAACGAGACCAAGGTGATCGATGATAAGGAACTGGCTCGAAAAATATCAGAGGTGGAGTCCATGCTCAGAGACATGCGCTTTAGGGGCTTCGACTTCCAGAAGAAGCTAGCAGAAAATGAGCTGGAACAGGCCAACAATTGTAAGTAACAGGATGGACAGAGTCACCCACCTTTTTTTCATTTTATTCTGTAACGGCATGAGACTGTCATGCATGTAATTGATAATTTTTTGTAACCGTTCTAAGCTTATAATCCTATATAAATAGTTAGGAAATGTAAAACTGTATATTATAAAAGTATTTTTAATGCATGAACTTTGCTTTGAAATGCACATTATAATGCATCATATGATCTCACAGACCCAGTTATAATACATTAATATTAAAAGGAATAAAGATGTAGATCAAATTAAAATAAAAAGCCAGCACTTTTGTATCGCCATTCAGAAGTGCTGCATGTTGGGGTTTTTTTGTGTGTGTTTTAAGATTGTATACCTTGTCCATCACAGTTGTTGTCTCTCTGTAGTGGTAGATCATGTGAAAAATGAGATTGCAAACCGGACACTAAATAATGAGGCAGTGGCAGAGAACATCAGAAACAAACTCAACCAGTTCAATCAGCAGCTGATGGACCTGAGGGACGCTATGAATGAGGCTGTCAAAAACACCGCAAACACCATAGAGGCTAACAATATTAATGAGAAACGCATGGAGGAGCTGCGGGTAATTGTATAAACACATGTACAGAAGTGGGGAAAATATCAATTTAAGCAGTAGAATTTGAGTTTAACACATCAAAGGAAGTTGAATTGGGATTTGAATTGAATGGAAGAGGAGTTAAACAGAATTGCAGAGCGAATAAATGAATTTCTCTGTTGCGTTTATCTAGAATGCAGTAAATACCCTGCTGAAGAAGAAGAAGGAGGTGGAGAACCAGCTTCAGATGGCAGAGGATGATGTGACACAGGTCAACGACCTCCTCTCCATGCTCCAGGACTCCAAAGAGGTACAGACTCACAGGATCTGCACGCTTGTGTATGCAGAATCAAATATAGTGTTTGTGTGTTTTATAAATAAGTCTCATGCATGCTGTCATCTCTATTAGGATTATGAGCGTCTGGCTGCTCAGTTGGATGGAGCGAGGCAGCCTCTAGCTGAGAAGGTGCAGAAGTACGCTCCCGCTGCCAATAAAATCCCCCTGGTGGAGGCTGCAGAGAAACATGCTGAAATGCTAGACCAGCTCGCCAGTAATCTCTCCAGGTGTGTGACTATTTAGTAGCGGACACCTTATATATATATATATATATATATCATTTGTTTATATACATTTTTTTCTTGTTGTTTCGACATTGTTTAATACACAGAATGGCACAGACACGCAATTAGTAAAAAAACAAAATAAACTCATTTTTTTTTTTATTATAAAAACATAGCATTTTTCCCCAAAATGCAACAAGTATGTTGAATGAATATAAAAGTTAATTTCCATATTGAAAATGTTGAAAATGCACAACAAAGTAAGTTGACCGACATATAACCAAATGTGATTCTGCCATTATTGTATTCAGAGCTCTACTATTACTGGTACTGTTTATAATGTGTGAGCGGATATATTGTGTTCTGCAGAGAAGGTAGGGTGACCATACGTGCTATTTTTCCCCAGACGTTTCCTGGCCAGGACTTCTAGAAGGACACACACACACACACACACACACACATAGATATAGATCGGTTCCTAATGTTTTCTAAATACTCTTGAGATACAAATCAAAGCAATATAGAAACTCTAGCCAGGATGCATCCAGGAGGAATGGCATGTAAGGTCACCCTAGAGAAGGGAGACTGGTGTTTGTCATGGTTTGGAAAAAAATGGAGAAAACACGACAGAATAACAGCAAATATCGCATTTTGTGTATAATTCAAAATTTACCTTTTAGTACCGACCAGATACAATACTGATTTTGGCAGAAACTCTTTTTAACGTTTAGCGTCTTTTGAAACCAAACTCTTTGAAATCAAACCAAAATACACAAAACTATGTACAAATATATATATATATATATATATATATCTCTACAAAAATCCTGACTTATAATTGCTTTTAATAAACAATTCTGATGTATGCAATCAGTCACCTTGCTAGCATCTAGCATAATTACAGGTCAGCAAACAAGCTGAACTGAACCAGTATTTTAAACATTATTTTGTTTTATTGGACACAAAAAATGCCATTAACAAAGCAATTTTTATATGTATAACACATTTCATATACAATGATAATTCAGAAGTGCTTTACATTTTTACGGGTACATTTTGAGACAGACTTGATGAACCTGCTGTGAAGCCAAGGAGGAACATTAGATATACGATAGGTTATATGATAGGACAATCTTAAAATTCCTGAATATTAATCAGGAATGTTAGTCAACTTGGCTGTATAGTGCACATTCTTGTACTTTATGACATCTGTGACCTTTAATATGCTGAATGTATGTTCACATGCAAAATTGTGGCTTTGTGTTTGTTTGTGCAGTCTGATATCTGGCTCCAATCAAGACAGTTTTATACAGCGTGCTCTGAATGCGTCTCGCGCATACACGAACATTATAAACAGCGTGCTGGAAGCCGAGGCTGCAGCTAAGAAAGCCAATGAGACTGCTACTGAGGCTCTGGAGGTACAGTCAATGCATGCACATCAACAATCTTAATTGCTCTGAAGACCTGAGTAAGTGACATAAGTTAATTGATCTAGAACATAAAGGACAAAGACCTGCCCCTGCAAGCTGCGGCACTGAAGAATCAGAGTAATGAACTTGTGAAGGAAGCAGAGGAACTGAATAACAGCAGTCAAAGTAAGAACAGAAACTGGTGCTTCTTTCAAGGTAGCCCTACATTTATGTTGTTGCTGTAAACCTTGGTCTAATGCAGGCCATTACTATGTCTTTGGCAGATCTAAAGCCACGTTTGGACTCAATACAGAAAGGTTTGCAGGATGCAGAAAAGAAGAAAGAAAAGATGCTCCAAGACCTTAAGAACATTCAGAATAGCCTCAACACCAGCCGAGGTCAGATCTCAAACAGTGAAAACTGTAACATTTAAAATGTAATTTAAAATGATAGAATTAAATGTTAATTTAATAAAAAATAATTTCATAAAATGTAATTTATTCCTGTGATGCTCATCAACACTCCAGTCTCCAGTGTCACATGATCTTTCAGAAAGCATTCTAATTTGCTTATTTGATGCTTGATAAACATTTCTTATTAAAATTAATGTTTAAAAGGTACGCTTCTTAACATTTTTGTAGTGATTTAAAACGTGTCCTTTGAGGATCCTTTGAATGCAGAGAAAGTTCAAAAGAATATAATTTATTTAAAATAGAAATCTCTTTTGCAACCTTTTAAATGAATTTACTGCACTTTTTTTATCAATTTAATGCATCCTTACTGAAAAAGTAAATTACTGCATATATACATTTGCAAAAAACAACTAATATTTTTAGTATGTTATCATGTTTTTATTGTTAGCTGTTTTTTGTGCAGTTTGATTGCGATTTAATTGGAATGCACAATAATAAAAAAAAAAGATTTCTGAGGATTGTTAGCTGTTTTTGCAAATTAACTTTCATATATTGTCTGTCAAGCTTAACTGAGTAAAAAGCGTGACCTGAACATTGCTATTTAAATGTGTTGAAATGGTGCAGAAGACATAGCGAATGACATCGCCGCAGCTAAGAGTGCAGTGGAGCAGGCTAACAACACGGTGGCTAATGTCAGCAATGCGCTGGCTCCGATTCAGAAGCAGCTGGAGGACTGGCAGAAGCACTACGGAGACTCCAACGCAACCAGCGACGATATCAACAAAGCCCTCAACGATGCCAATACCTCAGGTGCGTGTGAGGGGGAGCTCTGCTGAGTGAGCAAGACATCAAGTCATTTCACATCAAGTCCAACGTGTTTCTGTGTTCCTGCAGTGGTGGCGCTGAGCGACACTCTTCCTCAGCTGATAAAGAAGTTGGATCGTCTGCAGAACACCTCGTTTCAGCCTTCCAACATCTCCGACAGCATCCAGAGAATCCGCCAGCTCATTGAACAGGCTCGCAATGCTGCCAACAAGGTACAGCTCTTCAGAAGCCTCAAAGCATCCCTAGTTGTTTTTTTTCCTCAGGCAGTGACTGAACTCTCTGTTCTTCAGGTTACCGTGTCAATGCAGTTTAATGGTGACTCAGGAGTACAAGTGAGGACACCCAGTAATGTGGCCGACCTGGCAGCCCATTCATCCCTACACATGTACATCAAGCTACCACGTGACACACGTACAGTACGCCAAACTGACACTATCAAACCCCAGTTTGTCTTCTACCTTGGAAACAAAGATGTAAGCCAACCTCCTCTGCCTCCCAGAGATATGCCATCCATTATGTTAAGTTGTGCATTAGTTATATACAGTATGTGTGTTGTAGTCCACTAAAGATTATATGGCGATGACACTGGAAGGAGCAAAGCTGCGCTGGTACTTCAATGTGGGAGAAGATACAGCGCAGCTGCTGATGACTGATGACGTGACAAAGGATTTCTTCAACAAAATTGTCCTGGAAAGGTAGGAGACGTGCACACCATCATTACCGGCATGTGTCTGTTGCGCTTTGACTTCACTGAAATCTGTAATTTACTTGTGTTCTTTGTGTGCAGGACTCTACAGTATGGTGAGATGACAATGTCCACAAACTCAGAAGAAACAACTCAAGTTAAACAAAGTATGAAGACTAGAGAAGGAAAAGGCTTGCTGAACTTACCAGCTAAGGATACGGTGTTTTATGTCGGATCTTATCCCAGCACGTTCACTGTGAGTAAAACGAACCCACATGGAGCAGAACATAATAAACAATTGGGAGTGAGCCAATAATCAAACCTCTTTCAAACCACCCTAACAATTCTTGTGTTCAAGTAAAGATGTTTTATAACTTTATTCATGAAAGAATCCTGAAAAAATGCAGCATGGTTCCCACAAGAACATCAAAAAATTTTAACATCAAAAATCTAAGAAATGTTTCTTGAGCAACAAATCAGAATATTAGAATGATTACTGAAGGATCATGTGAGACTGGGGTAATGATATTGAAAACCTAACTTTGCCTCACAGGAATTAATTTGGAATTAAAACAATGTTTCACAATATTAGCTTTTTTACTGTATTTCTGAACACATAAAATGCTTTGATACAGCCTTGTTAATATAACTTTTTTTTCATTTATTGCCATTGGTTAACATTGTTTAATTTTACTTTGCGATTGCCTTCATCATCTCACACTCATTTAAAGTTGATCAGTAATAATTTCAGTCAAGAATTATTAATTTAAAGTCAAGTCACATGTAGCACATTTTACAAACAGATTGTCAGCATTGCCCCTGTTGGGAAATTCATCAATTATGAAACACACTGCTGTAAACAAAGCAGGTTTGCTGTCGTAAATGGTGTCATTATCCAGCTCAGTTGAGTTTAAGTTTTGTCTTCATCTGATGTGTTCAGTGCAGTCATTCAGACCCAACCAAGCAAGCCAAAGGTGATCAAAACTGGAATCATTTATAGATTATTTGCGCTTTTTTGTCCTCCATTTCAATAGATTTTAATATTGCTGAATCTTCCAAAAAAAATACCATTGTTACTTTCTCTTTTTCTCAAACACGCACAGCCTCCAGTGGATCTGAACATGTCATCACCTAACTTCTTCAAGGGCTGCCTGGAGTTATTAAGTCTAAACGAAGAACTAATCAGCCTCTATAACTTCGAGCAAACCTTCCAAATGAACACCACAACTGACCTCCCTTGCTCACGGTTAGAGAGGTTTCATTTATTATTTATTATATTACATAAGCTGTGTTAACCCCTTAGCCAGAGTGCATGCCTTGGAAAATCTCTTCATGTTTTTAAACAGGAAGAGGCCAGCAAGTACACCTGAATGGGGAGTAGACGGAGTGTATTTTGATGGTTCGGGCTATGTTGAGGTTTTGTTCGAAACTTTGAAGGACGACCGTGTGTTTGAGCAGCATGTCAAACTCATCTCACAAAACGGCATTGTCCTGTTGTTCCAAAGAGAGGTGAGACATGGGATTTTTTTATCGTTTGACACATTATGTAAGGGATAATGTACAGCCAGCAGGTTGTTATCGCAGAATAAAGCCTGACACGAAGCGGAGGGCTATTGTATATGACTAAAGGGCTTTATTCTGCGTAACAACCTGCTGGATGTACATTATCCCGCTTATTACACTGTTTCTTGCCACAAAAGCAAACCGACTGACCAATCAGAATGGAGTATTCCACGAAGCCGTGTAATGTGTTAATGTCTCTCTTTTCCCTTCCCAGGATAAGTATGTGTGCATAGCTGTGCAAGGAGGTCTTTTGAAAGTCCTGCATAACCTTAATGGAGTGTTAAAGGACTTAACTGACGCACAACAAGAGTCAAAAATTAAAATCAGTAATGCGCAGGCGAAATTTGTGAGTAAATCCTCTTTTCATTTTAGGATGTTCCTGCCTGCCTGCTCGTCACTGTAAGTTTGATGGTTTCCTTGTATTGTTTTCAGTTGGACGTTATCTTTCAACTTACGAAAAATGAAATGCTAGTGAGGCTAGATCGTCAGAAGGTCTACACACTCAGCAGCAACGAGCTCAACTTCACGGGGCGATATTTCCTGGGCGGAGTGCCAGATGATCAGATGCCCGAGAGGTGACCATGCAGACATTTCTACAGAGAAGTCATATCTGGATCCACCTGTGATCCTCATTAACTCTCTGTGCGTGTCATTGCAGTTTAAGGAGTGTGTTTGGGAATCATGGCTCCATAAAGGGCTGCCTCAGGACCATTAAGGCAATGAGAAGCTTTGTTCAAATGAAGACCATGAAGAGTGCAGGGATCAGCTATGGCTGTACAGATGACCTGCTGGTGAGCATAGGGTTGGGACTCGACATTCAGTTTTGCTCATGTTTCTGGAAAAACTGTGTTCTTCTGCTAGGAGTGCATTCACTCAGTTAATTGTGAAATATGTGAAGTACCCACTACTCAAAACCAGCCAATATAAAGATGTTGTATCGGTTTGAAAACTAACTGGCTGTTAAACACTTTCTAACTAACGTTGGTTCAAGATAACAGTTCAGATGTTGGCTTTGACCACCTATTTTGATGTAAACATCATTTCCAGTTCATTTTTTCACCTAGTCCATCACATATTTTGGTAACACAATAGATTACTGAATACATATGTACTATTAATGAAGAGTTGTTCCTCCTAATTAATGCGTATTCATAGTAAGGTAGTTGTATTAGTCATGTTTAGATATAAAAATATGGTCGTGCAGGATAAGGCATGTGCCTGAAGTACTAGTAAATCGCCAACATTATACTAGTAATATGCATGTTAATAATCAACTAGTTACTACTCCCCTAATAATCTAAAGTAGTAAACGTTTTATATTTAAATCCTATGCACCCAGAAACATGGATGTCTGAATTTTTGCAAACACTAAACCACATTTCTTTTCAATGCACAACATTTAACACCAAAGATTAGGAATATGAATTAGGCCATGTTGATATTACTTGTCAAGACACTTTGATAAAATGTTAAACAAGGCAAAATTGTAATTGTTGTAATTTTTACAACAAGTACTGTAAAAATGCCAGTAATACAAAGAGTAAAGCAAACCTGATAAAATACTTGATACCAAAATCATTTAGAATTAGAAGCAGGATCTTTTAAAAGCCTGATGATTCCCAATCCAACTGTTTTATGTGACATCTGCTGTGTTAAGACACATGCTCGTGTGTGTTTGTGTTGTGCGTCAGCTTACTCGTGAGGCTCATTTCACTGGTGAAGGTTACCTGGGCTTGAGAACAGATGATGTCCAGAATTCAGACTTCTACGCCGGTATCGGCTTCAGAACTGATCAGCAAAACGGGCTCATGTTTTACCGCCAAGGCCAGGTACAAATTACAGCATGACATATCATATTGTGAGCATATAACATGCAGTGTCTGTTTGAAGTCACACTTCATGTTTGATCTAGTCCCCCCAGAGTGACCGGTGTCAGGTGATGTTAGACAGCGGCCATGTAGTAGTCAGTACTGAAAAATATGGATACAGGTCTCTGAAGACATACAACGATGACAACAGTCACTATGTTTCATTTTACAGCAAAGTAGATGGGTATGCCACTCTTATGTTTAATAAAATACAATAAAATTGTGTTTGTGTATAGGGTTCTGAATATTTCTGCCTTTGTTTAGGTTACGTGTTTATATAGATGATGTTCTTGAGAAAGGAGGAGTTAATGTCAGTGCGGCTGACAGCAGGACGGCGCTGCAGTCTGACATTTCTTACGTGGGCGGCACACCTGAGTCAGACGGCCTCACCAACCTCATTGGCTGCGTCAGTAACTTCTTCATCGAGAGGTGTGTGACGCAATGAAGAGTGTAAAAGTGCCACTATTATGGGTAATGAAAGGTTCATATTTTGGTTTTGGGAGACTCCAACAACAGGTTGAAATGGATACATGTTTAAAAAAAAAACAACACTTTTATTTTCTTCTAATATGCATTTACTTTTATATACATTAATACCTTATTTTCTCAAACAAATCCCTCCTTTGCGTGATGCTGATCTATGGTGATAGGTCAGATTGGTCTCATTTTCATTTTGTGTCTGTAACGCCTGATAAAGCAGAGTTTTTGTGAGAGCAGTGCTGCTGTGTGTACAGCCTTACCGAGGAAACCACTATTTTTAGCGCTACCAAAGCGCCACCTAGTGGTGAAGAATGAATTTACATTTTCATTCAGACCAACCTGAGAATACCAAGTAGTGGGCGGCAGTGATTCAGAGTCACTCCTTTTGAGAGACAATGACTATATATGCAGTTTTTTCGCGTCTGGTGTGAACATAACATGAAAGCTCATTTTCAAAAATCCATAATAGGGCACTTTAAAAATAGAATAATGAAAGAAAATGCTAATTAACAGTGTATAAGTGAACGTATAAGCTTTATGAACGTTACAATTTGATCAGCTTTTATCATTTGTATTGTAATTGTGTTCCTAGAAATAAAGGACCCCAGACTGTAGAGGATATGAAAAGTGCTCAAGAGGGACAGAAATACACATTTGTTTGCCCCTCCTCTTCAGTCCCACTGGAAATACTGGATTCACCAAAGCAAAAGAATCCAAAGGTACTATTTTTAACATGTTAAATATTAAACCAATATAATATTTCAAATTTCAATTCAATTATTTTGCTAGCGTTAAATCATTTGTTAGCACAAAAGCCATTTCTTTTTAATAATATCTTTTTTTCCCTTGTAGTGGATAATCATATTATTTGAATGTTTGTGAATATACAGGTGAAGCATCATGGAAGTTCGAGAAGTCAAATGGCACATGACTCTTGTCAGGGAGAGATGGCCGTCTCTGAGGGTGATGCTCAGCATTTCAGTGGCTCCTCCCATAGCCATCTGAGATTTGATTCGCTGCCTCAAGCATTTAGCAAGGCGTGAGTATAAAAAAAACAAACATGAAAACCTCAGAGTAATAAAACGCTGTAAAGCTATTAAATGTTATGGCTGATGACAGCCAATTAATGGCTGATATTTTGTATGAAAAATGTATATTCATTTTGCGATTGCATTTAATGTTGTTCTTAAATTATTGGAGTGTTAGATGATCTTAATATAAAGAAATTAGATATTAAGTTGAAAATCATTATAATATGTCTAATACTGTCTAATACCGATATCACTAGTGTTGACTAAAAATGTGAATAACTCCACCTGCAGACCACACATCTCTGTCGGCGTGCGCCTGAACTCCTCCAGTGGACTGATTTTCTACGTGGCGGGAGGAAAAGGCCAGAGGACCATGATGCTCTCTGTGTTTGATGGACATCTGGTGCTGATGTTCAACGGCGGGAAGAGGAAGACCAGTATCCGCAGCAAAAACAAATACGCCGACGGCCTGTGGCACACGGTTCGTATGTGCACGAGTCGTGATTTTAGAAACGCATTTGTGTTTATTTTGTTTGTTTATTTTCTGCATGTATTGGTGCAGGTGTTTGTGAGAGTGGAGGCTGAAAGGGCCTCTCTGACGGTGGATGGCCTCGACACCCAGAAAAAGAGGGTGACGGGTGGAGGGAAGAGTGTGTTTGGTGCTCCTCTCTATATTGGTGGACTTCCCTCGGACCACAGCGCAGCTATGGTAGGAACTCTGTTTGCACACTTTGTTAATTGCAAAGCAAAAGAGACGCGGATGGTTGTGTTGAGGTTTATTGCTAAGCTAAAAATTATGCACAAATGTTGGATAAGGTCGTGTCTTTTTAATTACATAATGTTTATGTTGCCTTTTTTTATATTTATTGAAGTTCTGGTCATCCATACAACATTATAGTTTACAAAATATTTTATTTATGAAAACTTGATTTTTTTTAAAACAAACATTTCCTTTCATTTTTATTTAATAATAATTTGGAAAAAAATAAAAACATTTTCTTTTTTTAAATGTATTGAAAATACATGTCTTGATCTACCATGTTTTATTCTCCAAATCTTTACTGTAATAAGCACTCACAGAAGTGTTAGATAAGTCTGTTTAATGAGCGTAAACGGTTTATATTGCTTTATTTTATATGAAACGAAATGCACATTTTATATTATTGTAAAAAGTAATGAAAAATTCTACATTTCATTTAGAACTTAAACGTTTATTTTATCTTGAATGTTATATTATTATTGTATTGTTTTAGTAACATTTAATAATAATATTGTAATAGGAACATGCTTTTTTATATTATTTTGATAGTATGAAATCATATTCCAATGCTTAGTTTGTTTTTATTAATTTTTTTTTTTTTTTTTTTTGGATAAGTTATTTTAGCAATTACATCTGTTGAAATATATTTTCAGTGTCATGACTTTTTTTTTTCTTCGTAAAATCATTGCAGTGCGTTTTTGTAATTGGCTTATCCATTAAGAATATATTTAATAATATTGTAAAAGGCAGCATGAAGTTTGGAATGCAATCATGATACTGTAAAAAGCCAAGATTGTATCTGTACATCTTTTTAAAAGATGTAACTTTGTGATGTGATGTGGTTTCTATTTTCCAGGCTGGTTTTGTTGGATGTGTGCGGGATCTGAATCTGAACCAGGTGCTGTTACAGAGCCCCTCTCACAGTGTGGGAGTGACACCCTGCTACCAGCAGCCCCTTCAGCCCGGGGTGTACTTCTCCAGTCAGGGAGGATATCTGACCATCGGTGAGCATCCATCAGTTCTTCAGACTGAATTCAGAAAGGTGCTGTACAGTATACGTGGTTAATTGTGTCTCTCTGTGATGATAGATGAATCAGTGGTGTTGGGCCGGGACCTGGAGATCCAGCTGGAGGTGCGTCTGGTTTCTGACTCTGGACTCCTGCTGCACACTGGAGCCAAGAATACTCACCAGCTGAGTCTCTATCTGAACCAGGGCCAGGTGACACAGCCGTGCACACATACACTCACAACTCTCTCCAGGGTACATCATTTTGATCAGTGGGGTGGGTGCGTACACCGGTTTGAAGTGTGTTTGTTCTGTGCAGGTTACCGTGTTGGTGAACAGCGGTAGTGAAGAGTTCTCGTTCAGTCTGGCACCAGAAGAGTCTCTCTGTGATGGAGGCTGGCACACTATTACAAGTGAGTCTTTAAACTCACCCTTGTACCCTTGTGCAGTTTATCCTTGTGCTCTTTGTATTTTTTTATTTGGAAACCAAAGCTATTTGAATTTACTTATCATTATTAATATTTATATCATTAGTAGCTTTACATGGTTCTTGATGTTCATCACTTATTATTATTATTATATACTTTTTATCTGGTTCTAAAGCTACACAGAACAGAAGGGTTCAGATTAGCCACTTGCCCCGCCCCCAGACCTGTACATCATCAGCAGTGGACTGTTGACAAATATGATGCAGGGCAACAACTACACTGGGGTTAGGCAACATCTGTCCTGGAGTACCAGTGTCCTGTATAGTTTAGCTATCAAGCTAATCAAGGTCTTCAGAATTACTAAGGCTACAGGCAGGTGAGGTTTTTTTTTCCCCAGGGTTGGAGCTGAACTCTGCTGGATATCAGCACTCCAGGAATGATGTTGCCTACCCCCGGTGTAGTCTATTCATAGAGAGAGCCATTTACGTCTTTCCTGATTTAATCAGTCACAGGGTTGCCAGGTTTTCACAGCAAAACCTGCCCAATTGCTTTTCGGGGTGATTCCGAGGAAAAAAAAAAAAAAAACCTGATGGGGAAAAATGTTTTTTGATGGGGTTCCCCTGATAAACGTTGCGTTGCATGGGCTAAATATCATGTTATTGGGGTCACTTTAACCCAAGGACATGAAAATCATCCTGTGGAAAGAACGTTGAAGTACCTAATTTCCACAGTAAAACCATGGACTTGTCAACATTCATTCATAAAGACATTTACAGCCACCTGCTGGCAGTTTTAGTTTCTTTTTTTAAAGTGTAATATATAAATAAACAAATAGGTAAAAACATATTGCTGGATGTTTTACCAAAAAAAAACCCTGTCATTTGCTCACCTACTTCATGTACAGCAAAAGAGAGCAGGTTTGAAATGACGAGGGTATTTTAAAGACTCTTGGTAACAAAGCTGTTTTACGCCGGTTACGTTGCATAAAAAAAAAGCTGAGATGTTTCTCAAATTATATTCTATGTTATGGCTTTAAATTGTTTTGTGGGTGTTTTCTAAGCCTTATTTATTTTGTGATTAATTTACTTGATTTAAAATTGACTGACAGCCCTAATTAAAATATAACGATGCCATTGACACTTGGATGTTTGATTTTAGTTGTAAAGAAGAGCAACGTCATCCAGCTACACGTGGATTCAGCGAGTGAACACGGAGTGGGTCCCAAACTGAGCAGATCAAACGGGGGCAAAGAGACAGTTTATCTGGGCGGCGTGCCAGGTACAACATCAGTATTTACAATTCCTGTCAAGTCAAAATTTTCAGGCTAAATGAACCAAAATCTTATTGAAATAAACAAATGCTGTGTGATGCTCAATTTTGACGTAAGCCTGTTGTCCTCTTGTGTGCAGATACTCTAGCCGTGCCGGGTCTCCCGTCCACAGTCCTCTCTTTTCACGGATGTGTGAGGAAAGCCACACTGAACCACAGACCGGTCATGCTGTCCAAACCTCTCTCCGTGTCAGGTTCTGTAGGGACTCAGGGCTGCCCTGCATTATAGACCACAGCTACATTAACCCTACATACTCCACACTATTAAATCAACCGGTGGCGGGTTTGCTTAGTTTAATTTAAACCAGTATTTGTTTACTTTCATGACACCCGTGTATGTAGCTTCATTAAAAAGCACTGAAAGTGCCAAGACGCCACTGACAAACTATGTTCATGGACCGGAGAAATATAGAGAGCGATTGTCATTGCTCCAGGTTTAATTCCACTTCATTGATACAATCATGACCATTAAATGGGTTTTATGGGAATATTTAGTTGTATGAAAAACACTGGAGGGCAATTTAATGTCCCATAGGAATTCATTGTGTATTATCTAACATCACTGGAGTTGAAAACTCACTTGCTATTTTGTCAGATTCCCTCAGCTGTATCTTTGCCAATAAACATGTCCTTTATGTTTGTCACTTTGATTTCATGCTGATCAACTTCACAAGCTGGAATTAGTCGATTATTTAATAGTTTAGGTTTGAACATACAAAACATACTTGAATCAGTGCGAGTACACGACCCGCTCTAGCAGGAGACTAACACTTCCTCTAATCCAAGCTCATGTCCTCATCATCATCTTTCTTGCCTTTGGAATCGCCATCATCTGTCTTGCTATCGCTGCTCTCCATGGCCTTGGCAAACGCCTCCACATCTAAACAAGACAAAATGAGTGCTTGTGCGTACCAAAAATAAATGGAGCCATCACAACAGGAGTGCGATCGCCTGTCCTGCAAAGTTTAGCTCCAACTCTAATCAAACACACGTGCCTTTCATTTTCAAGCGATCCTAAAAAACGTAATTAGTTGCTTCAGGTGTGTTTGATTAGAGTTGGAGCTAAACGTTGCAGGACAGTCGATCGCCAGGAGCAGCGTTGGGCATCCCTGCATTACAAAGACTAACACACTTTCCAGAGTTCCATATAAATTTCAATTCAATTTGTGCTGATTGATGGACTCTCACCTCCTTTATTAGCTGCGTCCACTGCTTCAGAAGGCAGACCAAACTGGTTCATGAGAGGGCCGAGCTGACCAGACGCCAGAGCACTGCTGAACATACTCATCGCCTGCACAGACAGACACAGCACATGGACAAACTTTTATAGAGATTCCCACAAAATGCTCAAGTTAATCACATGTACCTGACAACGATTCATCAAATAGACTCACAACAACCATGTTATGATAACTAATTGATTACAAGTAATAATTCTTCTGGCAATGTTTGAAAATGCAATGTTTTCAGATAATATTTAGAATTTTTTTTAAACGCTTGAAATATTCTATATTAGTAAGGACTGTAACTATCAGTTTCATAATATTTTGAAATAGAAAAACAAAATGTAAATAATTTTACTCAAACAAAAGTTTTTATATTTAATATTGTGTTTTTAGAGGATTTTGTAATTAAATATAATAATAATGACCATGTATTACCGGTTTACCACAAATCTGAAATGAAACCAAACTATCATAAATCTTGAATGTTTTGAAGCAGATTTTTTTAACAAGACACTTGGCAGATTATTGCTATTTTTTCTTGGTTTTTAACCTTTAATCATGTGCATACTTTTGTGCCAAATTTAAAATGTAATATTTACTTCTTTTTTTTCATTGGATTTTTTGGACCAAACAGCACCACAGGATTAAGGTTCTCTGTTTTTACTTTGAATCCAATATAATTGACCTAAATCACACTTTAAGTTTAACCCACAACATAATTATACTAATAATTGCTGTACTGCAATAAGCAGCCGTTCAATTGAGTGCATTGAGAGCATGAGTGTGACCTGCTGGAACTGTGGAGAGGTCAGCGTGTTCTGGATCTCATCGGCGCTCTGTGGAAGCGATTCTCCAGACGGCAGGTACGGCAGCAGTCTCTGCTGCACTTCAGGATTAGCCAGAATAGGAGCCATGACATCAGGGGTCAACACGCTTGCCAAGTCCACTACAGAAGAGCAATGCACAGCATTTTAGAGAAGGAGAAAACCAGACATAAATCCCACCAGAGGTACATAAGCTGTCAGAGCCTCACCTCCCGGGCCCTCAGCAGCCATGGCAGGAACGTTCATGGTGGCCAGGATGCTCTGGAGGTCACTCAGCTGGATGGGCTGCGTGCTGGAGGGGGGTCCTGCAGGCATGGACGGAGTCTGGGCGGCAGGGGTGGTGGGGGTCACCGTGGGTGAGCCGGTGGAAGTGGCAGCAGGGGTGACGGGTGTGGTGGGTGCCTGGGTGGAGCTGTGCCTGGCAGCCGAACCAGAGGAAGGAGTGGCCGCTGCTGATTGGCTGCGGGAGCTGGGCATATAGAAGGGCGATAATAATAATAAATAAGCACGACGTGTGAACACAGCGCTAGAAATAAGCATGAAGAGATCAAAAGATGTACCTCGAGGTGGAGCTGCTGGTAGCAGGACCTCCACTGCCCAAGAGACCGGCCAGACCTGGACCAGCCAGAGCACCTTTAATTACAAAAAAATACTACTTACTGACTTCAAACTTGTAAATATTATTTGAACTGGTCCTTATTATTAATAAATATATAATTATGGACATGGAATGTATTACTTTAAAAAAAAAAAAAAAAACTCACCGAGTCCACCCAGTCCGGTTGGTCCAATCAGCTGCATGAGTTGATTGTGACTCATGTTACCCAGGAGGCTTTGCAGACCACCTTCTGTTTGTAAAAAATTACGTTATGTACAAATCTGAAATTCACTTATTACTAATCTTGAAAAAGAGCCCTTCCCAAAAACCTACACTTGCAGTCTCGTCTACTTACAAGTGTGCATAAAGAAGAAGTAAGAGATAATGTAGAGTCAGCCGGGAGTTAGGGGCTGAAGGGGCTTATTTCGCGATAACTACCAGCTGCACCGGCTATGTGTTTGGTAGGTAGGACTGTGTTTTACATGTGGGCATTGTACAACACCACATGTCCAGGATGTGTGGACAATCCTAACTTGTAAAAAAATATTTAAACACCTAAGTTATAATAATAATAATAATAATAATAATAATAAATGTTCACAGACAGTCGCATTCGGACAAGATTAGATTTCTCAGAGGACTGCCGAGTTTGCTGAAAAACAGTAGGTAATTTGCTGTGGAATTGTTACAGAGGTCGCAGGAGAGAAAGACGGACATGGCAGATTCGGACGGGATATAAAAATATATATATAAATAATAATAATAAAAAAAAACAAAAACACAAAGTACGTCTGTGAAACTGAAATTTGTTGGTAAAAAAAATAAAAATAAATTCAGCATAGCCATGTTTTTATGTCAATCCCGAATACTTCATATAAATGGCTAATGCAAAGGGGTGTGCAATACATATCGTTTTGACATGATCAAGTATTTTGCAAAAACCATCCAAAACCCCCCCACATGAAGTATTTACTAGCGTGCATTCGAGGAGCGTTCTTTCACTGCATGATTGTCTATTAAAATGCATTCAGGACAATCACAAAATTCAAGATACTGGGCCAGAAAATGTATATCATTTAATATAGTTAATCAGCATCACACAAGGAGTGCAGTTTCTGCATCCAAAAATGACCATGATTACAAACGTAATAGTTTACAGCAGTTCAAAAACAAGTTCATCAAGATCATTTTAGACACCATAGTGCCTGATTTGTCTATTTCATCAACAAAAATAATTCCAAACACAGCCACAGCACTGTTTCACGCCTCTGAGGAACATGCAGGTGTTTCGTTCATGAATCAATCAACTGTTTAAACGATTCAGTTTAAATCGCAATGCCGCATTTGTTAACAGTGATATGCTGCCCCCTACTGGCTGTTTTAATTTCACATTTAACATGTTTCTTTTTTTATTATTTCAATCATTTCAAATATCTGTATTCATCCTTTTGTTAAATATATCAAAACATTATTTATGCATTTGTAACTGCATTCATATTCTGCACTAAACAATACATCTAAATGTATTGCAAAGATACTCTGCATTGCAAAGATAAAACTTATCGATATTGATTTAATTTGCTTGGAACAGCTCAAATATCTTATTCTATTTTACTGATTAGTTGTCACTTTAATAAAAAAATAAATAAATGCATACTTTAAGAAAAATGTCCATAAAAAGGTAGAAGTCAATTTACACTTATTAGTAAAAGAGCACCACACAGAATATGAAGATGATTAAAAACTTCAGGAGTCTGCGGTCAATGTTAGCCCTTAAGATATCTGCACAATAACACGCTTAGCAAAATATCGTCTAATTATCTTATTAAATATGTAATTAAATATGGTGCTATCCTGCCTCAGGCCTATTGACCGCTGCTTTCAACAGACATGTCTGTGATGCTGCGAAAACAAATTGTAAATGGAAACATTTGCCTCTGTAATAAAAAGTAAATGCGCAAACAAGATTGAGTCTTAAAGGAGT